>JAXCLR010000092.1:30051897-30066214 GCA_035584095.1 Annona squamosa
TTGTTTGTAAGAATGTCTCAGAATTACAATGTAATATGTGTTGAGATGTATGTAAATATAAACCATCAAAAAAAAAATAAATATTGCTAAAATAGGGTGGCACTCTAAGGAGTACTAGCTTGAGATCTATAAAAAATGTTCTCTAGTTTCCCTTCCACTTATTCTTATTCTTATCTTCCCCCTTAGTCTTCTCTTTCTTATCTTCTTTCTTCTATTATCATCTTTTAGAGGTACCTTCATCTTTCTTCTATCTTCCTCTTTACCCATCCTACATCACTTGGCGCATATAAACATTGACAAAAGATGAGTTGCAACCGACTAGATGCATGTGTATGTTAACTCCTATCCCATCTAAGATGTGCAAAACCAAGTTCTCAAGCATCAGAATTATTAGCATATCGTATTTTGATGGACAACTTCAGCAGCAATCAAGAATAGAAAGTGTTTTGGTCTTCATTAACACAAATATTATTTGGTGATTCATTCAAGGCTCATCAACTCAAATTCAAAATGAAGTATCTCATTCAAATAATTATGAGAACTGAGAGTAACTGCATTCTAGGGCTATAAATGAGCAGGGCATTGCATCCCAGATCAACTTGCACATAATACTACCTGAATGTTGATAGAAAGTTGCAGGAGAATAAATCTGGGACATCTCCCAGGAAATGCCACAACTCAACCATAACAAGTTTTAAGGAAAAAAATTTCTACCATCGCATGTAAGGGTAATCATTCAATACAATTTCTATGCTTAGACTTGTTTTTTATTTTTAAAATATTTTTTTAAATCTAAACCATTTATCATGTTCATCCATGTATATTTATTTATGATTTCAAAAATTAAATGTATATTGCAAGCTTTTGTATGCTATATTTGTACTACGTTTTTTCAAAACTTTTAATAGTTATATTTAACTTTCAAAAATGCTATTTTTTATAAGTTCCATGTGTATTTATTTATGATTTCAAAAATTACATGTATTGAAAACTTGTAATGCTGGTGTATTTGAGAATTGATAAAACTTTTGATGAAAAATTTTGGTAGAAAGGTTATTGAAATAAGAGAAAATAATGTGATATGGGGTGTGTTTGGTAATAAATAAAACTTTTGATGAAAAGTTTTAAAGTGTAAAAGTTATCAAATTGTGTGAAATGATAGAGGTAATAATGAGTAGTAAAGAGGATAAAGTTAAAATAGATAAGTTAGTTGTGTGAGTAGTTATGTAGAAATGATTGAAAAGTAGGGTAGTTGTATAGGAAAATATGAAAAAATAATTAAAAAATATTATAGTTGTAAAAAATGAAAAGTTTTATATTGAAAAGTTTTAATTTGACACTTTTTAACCATTGTCAAACATACCCATAATAGGGGCAATGATTAAGAGTAAAGAGAATAAAGTTAAAATAGATAAATTAGATGTATAAGAAGTTGTGTAAAAATGATTCAAAAGTAGGGTAGTTGTATAAAAAAAGGCGAAAAAATAATTTTAAAAATAAGATAATTGTGGAGATTGAAAAGTTTTTGGTGTTAACAAACACCCTCTAAATTTATACTATACATTTTTCAAAACTTTCAGTAGTTATATTTTCACTCTAAATAGATGGTATTTTTAACATGATACAAATTTAAATGAAAATTATTTTCAGTAGCATGATAAAACAAGATGCAGCAAACATGATAAAATGTTGTAGATTGAAGTTAAAAAATCAAGGGTAAGTATGGAGCCTCCATGCTTACAGTATAAGTCACACGTGAAATGAAAATAGTTCAAAGTCATCATTAATTATCTGTTTCTATCATCATGCATAAATCCTGAATTCAAAGAAAATAGTTCTCAGTCATCATTAATTATCAGTTACTTCAATGGTAGATAAGACATTACAACAGAATCTCAAGAAGCCACCCAGAAAAACACAGCATATCCTCGCCGAAGAAAAAACATTCATCAAAACTCAGACTTCATACAAGCAAAGGGTGCTATCTTTTGAGATTCATGGACACTGATTTCTTGAACTTTGGTCATCATAGTGGTACGGAAAGAAAAAGGCAATCGTATTGTATTGTGGGGCCAATAATATGGCTGGCTCCTCTGGCTCAACTTTTCAAGATTGTTTCTTCCTGCTTCTATGTGTCCATAAAAGGTACCAACATTTTATGCCCTCTGATTTTGCCGTAACAATGTCATCAGAACTAAACCAGTAATTGAATCATTTGCATTCCAAGTCAGTTTTGTCTAACCACTAGTTTGAACCAAAGTAAACCAAAATGTTGGTATTATATCATTCGAATATACTAATTTTTATAATTTAAATTTTTTATTAAAAATAATATGAACAACAACAACAATAAAATTGCCAATAGCAATATGGTAACAATTATACAAGATATAAAACCTTAACATAATACCAATAGAACGATCATCATCTCAACAAATCTTCATCTTCCACATGCATGTGTCGTTGTTAAAATCTCATATTTTTATAATTTAATAAATAATAACAACATAATATGCCACAAAAACAACCATCGTTGTCTAAAAACAAATCTTAATCTTGGGCATACCAAGATGCGTGTGTATGTGTGTGCACGACTGTGTTTAATATACTACTGATACAAACATCATCTCGGAGAAAATCTTCATCTCGATTCTTGAACATCGGGGGTGGGGAGTTGAGATGCATGTGATAAAGCAAAGGATTTCACTTTATGAAACAGAATGGCAAAATGTTCACATCCTAGCTCTTGCCTCTAAAAAAAGAGAATTCTCATTGTTAGACACAATGCTAGAGAAGCCTCATCTTGTCTCCATTTCCTTTGTCAAACTTGATGGCAAAAAAGCCACATGTGATTCTAGTTTATGAAACCTATTCCCCCATGTAATATGCTTCTTCCGTCCCTTTTTGTCTAAGATTTCTTCCCATTTCCCTTCCTCCTAGGTGTGATATGTCAATAACTACGACAAAGTGACAAAAAGTATTGTTATATATCGATAATAGGACGAGGATGTGGAATGGAAAAAATGCTATCGTATATTAAAAATGAAAAAAGGTACATTGGGATTGGGAAACTTTGTATTGGAAATGAAAAAAGCAGGTTGTTAGTCTTTGGGAATGAGAAAAAGTGTTTTTGGGAAATGGGAGATTCCATTCCATCCTAATCTCCTTCTTATCCCATGTAAGCTGTGAATAGATCCAACATTCCAACATGAATGCATTTAATTGATGTCATTTCAGGCATCTATTTAACATTCACAAAGTACATTGGTTTACTTTTCCTCACATTAGAATATCTAATATTACTTTTGATGAGAATCAGAAGCAAAATTTCGAATACACTTATTCTAGATGCAAAAATCTTATGAAGAAGCAATAATCTTGAAAGAATCTTGTGAAAAGGCAATTCTCTTAAGACATTATTCTAAGAGATCTCTTAGGATGTTCTAGAATTTTTAAATAAATTTGTATATATTTTATGTTTACTTCCCTAAGAAGTTTACTTAAAATATGCAACTTGAATCTTTTTTAAAAAAAATTCGTCCTTAGTGAATGTTGATAAGATAAAGTGGCATATTCACTTATAAATACAGCCTTTGTAAGCTCTAAAGAGAAAAGTTTGAGAATTATAAAAAGTGTTTCTTTGGTTTTCCCTTCTATTTTTTTTTTTTTTTATCGTTCTCCTTATTCTTCTACCATTTGTCTTTTTTCTTCTCTTTTCATCTCTTTAAAGGTTCTTTCTTCCTTCTTCTTTGTAAGCTCTAAAGAGAAAAGTTTGAGAATTATAAAAAGTGTTTCTTTGGTTTTCCCTTCTACTTTTTTTTTTTTTATCGTTCTCCTTATTCTTCTACCATTTGTCTTTTTTCTTCTCTTTTCATCTCTTTAAAGGTTCCTTCTTCCTTCTTCTTTCTCTTTACTCATCCTACATCAATTGGTATCAGAGTCAAAACTGGTACTACTGTCTAGTGTCTACTGCTTTCTACAAATTTCTGTTGTTGTTTTGCTGTCCATGAACTACTGCTATTCATCCATTTTCTTGCCGTTTGATGCTCTCTCCTACTATCGATTATAACAACCAGTTGTCCATCACAAAGATTCTGCCGAAAAGTTGCTGAAATCACTTTCCATTGTTATCCACTATAGTACACCAAGGTGTAGAACACTTGAACTTGCATCCAAATTGTTTCCTGCTAAACTTGGTAAGCTTGGACCTTAACAAATACAGTTTCTCTAGTTGAAACTAATTTAATTTATATTTGCTTTCACTCAAGTTCATTGATTTTTTAACAAAAAAAAAATCTTAGTAGTAACTTTTCTCTATATCAATGTAAATTGAATCTTGAGTCATCATGCCTACAAATGTTGAATTGAATGTTAAACTTGAAGCTTTATCCAATTCCATTGAAAATAGATTTAAAGCTTTGACAACCCTTTATGATACTTTAACTCAAAAGCAAGAACATTTTCAAAAAAAAAAAAAAAAATCACTGTCATTCAATCTCTTACTTCCTTAGGAAACACGCTGACTAAAAGTGTTGAAAAACATCCTATGACTGATTCAAGAATAAATCCTAAAGAATCTTTTGTGAGGCAAACATTTCGAAATGGTCAATCACACAACGCTCATGCTTCTAGCAACTCTCCTATCATAACTGGACTTCTCCTGAACCCAAACATACATGCTAGAGGTCATTAAAACCAAGAGCATTCACATATTCCAGAGAAGCATACAAATTTAGGAAATTATAAAGATGAAAACAAGCTCGATTCTCATATTACATGAATTACTAAAGATGAACTGTGCTAATTGGATCCACATATTATTAAGCATTATCACAAACAAAACTCTCCAACAACAAGTTTTTCGAAGCCGTGGAGAATTAATAAGAATAGGAAGCGAGATTTCAAATATAACTATTCTAGGTGCAAAAATCATGTGATGACACAATAATCTTGAGAGAATCTTGTGAAGAAGCAATAATCTTATGGGCGTATTTCAAGCCATACAAAATTTTTAGATTGAATTTGTATCACCATTCCCAAGACAGCTTTCCAATGCCTAAGATAGCTTAACTTTACTCATTCCCAATACAACTTTACTCATTCTCAATATATATCATTACATTCAAGCATCTTGTATGGTTTAGAACACCCCTTAAGAGAATCTTGTGAAGAGGCAATAATCTTAGGAGATTATTCTAAAAGATTTTATTGCAATTTTTATTTAGGATCCTTGAAAATACTATAAGATTTCTTTGGATACTCTAGAAACTATTAAATAAATTTGAACCTATTTTAAGTTTACTTCCCCAAGAAATTTACTTAAAATATGCAATTTCAGTTTTTTGTAAAAGATTGTCCATACTAAATGCTGCTAAGATAAGGTGTCATGTTTACCTACAAATACAGCCCTTGTAAGCTCTAAAAAGCATTAGTTTGTGCATTATAAAAAGTGTTTATCTAGTTTTTCCGTTCTACTTCTCTTTTTCTTATCTTTCCCCTTATTCTTCTATACTTTCTATCTTCTTTCTTCTCTCCTCTTCTCTCTAAAGGTTCCTTCGTCTTTCTTCTTTCTTTACCCATCCTACATCAATTTCATCCCAAATTTATGTTTTCATATTTTAGCACTAGTCTACTTTAATATTATCATTTTCGTTATGGTGATTTTATATATATATTGTTCGTTTAACTACCCAGCATTCTGCCTATAAAGCATACATCTAATCGTTGTTTTATAAAATTTTCCTTTTAATTTAATTAGAACTTACATAAAATTCTTGAAGTACTCTATCATTTCCTTGAATTTTATTTACTCATAATGTCTTTTTTGATTTCTTTACTTGAAATGTTGATCCTAAACACCTGAAGTGATTAGTTCTTAGTATTACTTGCCTTTGATTCCTCATCTATATTCTTGTTATAGTTAAAGTTGTATTTTTTATATATTCAATTTTTTCGACTAATTCTAAAACCATCTTTTCACTTGTTTACAAGTGTACTCCTCTTGTTTCATCTATTAGGATTATATCATTTGCAAATAACATGCACCAAGGCATTTCTGCTTATTGATGTTTAGCAAGTTCATCCACAATTAACGTGAAAAAGTAAGGGCTTAAAGCTAAGCCTTGACACAACTTATTGCAATAGAAAAATCACATATTCCCAATCATAGTCCTCGCTTTGTTATAGCACCTCATAGAGCTCATTGATAGCACCAATATGTCTATTAATAATTCTTTCCTTTTCTAGAACCATTTATATTAATTTTCTTAGCATCCTATCATATGCTTTTTCAATGTCAATAAAAATCATTCGTAGGTTCTTTCCTTCTCTCTATGTTTTTCAATTAATTATCTAAGCAAAAAATAGCTTCAATAGTTGATCTCCCAAGCAAAAAACCAAATTGATTTTCGGAAATATTTGCTTCTCATCTTAGTCATTGTCCAAGCATTCTTTCCTACAACTTCATTGGATGACTCGTTGGTTTTACTTCATGATAATTTCCATACTTACGAGTATTTCTTATTTTTATAAATTGGTATTGGTAGTATAGTACTTTTTTTCTCAATTCATTTTGCATGAACTTTATTTTTATAATTTTATTAAATAAGTTTGTTGGGCGGTTGAAGAACATATCAATATGAAATGTGTAGCAAAAATGAGAATGTTAAAGCAAATGAGTGAAAAAAAAAAGATAAAATTAGAAATGAAGTAACTTGAAAAAAATATAAAAGTGAAGCTAATAGGTGATAAAATGTAGGAAAATAAACTGCAGTGGTTTGATCATATTAAACAAAGGCTTAAAATGACATTAGTTATGAGAGTTGAGTTCATTCAAATAGAAGTTGGTATGAGAATGATAGAAAGACCTACCAAAAAAATGGATAGACTACCACAAACTTAATTACTGGTCATCAAGGATGGCGAAAAATAATCTATGCAACTAACCCCATGTCGGTGGGAATTGACTTATAACGATGATGATGATTAAACAAAATTGTTAAACAATTTATACCTATATCTCCCATGCACTTTAACACCTTAATTAGTATATTATTTGGACCTAATGTTTTCTTTTTTCATTTTTTTTAGAGCTTTTTTTACTTCAAAGATTCTGATTTTGGGAAGATGGATGATATTCTATCTTCTTTACATTTGAATTATCATCTAATCTTAGAAGTTCTGATGGATCATCATTTAATTTCCCTTTATTCAATTTCATTATCTTTTACCAAGACTTTTTGCAATTTACTTGTAGTGCATTTCACATGCATTGAATCTTTACATTTAGTTTCTCTTAATTTAGCAAACCGAAATATAACTTTCTTCTTATCTAGTTCCTAGTCTATCATAGAAATTACCATTGGTTTTGTATTTAGATTCACTTAAAATCTTTTTAGCAGATTTTCAAAGATTTTGTATTGTTGTAACTTTAGTTTGCGAATTTTAAAATTTCTTTTGTTTGTCATTTATAGTCTTTCAAACATCATTATTCCACTACTAAGTTTCCCTATGTAAGGATTTACCCTTTTTTATACTCTTCGAACATGTTGTCCAGCTCTTTTAAAGATCTTTCCATTCTTTTATTTTCTTTCGAATTGAAAAAAAAATTTCTGAACTAGTGAACCAATTTTACCAGTTAATCCAAAGTAGTCAAAAGATATGAATCACAAAGCACAGAAGACTACCAATTTGGTAGCATTTCCTCTGTCAAAACCGGCCAGTCTAGCCAGTTCGTATAAAAATGTGCAAGAGCACCACACATCAATTGCCAAGTATTATCATAGCATCGCAGAAAGGCCTAAATTTCAGATAATTCTCAGATTATAAGCAGAGCCATACTGTTGAAGAAAGGTTGCTGAAATAATCCACTATCTGCCACCATCCCAGCAAATAAATTAATTGTGCCTGAAGCTGTAGGTGGACTCCATGACCATGTGCCATGGAGATCTTCTAACAAACTGCCAATTGCCGCAAACAGCCTCGATCAGCCACCAATTTTTGGCTGCGGGTCATCAAAGTATGCATGTGATATATATTGGCAAAGTTTAGTCATGGAAATAGAAGTCTTGGAATAAGACATTGAGGGAGTTGGTGGCAAATCAGTAGCAGTTCGGTGGCAGAGTTATTGCCTGGGGTCCTCAAAAGCAAGTAGGTTGAAAATTCTCTTGCCTCTTAATCTTTCATTTTATATAGTTATGATACAATCAATACAACTGATTTGAAGACATCAAATGCCCATAATATAGATTAGGGGTGCAATTCAAACGGTTTCATGTGACCCAATCCAAACCTGAACTCCATCCTACATGACAAGCCCCAACCCAGAAAAAGAAGTCCTTTCTTAGTTCCATCATTCATGTGGTCATGTCATGGCATCACATGCCATCCCCCATACATGATGCATGCAAGGATGTCCGTTCCATGATCCATATAATTGTGTCATGGCATGACAAACATGTCATTCCTCATCTATGCATGCTCTCTGTATACCTATCAGTGGAAACAAAAGTAGCTCCTTGCTTGCATTAAAGAAGAAGAGAAAGAGGGGTCAAGTTCCATGTCTGCATCTTTTTATTTATTTTATATAATTTCTCTCCTCTTCTTTGCTCTTCACATCCTTTTTTTATTATTTTTATCTGATTTCTCTCGTCCTCTTCGACTCCCTTTTTTCATTTTTCATTTTTTTATTATGTTTATCTAATTTCTCTCCTCTCCTATGCGCCTCCCTAGTTTCATCGTTTTTATTTTTTCTCATCTGATTTCTCTCCTCTCCTCTTTGCCTCCTTGTTTATCTTTTTATTTTTCAATTATTTTCATTAGGTAGGGGTGCAACATAGATAGGGTACCCACCAAGCCAACCCTAAATTGGGTAGGTTAGGGTAAAAAGAATATTACCCATGGGTACAAATAGAGTATAAATTACTACCCACACTCCCAAATAAGGTAAGGGTAGGGTACGTATGTTGGGTACCCGAAACCAACCTAAATGGGTACATATTTATATATACTAGTACACTATATGTATATAGTGTATGTTAACAAATAATAACTCTATGCATGATTCCCGTGCGACATGTGTGAAGTGTACCGTGCGTGCTCATGCTAGGCCAAAATTTTGCACCCATGCTCGGCCCACCTAATGCCCAATTTCATTTCCCTCCAATCCTTCTAGTCAACTCAACTAGAAGCTACACAATCGGCAATGCCTCAAAACCCTATCGCCCATTCCCCTTCGCCCTCGCCTGCTCCCAAGTTCCATCACGACGGCTGCAATCTTCTTCTCTTGATACTCGGTTCTCACATCGCACTATTCTTTCCTAACCGTCTTCTTTCTCACTGTTCGTTCTTGATTCAATCTTTACCGATGTTCTTTCTTCTCTCTTTGATTCTTCCTCCATCGTGCAACTAGCTCATGATTCTCATTTCTCACCACTTCTTCAACCTTAACCCTTTTTGTTTTTTTGTTCCTTCTTTCTCACCCTAACCATAATCCTCGTCGACCCTAAGAATGTAAGATCTAAATATTCCTCCTTGATGCAACCTCATTGTTGTCTACATGTGTGAGATTATCTCTCAAATCATTCTATACAGCTGTCGACAGTGAAATCGATAAGAGGGTCATGGTGAGACGATGAGATTACAATCCCTCTCCTTAATCCTATTTCTTACCTTCTATTGTTTTTTCCCCATTTCTCTTACAATTATTGTTTGTATTGCAACTATAGAAAGTAGAAAGCAAAACCTGAAACCGGTCAAGCGCCCTCAATAGTTGATTACAGCTCCCCCTCAATAGTTGATTACAAAGTATAGGTATATCATTCTCTCTTTCTCTATTGATGTGTGATTGTGCTGCCTATGATGTATTTTTCACTCATTTATTTTTCTGTATAAATTGTTTAGCATTGTGTTTGTAATAGTGGATGATAATGCAATGAAGTATTTTTCTTTGTAGTTACATTTACATATTGAAGGGACCGAATTGAAACCGGAACCGGAATCAACCCTATGGGTAAAGGGCAAGGTAGGGTACAATAGGAACCAAACCGATCAACGGGTAGTGTAGGGTAGGTTTTTTTACAAATAAGGTATGGATACGGTAGACCATTACCCGAACCGAACCAAACCAACTCGAGTTGCACCCCGACCATTAGGTTTCTCTCCTCTCCTCTCTACACCCTCCCTCCTTTTCACTTTGCAAAAACATTACTGTTATTCTGCTTTTTCCATGGCAGGTTTTTTCTAGGTTGGGTTAGCGTTTAACCTAAATCCGAAACAAGCGATTTTGAATTATTAGTCATGAAATTTGTTGAAAGTGTAATGATCAATTGAAAATGGCATCTAAGAGAGGTGAGTAGCCAGGGTGATTTTATAATCTTATTAATGTTTCAAATAATTATTTTGTAACAACAAGTATTAAACTATATGTGTTTCAAATGGCATACATAAGTAATGACAGAAGATTCTAGCCATTTCAAATTTTCTTAAATTTATGATTTAACACATATCTACATTACAACACTTTTGAATTATTAAGCTTTAAATTGACAAGGATCATGAACTTAGTGTTTAAGGTGTATCTTCAAACTAATAATTGAATTTAGAGGTATAATGTTTTAAATGTGTATGTAAATAATGTGAACTTACATACGCTATAGGACTATTAAACCAAAATTTTCAATTGAACACATAAGAAATTTTGTTAACATCGATTTATAATTTATTTAAGAGATTTGATTTCATGCACCTAAGTGCACTTAGCTCCAATGCACCCAGATATATTTAACATTTTTTTATCTTTTTTGAAAAAATTTTTACAAGACTATTAATCTAAATGTATTTAACATATGTATCAATTTTTACTATTTTTGAAGATTTTTAAGTTCTTTATTTTTTAAAATCAGTAGCATTTGTAGTAGTTTTAAATTACTAAAAATGTCACTGATTATAAAAAATTCAAAAAATATCTAAAAATTGCCAAAATTAGTAAAAACTGGTACACATGTTAAATCCACTTAAATTTTATACAAAAAATTTTCAAAAATAAAAAATAAAAAATGATGGGTGTTTGCGCCCAGGTGCACCAAAGCTAAGTGTGCCCGGGTGCATGAAATCAAATTCCTTTATTTGATTAGCGATCTTTGGGTCGTAAACGGCTAAAATATATTTTATTTAACTTTAGCACTCGAATAAGTATCTTTCGTTATCTTAGGTTTCTTTTGTTATTCTAAGGTATCATCTCAAAAGATATTAACCATTCAACATAATAACATCTCTTTAGAAAATTTTTCTAAATTTTTTTGATAATCAAATTGTACAGTTCTATTTTAAATAAAATCATATGATGAGGATGCTTTGATATATGCATCTGCCTTGTCATGTTTTGGGTTGGTACTTACTAAAGTAAGTGGCCATTTGATATCAAAAACAACTTTTGTTTGAATTAGTAGTAGTAACAATAATAACTACAAAAGCAACAGTAATAAATTACATCTTAACTGCTAATTTTAAGGAAACGAAGCAATATAAATAACATAAAATGGGAAAAATTGATGGTCAACTCTATGGAAAGTTAATACATAAATGGCTATAATTTAGGTGAAAGAACTTGAGGCATATTTGGGATTCAACTCAAATAATTTAGAAATGACTAAAGGTAAATGATTTCTTTACATCTCTAGTTTACTTTGTGTATAGCCACCAACTTGATTTATTGTTAGAATCTTTGCTTGATGTATCGGTTATTAAGATTTTATTTTATTTATCAAAAACTCATGCCACTAGATCTATTTTTGACCTAATCATTGGAAATCTATTTATTTAGACCCGCCAATAGGGCCGATCATTGGACTAAGCATTTAGATCTTCCAGTGGTGTTAATCATTGGTATAATTTGTTTAGATCTCTCAGCGAGGTTAATCATTGGATATGATTCATTTAGACCTGACCAGAGGCTTAAATATTGGATGAACTATCATATGTTTTGACCAGCCATTAGCATATTGAAAAGAATACATCCCATGTGAATTGTTTTATACCTTCAAATGATGACTGGTGTTTCTTTTGCAAAATATTTGTTTAGCTAGTTATGTGAAGAATTCTTCTCACTAAGGTCAGGGATGCAGTTTGAGAAGATCATGGTAAAGAATTAGTCTTATTATTTTAAGTAAACATATTGTTATCGAACTATATCATAGCATTTGCTATGTATTCAAATCCTTATGCTAGTTAATTTTACATGAATTTGATCTCTGTCTCTACTTAGCCTATGTATTCATGGGGTGTAAGCCTACAAGTATGTAGCATGTCATGAACCACACCAAGCTTCGGGCATGATAACTGCCCTCTCAGTGAAACAAGTGTTTCACTGGTGATAAAAGATATAAGTAATTGCTTTGGAGGACCTCAATATGTTTCAACATAAGCTTGTGTAATGTGCAAACATTGAAAAACAATACTGGGCTCATGGGTTATAGGCCTCGCTGTGTGAACTTTTCCTCTCTGACCTTGCGGCTAAGAACTCTCTCCCCTTTTCGATGTGGGATTCAGTTATGGGCCATTACAACTTGGCTTGAATGTGTATTAATTGAGCAGAATGTGTCCATAGATTGGTAGAACAAAATATTACAAAACATCTAAACAATATAAACTAATTTGTATTGGCTTAACTAATCTTGATATTGAGTTAGAAAAGAAGGGTTAAAAGCTAAGGTCTAGTAAACATCTAGCTTAAAACCACTAGCTAGAAGTGAGATCATGTCAAGCAAACTCTGCTTGCAAACACACACTATAAATTCTCATTTCTAACTTAAATTCTGCTCACTAACACACACAATAGTTGCAAATTCTCATTTCTAACAACATGCAATTATAATGCTGGATACATTCAGACACACCTAACTGTAGAAATCTTAAGGATAAAAAAAAAAAAAAAGGCAACTAAAGTTTCCACCTTTCAGATGATTCATTTAGTTGTCATTATAAATATGGGTCATAACTAGAAAAACTCTTTGTTTGGCAATGAGGAAAAAAATAGAAAATTTTCTGTACATTTTCCCTCTCTTCGTTCATACCTTTTAATGTGAAATATTAAGAACCTAATAACCTACAATTTCCTCGTTGTTAGGCCTTCTTCCTTAGCTTCTTCGTATGCCTTTTTTCGGCCGCTTGCCACATCAATAAGGACTATGTTTTGATGAATAAAAAAACAGAGTTCCAATGTAAGAGTTCCAGCAATTTGTAACTTCCAAATGCTTTCTGACTTCATTTATACTGCACATGGAGTTCCGCAAAATTGGGGCTTGCAGCGCGGAAATAAAACCCCAGTCGAGGAAATTTAAATTCCCATTATGTTCCTCAACTCAATGAAAGCACAGAAAGAGCCGATTGCAATTCAATTCAAATGAGAAGCCAAACATGCACTAGACACTCCTCACCTTCAAATGAGCATTATGACGTTTCCCAGCTCTCCACCGCCGAAGTTGCCCATCATTCATAGTCCTAAATCTAGATTTGCAAGATCTAAAAGCAAGAATATTGTAGAAAAGAAATCAAATCCAAGCGTATTAAAACCAAAATTACCCAAACAAAGGAGTTAAAAAGGCGGAAAAACTCACGAGTAGCATTTGATTTTGTACTTCTTTAGCTTGGAAGTACCCGGAGACATACGAGTCCTCCTCCTTTCTTTCTTTATTGATGCAAACCCACGCAACTGGTTAACCTGAAACCCGGAAGCAGACACTAGAGATCGAATTTGTTTGCATTGTTTGAACTGCTAGAACAAATCTGAGTTGCTAGCAAGAGAGAAAGTACCGAGGAAGGGAAAACAGGCACAGGACGGCAAAACCCAAACTCCAGAAACCGGGTATGTCGTCCTGCAACATAAGGGAAGCTGAAAATACGGGTGGAATTGGATGTATTGACGAGAAATGCCGGTGGTGGTGAATGCAGAGACATGTGGGACGGACTTGACGAGGCTGCTGCGAAGCTTCGAAAGGCGTATATGAAGGAGGGGCGAAGCTTGCCGCAGCATCTCTGCATTTTTCCGCTGCAGTGACGTTGCCTTCGTGTTCCTTCGCGTTTGGGTTCTCTACCTCGCTTCGACGGTGATCAAAACAAAATGGGATGAAATAGGTGGGCCGACATCATACGTCTTAGAATGGGCCTAAAGAGTTTTTATTGGGCCTTCTAATTTAGGGTGTGTTTGGTTGGAGGTAAAACTTATGATGAAAAGTTTTTGGAGAAGAAGTTGTCAAATCAATAGAAAATGATGTGATATAATAGGAGTAATGATGAGGAGTAAAGAGAATAAAGTTAAAAT
>JAXCLR010000092.1:30072405-30083803 GCA_035584095.1 Annona squamosa
CATTACCCCTATTATATCACATCATTTTCTATCAATTTGACAACTTTTACCCCAAAAACTTTTCATCAAAAGTTTTACCCCAAACCAAACACACCCTTCATGAGAAATTAGGATGATTTCTCCAACCTAGGTTAGTTGTTTCCATACTGATTAGCCGGATTTCTCTGAAAATTTTTCATCTAATTAATGGACTCTAGGTTGGAGGCACATTCATCTTTGGGATGGCGGAATTCACCACACCACGTGTAAATGTCTGCTGCTGTCGACTGCTGTGGTGTTGACGTCCCTAATGCACTGATGTTGGCCGGCCTGGACAAGTTCTGAATTTGCTGAGACAAAGCGTCGATGCGGGCTTTTATCGATGAAACCGCGTCCAGTTGGAGTAGACCTGCACCTCTGCTTCTATCTGATGGCAATTGATAAGTGTTGACCGCCATGTTTTCGAGTAGGGCGTATGATTCCCGATAGCTTTTATGTAATAGAGATTCGTTAGATGAAGAATCCACCATGTGACAGGAGGAATCCTGTAGATCATTATAGAAAATTTGAATTTGTACCCATGGCTGAATTCCATGCTGTGGGCGCTTTCGGAGCAAGTCTTTGAAATGATCCCAAGCCTCTGATAGGGTCTCCTTGCCATGTTGCTTGAACAAGACTATATCCATTCTCAGCTTGGCTAACTAAACCGGCGGAAAGTATTTTTTTAGGAAATTTTGAGCGAAGTCATTCCATGTGTTGACAGAGTTCGGTGGCAAAGAGTCTAGCCACTCAGAGGCTCGATCACGCAGAGAAAATGGAAACGTTCGAAGTCGCATTGCTTCATCGGAAACTCCATTTTGCTTGAAAGTGCTCATAATCTACAGGAAATTCCGCAAATGGCGATGCAGGTCTTCAGATGCAAGACCTACAAACTACCCGATAGATTCGAGCATTTGGAAAATCACCGGTTTGATTTCAAAATTGTTGGTGTCGATTGGAGGAGGTGCAATACTAGTCTAAACAGCATTTTGGCCAAGCACAATTAGATCCCAAATTGGCTGGTCCAAATCATCTTGAGGTGGATGATTCGGGATCTCGATCCTTTGATTTTCTGGCTGGTTTGCATGGACATTATCATTTTGGTTCTCAATTCGCTCCATCATATGCAATTGGTTTCTAGCCTCCTTGCTCTTTCGGCGCCTTCTCAAATAGGTTCATTTGGGTTCTAGATCAAAAGGGATGACAGTCTCCTTTTCGACTCTACCTCGGCGCATGCAATATGAGATAATTATGTAAAAACCAATGAATTTGAACTAGCAGAAAGAAAAAGAAAAATAAGAAATTCTAATCTAAAAGAAATAATAAAAATAAGATATTCTACAGAATTGTACAAGAAAGTAATAAAACTAAATATAATTGGTTAAACAAATCCCCAACAATGGTGCCAAAAACTTGACAAGTTGCGTATATGTCTATTAAATTGCTTGCTATTTATGCAAGTATACGTGTCATGTCAAGTAATAAAGAGTGAGTAGAGTATCGTTTCCACGAGAAACTATTAACCAAAATTATTATTTAGCTTAACTACTTTCGAAGGTTGTGAAATTTTGAGTTTGTGGTCCTATGAAGCTAATAATTATAGAATGGGGAAATTAAAGTAGAGATTTGAGACTGCTGGATACTAAAACGGGATTACTGATTAGGGATGGTAGATGGATATATTGAAATCCTTGAATCTAAACTATATTGCTTTGGTTTTTGTTAAGCAGATTGCATATGAATTTATTAGCTTAAGTTCATGTATCTTCATATATGTCTTCCAACAGTATATAAAGCTAATTACATCCTATTTAAGTGCTATGTTCCCATGCCATTAAATAAAGTAAAATTAATAAGTTCATAACCTGTATAATGACTACATGGGGTTTAACAATATATTTCTATCCGTTAAACAACTTTCCTTACACAAAGGTCGAAACATGTGCCTCGCACATGGATCTGGCAAAGATCTCCCTTTTTCAAGGGTAAATCAAGCAATTAAATCATTTTACAAGGTAGCTAATCTTGTAAAAGCATTATACTCACACATGCAAAGGTAAATCATACACAATCATGTATATAAGCTTAAATATTTATTCCTAAATATTCTAAGAACCAAGAAACAATACAGTTTAGAATTCAATTCATCATAACTATCCATCTAATGGAGGTTTAGTTTAAAGACATGAGCTTCACAACCACTACATCCATATTAAAAGTATCCATAAGGTAGAGAAAGAAAATTGGAAAGAATAAGAAAAACTGTTTTTCGACAGTTTCTACCAATGGGACTTGAATTCCTTCTTCAATCCGAGCTTTAATCTTGATTCTCGCTTTCTCTTGCACTGTAGTTCGTTCTCCGGCTCTCCTCTCTCCTCTCTTGCACGCGAACCCCTAGGATCTATATAAAGTCCCCTGTTGCGCAGCTTACGCACTAGAATATTCATGTTCGGATGCGTATTGGCGCCTTGGCGCCCCTGACTGGCGCCTAGGAGCCAACTTTCTGTGTGCTAAACTACTTGGACACATTTTGGAAACCCTAGGAATTTCTGCACTGGTGCCTAGGCACCAACTCCCTGGACTGCATCATGTGATTTGTGGTTCTTGACTTGAGTTTGCTGTAGAGTATTGGCACGAGGGCGCCCCTGGGTGGAGCCTAGGTGCCAACTCTCTGGACTACTCCTCCATGTCAGCTATGTGTGCTGCAAATGATCAAGGTATGTAGGGTGGCGCTTAGGCGCCATCCATCTGCCTCTGGATGCCTCAACTAGCATTCAACTCGTCCACTCTTCCGACGTACGTCCCGTCCTTCCTGCAAAAGATGGAAAAACTAAACGAATAAACTAAAAAATGCCTAAATAATGCTAAAATTACCTAAAAATTGATTAATGCTACTAAAATGCAAAGCGGATGAAAATTAAGCTAAAAGAGTGCAAACTAAGCTTAATCTCTTGAACTAAGTCTGAAATGGGCCATGATAACTAGCACAAATTAAGTCTGAAATGGGACATGATAACTCGTAAAAATATGAGCTATCACCTATATATATAAGAATGACATAACATTCATATACTTTCCATTTGCTTGCATTCAACTTCTCTTTCCAACTCATTTTCATTAACATTCATAACCCACTTGAATTTCAAGTCGGGTGTATATGCACATCATAACTTATGCATCATACCATTCATTTCACAATAAATATAATACCCATATTTTTGATATCATTCACATATGTCATTACTCATTTATTAACCATTCATTAGACATCATATGGAAGTTTATTACTTTCACTTATCAGTTTTCACATACTTTTTACAATTCACACATTGTGCTCACTCTTAAGCAGTTAGTTAAGTCCTAAACTTCAAATATTAATCTCGCAATTTGATATCATTATTGATCAAAATATAACACAATCCACGTTTTTCGTCATATTTTCATGCATTTTTTCATTGTAATATCTCACATAAACCATTCATCATTTATTCAAGTTTATCTCTTCATATATGTCCATTTCACAATACATAATTCATGTGTTTCTTAAAATATTTCAGCACATCAAATTGTGTTATTAATAAGCATGATTAAACACCTTAATTAACATATAATTTAGGGTTTAATTTCGGAATTTTAATCCATTCATTATAGGGTTCCAAAACAACAACTTCGGGACCTATTTTACATCATTTCAACGCCTCTTTTGACACTTAAATCAAAATAAATTTCTAATCACTTAATTCCAAAAATTAATCATGCTTTTCTTAGCCCAAATTTAGGATATTAATACATATTTAAAATCCAAAATTCATTTGCTTCCTTAACAGCAATATTCTTACACATATTGGGTATCCATTTGACCCGTTTTGACGTGTCCAAACATATGCCCATAAAATTAGATTTAGGGCTAATCTTTTCAAACCCTTTTGGGCACTCAAAGTACCTTAAACATGGGGTATTTTACCCTATTAATCATCCTTAAATCATTTGGGCTAATTCATATATCATTTTTAACATAAAAACATGGAATTCGGATCATATATGTAACCCTAATTCATATCCTTTCTAAAATTCATAACTTAAGCCCAAATTAACATATATAATTCATCTAATCATGAATTATCATATAATCATAAAATCAAAGCAAAACAGCAACATCAAGTGTGAGTTTAAGCAAGTTTCAACTATGTTCATCAACCATATTCAACCTTAATCACCATTTTCTTTCCCTTAAACCCTTATTTGCATACTTGTCATTAAATCTCCATTTAATACCCTAATTAAGAGCAACATGAATCATCACTTAAGGTTTTATTATGGATCATATTCATGACTCATAAATTGAATTAGAAAAATTAAGTTTAAATGATTCAAACTTAAGGATACACTTACTTGTATTGGATAAACTTTAAACTTAGCTTCTCTACCTTTAAATTCCTTGCTTCCTTTCCTTTTTTTTCTTCATCTTTTTCTCTTCTTTTCTTGCTCTTTTTGTTGCTGGAATAGGGGTTGTGAACCACCGTTGGAGTTTAGGGGTTTTGCTCCTTAGATAAATTTTTCTCAAATGCCTTATACACATGGACGTCCAGCCTTGTAAGCCCCATTTGCCACATCAATTAAGGCATAATTATATCATGTTTATCCCCTTTGATGGCATAGTAAATTGTGCTTCAAGTAAATTAGATAATTATCTTAATAAAATTCATTGAAATCCATGTCATTAATGGACCACAAATCTGACCACACAAAGGAACGTCCAATGCAGCTACTTTTTGCCATTTTTCCACAATTTACAGCTTTATTTAATGACTATTTAATCACCCTAACAATTAGCTCAATTAGGGGTTAATTTAACATATTAAAAAAATTCACAAAAAATCAGCAATTGCCCCTTGAACGTCCACTTCTCTTATAGCATACCATGTTGCCCATACTCAACGTCCACTTTTCAATAGCTTTCGAAATTTTTACACACTTAATTTCAACTTTAATTTATGGGTATTTAATTACCCTAGTAATTATCTTCCTTATCTATCCATTTGGCATTTAAAAAAAGTACAAAAAAATCCAAAAGCTGCCTTGACTGTCCACTTCTCTCCCTTGCTCCAAATCTGTCCACCTGATGACCACATGCATATGATCTTGATTTGTCACCTTTGACCATAATTTTCATCCCAATTTAATTACTCATTTATTAACCTTGAATCCCTAGCTGACTTAGGTGTGGATTTCATAATTAAAAAAAATTAAAATCCACTTTTTGGAGCTCATAACCGTCCACTCTATGCCATCTCTATGCTTCTCCCTTCAGCTTAGTCATTAACTCCTTAATTCCCATATTAATGCAGGGGATTTTTCATGGATTCTTTTATTTTAGAAAATACATAAAATCCACTTGTAATCACCTCCTTTTTCCACCTCATTTTTGTCATTAGTTATTTAATTAATTACTTTAACTTTAACATAAATGAGAGCTACTTTATGGTGCACAAAAGCCAATGGTGCACACCCTTTTTGTGCAACCATGATCTCATCATCATTAGCTCAATCAAAGTCTTTCATTGCATAGATCTCATGATTTTAACTGTCCATTTCAAATTTCATCTCAATCCGACTTTTCTAGCTTAAGTTATGATCATTTGAAGTCATCTTTAGATATTTGATGGTAATGATCGATTTTGACACTAATCCCATAAAAATTTCATAATTCATCATTTTATAAGATTAAGCATGAAATTATGTTCTTTCCTTTCAATTTTAATCTTAATCTAGCTTATAGGCATCAAGTTGTGAATTTTCTAACATTTTTCAACTTAGCTTCATAATTAGTCTCTTAATTTTCATTAATCTCACTATGGAAATTAAATTAATTTTCATGGCACACTAATTCTTTTCAATCATTATTAGGCCACTTTAATTATATTAACCCATATCGACTTATAATGATTGATTTAATCATCATTCATAACCTTTTACCTACTTGTCATAAATCATCAATATTGCAAATAAATTATTCATAATTCAATCAAATCATACTTAAATCCTATGTAGGTCAGGGTTTCACATCATAAAAATAAAAATTAGAAATTAAGAATTGGAGTTTCTATACATAAAAGTTCATATTATATGAGATGACCTAAGCCTATTTAATTTTAATAGATTTTTCCCAAATATACCCACTACGTACGACACTAATTCTAAATACACTCATAACATTTTCAAAATCCTAAATATACCCACTGTATTTGTATTGAATCTCAAAAATGCTCATTTACTTAATATGTGAAATTACTGATGCTCACTAAATTTAGGACAAGATTGAAAATTTGAATATCATAATTCATTGATGCTTTAGTTGCGCATGAGCATTAAATTTAAAAAGCACTAATTTCAATTTCTTTCTATTTCATTTTACCTTTTATTATTTTAGAATAGGAATATTTTGGTAATTTATAAAAATTTAACTAACGATATTTTACAAAATAAACATTTTTAGAATTAAATATAAATGTAGTAGATGTATCTGAAATTTTAAAAATGTTAGGGGTATTTTTAGAATTAAATATAAATATAATAGATGTATATGAAATTTTAAACATATTGAGGGTATATTTGGAATTAAGTCTAAATGTAGTGGATATATTTGAGAAAAGTTCAATTCTAATCCTTAAAAGGTCACTTTTAATTTGGGCCAAACTTTATGATAGTTATAATTATTTTTATATCTATCCAAATCTAATAATTTCTCATTTAAACTACATATATGGAACCCAACCGTATGCATCTAGACCAAAGTTTGGATGACCTCACTGCCCATTGTGGGAATTTTCATCCCCATTCAATTGTGTATGATTTGCAGTGTGCCATTAAATGGGAGGAGTTGGTATTTTTAAAAGATCCCTTAGTAAAAAATGAAAACTTGTGTGGCGCCCCCGACTAGGGCACTGGAGAGCCTTACTTCGGGATCGCTTGATATTCGGTAAATGTGAACAGGATTGTTGCCCTAGTCACGTGGGGGGATTTTTTTGTACATAATACTCATAACTTGAAAGGAGCAGGATAAGCAACTATTTCTATTTGATTTCACATGTGGTAATTATAATATGTCCTTTGGGTACATGTATAACACATACATAAATTATTTATTTAAAATAGAGGTTTCCTAGTTAGTCAAGGTCACTTTTACATATAGTATTCATACATGAAAGTTAATTTAATTGTCTCTATTCTTCACCTTGGTGTCCTTCTCATTCTTGTCTGAATTTTGAAAAACAACACATGAGTACCAATACTCAGTAAGTAAGTCTTTTCATTTTGCAAGTAAACATTTTCCATTTTCTCTTTGTGCATTTCGTAAATATGAAAATGCAAGTGAATTCAAGTATACATGACATCCTTTCAGATGGAACGCTAGCTAGGCGTCCATCACTTGTTTCTGCTCCCATTTCAGGGAAGGCGTCGCTGGCCTCAGCCTGTATTAATGACTTGGTCACGCTAGAGGAGGACAACTGGTCCAATTACACTTCTCTCGTAACCTATTCCTCGTGCACCATGCTTATTCATTCTCATATTGGCATGCCAATTCTCGTATAAATAATTTTTCATAATTAATTTGCAAATAATTTTTAACAAATGAAAATATTCTTTGCATTTCAAGGATTATAGGAATGGTCATCCTTAAACAAGATTTAAAATATCTAAACCATATTATTTATAACACACTCGTAATGCAAGAAGAAAAATAATAAATTTCAAAATATAACTTATTTACCTGTGAAATTATCTTGTACCTTCCACATTTTCTTTTCCTTTTCCTATAAAATAAGTAAGGACCATTTTCTTATAATATCCCATGCTTGCACATTTCACTTAGCTTTTTTTTTTTTTTTTCTAATCCATGTGTGTTTCATTCCATATAACTATCTCCTAACCTCATTTACAAACTTGGTAAATAAATTATTTTAACCATTTATACACATATGTGTATAAGATTCCATAATTCATGTTTTAAGCATGAATTTGACTTAACAAAATTCTTTTAATTCCTATAATATATTTCATAACATATCATGATTGACATAATCATAATTTTCATTTAAAATATCTAGGACTATTTATTAAATTCCAAAATAGTCCTTCTCTTCTTATTTTCACTATGTTCCATCTTCTTGTTTATCCATTAATTCCATACACATATAATATCATCAATTATTAATCATTCTTGCTATCCCTAATCCTTTATTAGACTCTTAACTAACATATATATTAATTTTAATAATTTTCATTTTGGTTTCATATTTCTTTTTGATTATTTCTCAAACTATCCACATTTGCTTAGATTAGGTGCACTGATTTATTTAAATCTTGATTTATAATCAAATCAAGGTATTTAATTTTGAAATTTCTATCATACATCAATAACTACATGAATTAACTCTCATAAATATTTTAATAAGAAATATTAACATTATATATTTATTTCGACATTTTCACTATACTCAATAGTGTTATAAAATTAGAAATAGCCTTAATCACGTTATTTTTAAATCATACTTATGTCATCCAAAAATAATATTTGATTTTGTTCTATGATAATCATAATATATTATACATCACATAAAAATTTCAGGTTAAAATTTCATCTATAAAAATTATCAAAAATCATTTACTAGAGCTGATCTTATCACTTATTCGACCTTGTTTAGTTTGATCTTCTCAGATTTTTAATTTACAACATGCTTAATATTTTAGTCTAAAACTTTAGTTGTTCCTTAATGATCATATAATAAGCTTGTAAACAAATTTTCATGGCTAAAATCCTTCGTTTACTATCTCATTCATATTTTGGTTTCTAACATCACATAACCTTCAGATTTGAAACAACAATTCAAGATTAACGTATTATTTGGACGTCCTTTAATATTAAATAAGCATCTAATTAGTAAGAAAATTACATGACATAAATTGATAAACTGAACTTGTTGCTTGAGTGCTTGGATGTTCCTAATGCCTAAGTGTTGTAGCCCCTTTTAACATTCAACCTTCAATTTAGCAATGCCCCCTTTATATTTCTACACCGTCCACCCCTAATTTAGTGACGTTCCTTAAATATCAGTCGCCTCCATTTTTTTTAAATGCTCACCCTTCAGCAATGTATCCAGCAACATGTCTTTCCTCCTCTTGATACGTTATATGCTCTTTTTCCTCTATTAATTCAGCAATATTTATATAGTTGCCGTTGTTGAAACATTCAACAATGCATCTTCATAGCTTTCAGCAGTGTGCAACTTATCATCTGCCCGTTTTAAAATACCCAGCAGTTGCCCCCTTCTATATTTGCCTTTAGGTGGTTCACTAAGGTTAATTATTAATTAACCTAACTTGAGCTGCCGTTTAACACATTAAAGGTGTTGTATTATTATAAATCCAGCAATTACATGCATTTACCCTACGTGCATGCTCCTGGATTTTTCATAAATTATATATGTAGATATATATATATATATATCTCCATACATAACATTACATGCACCGACACCAGCGCTGTTCACGTTTTCTTCTTCTTCTTCTTTTTAAATACCTATTTATAACATAGCTGTCCAAAATCCAGCATAAATGTTATACTCATAATTTTTTTAAAAAAATTTCCATAATTATTTCTCATAACCCATTTTCTAAGTAAAATACAAAAATTTAATCATCCATAAAATTTCCAAGTCAATTTACCTTTTCTAATTTCATTTATCTAAATAAAACTCATACATGGAAATTCAGTATACATTTCTCACAATTTCTAATTTCATTTTCTAGGTTTACATATATGGGATTTCACAACTTGTATACCCAAAATCCATTTCATCAAAAACTTCATTTCTCCACATCCTAATCTTGCCATCATCGCTCTTGTACATCGATTTGGTCCAAAGATACCATGCATTCCACCATCGAATAAAATCTATCCAAGCAATGCATGTCATCAATTCGTAATTAGGCTTATTGAATTATGGCCAATCAACGCAAATTGAATGTTACGTAATCTTATAAATAGGAGAATTTCTCGGCTAGATTCAAAAAAGAGAGGATTAGATAGCAAAAATTAGAGAAAAATTTTAAGGGGTGGAGAGTTGCAAGAAGTAGTCAACACGGGGCTTCCAAGTTCCAACCAATAAGTTTTTCCTTCTTTTTTTTAATAATTGTCTTGTTTCAGATAAATATATATATTTTAATTATATTTTGGACTTAAACATCTTCTTCTTTCTTCTTTTCTTTTTAATTGTCTTGTTTGAGATGCATATATATATTTTATTATATTTTGGACTTAAACATGTTCGGCTAAGTCCTAAATCTATAATTTAGAATGTAGCATGTGTGCAATATAGCGCAGTGTATGGTTTTGATTTATTTATAATGAGTATTTTTATTAATTTAATATCTTGTGTTTTTAATTCTTGCTTTGTACATGGGCCTATATAAAAGGATCATTTCATATATTAGGTGATGAAATCAAGAGATGAAAGTCTAATATATGATAATCAAGATATTAAACCTAAAAATCTAAGACCATGAGAATAAGCATGATGACCTTGAAAAATTTCATGAACAACTACAAAACTTAACGAACTCTAATTAACTTAATCTATGGTACCCCCTTCCCGAGGCGCCGGATCCTTACTTAAGGACCATTATCGACTGATAAACGTGAATTAGGATTGTTGTTCTAGTTACACGGTAGGATTTTTTCAGATCAATTTTCAATTTTACAATTGTCTTTCGCTAGTAATCAATTTCAAATGGCATTCAAACATCATACATAATTCATTCACATCAATGGTCATCGTCACCCCATATAATCATTTTCATAAAACATAACATTCATCTTGATGCAAATAAAGGAATACAAGAACATAACTTTTTTTCATTCACACCTGCTCTCTACTCCTTGATCCTCCTTGTACCTGTCTAGGATTTGGAAAAATAAAACATGAGTTCTAACACTCAATAAGTAAGCAATTTCCATTTTCAAGCAAAACATTGTCATGAAGACAATTTTTTCTGTTAAACATTTTTGTGTCCCAATCTTGGAAAATTTATAAAATAATGCATATGCACACACCGTTTTCCCTCATGATTGGGTGATACGCTAGCTAGATGAATGCCCTCTTGATCCTGCTCCTATTCCTGGGAGAACGCTGTCAACCTCTGGTTTGTATTCGTGACTTGGTCACACTAGAGGGGGACAACCGGTCGCTTACACCTCTAAAGTGGACCTAATTCTCTTGATTTGCTCGAATAAGGTTGATTGAATTTGCATTTGAAATAATCTCACTTGCACTCCTAGTGGACATACAATCATCTCCATTTGCCTTAGTTCTTGAAGCAA
>JAXCLR010000092.1:30102155-30121647 GCA_035584095.1 Annona squamosa
TAGCATGTTCGTAAGTTACCTCATAAATAGAGAAAAGTTATAATAAAAAAATAAAATAAAATACCTGGTCCTCACACAAGATGACTAAAAGGGCTTGTGTGATTAAGGCAAATGTGACGGGATTAAGATGGTAATTATTTATTTTTAATCTCATACCCTAAGGTAAATTTTAAATGATCATAACTTGACATAGAAAAGTCGTGTTTAGGTGAAATTTAAAACGATTGAATAAAATTATGAAATTTATGTTATGAAAGGATTGAATTAAGCTAATTACCATGAGAATATGCTTAATCAGAAAAAGATGAGTAGCATTGACTTTGTGCACCCAAAATCACCATAGCATTTATTAAAAAACAATTGATTTAATGACTTAGTTTCATGCCCATGAGAGGTGTCAAATGGAGGCAGATTGAGTTGAATTTTTTGGATGTGTTTAAGGCTAAAATTCATGGAAAAGTAAGGTCTTAAAAGCATGGATTTAAATGCCTAATGTGTAGCTAAATGGAGCATAGCTAAGGTGTCATACAAGGGGATGCCCAAGGGAGATATATGCATGATTTTCAGATTTTTAAAAATTCCAAAAATATATTTAAGAGGCTAAGAACTTAGGATAAGTAATGGGGCATTTAAATATGTGGAATTTGAGGCACAAAATGCCAAAAAGGGGAGCAACTAGGGAACGTCCCAAGTGGACAGCAACATGACCCCATCAATGAGTTGTTTGATGATTTTTATTAAATAGAAAATGTGTATTTTACTTAGATATAAAATTTTCATGTCAACAAGGGATAAGTTAGAAATGAATTATCCTCAAGACATGTGGAAAAGTAGGTCCCATGAGCTGGTAAAAAATATAAAATCAAGGGGATCACCATGGGGACGTACATTTGCAAAAGGGGAGAAAAAAAAGTTCTCAAAAAGATTCTAAGTGAGGAGAAACCCTTGGACGTTCAAACCCAGCAAAGAAAGAAGGGGAAAAGAGAAGAAAAAAAGAAGGAAAAAAGGGAAGAAAGAGAAGAGGAACAAAGTTAAGAAGGTTGGATTCAAGTTTGAATCAATTCAAGTAAGTAGATCTTAACTTTTGAATCATTTAAACTAAGTTTTCTTCCCTCAAATGATGAGTCATGAATATGATTCATAATGAACTCTTAAAGGATGAGTTATGATGCTTTGATAAGTATTGAATGATATTTGAATGGTATAAATGAAATCAAGAGTTCAAGAGGGTTAAATGGAATGTTAGGGTTATTTTTGAGATGAAACCTATCTTGAAATTTCTTAAAACCCTAAATCAAGTTTCTATTTGATTTAAGCATGTTGATTAGGATGTGATTCATGTTCTTATGGATTACATATGTTGATTTGGTTATATGTTAATGATTTTAGCAAAAATGGAACTTAGGGTTTCATGTATTATCTGATTTTTCCATTTTTATATTAAATATGATGCATGAAAGAGGTTAAATGGCTTATGAATGAATTGTAGGGTAAAGTATCCTAAATTAAGGAACCTTTGGGCATCCTAAGTCGATTGGAGGAGATAGCCCTAAATCTGATTTTTTAGGTTATATATATGGAACGTCCAAACAGGGGCTAAAACAGGTACCTTACATGTGAATTATATTGCTGTTTGCAAATGATTTATTCATGAATGTTTTAGAGTCTAAACTACCCTAAATCTGATTTTTAAGGACATATGTATGGACACATTAAAACGGGTCAAAGGAGTACCTTACATGTTTGTGATATTGCTATTTTGGAAGCAACTAAATTATAAATTTTAAATATGTGATAATACCCTAAATTTGGGTTAAGAAAAGCATAATTAATTGCTACAAATTTTGGTTTAAAAATCTGTTAAGATTTAAGTATTGAAAGAGGTGTTGAAAGTATGAAAAACGGGTCCTAATGTTGTTGTTTTGGAACCCAATGATGAATGGATCAAAACTCCAAAATTAGACCCTAAATTATATGTTAATTAAAGGGTTTAATTATGTTCAAATTGGATGTAAGTTTCTGTGTTAAGAAATTTTAAAAAAACACGTAATATATGTGTTATAAGTTGAATGTATGTGGAAGGTTATGTATGGTTGAATGATGAATGACTAATGGGGAATTTCTAAAATGAAAAAATGCACGAATATATGATGAAATGCATAAGTATGGTGTTGTGCGGATGATTATTGATTATCTCAAATTTTAGAATTTTTTTATGAAGCCTAAAACGTCAATTATATGCTTAAAATGGGCATTGACGTAGGAAAAATGAAAAAATGGATGAAAAATGATAAATGGGAGATATAAATCCCCACATGTTGATTTATGAATGATTATTATGTGTTTACCCTAAATATGAGTTTAAAATGAAATATGGAATGGATGGTATGATGCATAAGTGAATGCCATGAATGTGTATGTCCGACTTGAAATTCAAGTTGGTTATGTGTGAAATGGATTATGGGAATGAAAAACTAAATGAATGCAAGAAAATGATTTTTATATGAATGCGATGCCATTTTTATATATAGGCAAAGACAAAGAAAAAAGTGACACGAAAAGCTAAGATAATGAGGTAAGCAAGCAATTTTCTAAATGCTTTTTGCTTTATCAAAATGTGATCAAATGTTGATCAATGATGTTCTAGCAATTTGAAGGGTTTAGCAAAGGATTGATTTAAATTCTTTTAAAGATATTTAAGGATGGTTGTTCCTTATTTAAATGTGTATTGAAATGATATTTCCAATATAATAAATTAAATGTTCAATATTTCTCAATTATTTATGATGAATGATGAACCATAGATTTTATGAATGCAAAATCATGCTAGCATGTAAAGGATCATGTTTATGAAAGGAATCATGTGCACAAAGCATAAGGTCTACCTTAAAGGTGTAAGCGAATCGATTATCCCCCTTTGGTGAGGTCAAGTCGCTAAGATAGACCTCTGGCCAGCGGCGCCTCCCTGGATTGGGAGAGATGATGAAGGTGGATAGTTGCCTAGCTAGCTACTATCCTATGATATCATACTTTAAAATAATGCATTGTATTATTTATGATATACCCTATTCGGGTATGAGAATCATGTTGCTTGATATACCCTCGAGTGGGTATAATATTATTTTTCAAGATGTTTTAAATGAAAATGAATTGCCTAAAATCCTTATAGCTTGCTTTTTGAGTTTCGACTCATAATTTTGTTTTCCAAATCTTAAAGATAGGTGAAAGAATGCACCAAGCATGGAACATAGGAGGAGCTTCAAGGATATATGAAATTTTATAAATTACTTGTGTATGAACTTATGGATTGAATGGTTGTATGATGAAATTAAATAGTTGTTTTAATGTTGTATAAGGATTGTGTTATGTTTTATTACTATGGTTGGTGAAAAATTTATGGTAAAAAGTTAAGGTATGAATTATCATATTATGATTAAGTATGAATTTTATCAGATAACATGTGTATTTCTCAAATGGTTTAATGACTTAAATAGGCATTTAATGGAAATTTGAATGTATGAAATGATATAAATTTCTAAGGAGTCAGGATTAAGTGGATAAATATCCAATAAAATTCGTCGTGTGACAGGGCAACAATCTTGGTCACATTTACCAATCAATAATGGTCTTGGAGTAAGGCTAATGTTATGATGCTTGGGTTGGGGCGCAATAGAAAAACACTCGGAAAGCAAAGAAGAAGATGGAAGTCAACTTCAAGTAGACTCCGATTTGCGACTTGGGTGAAGTTGCATCCGAAGATGACTTCAGATGTAACTTGTCTCGTAACGGTCATAAAAATTTGAATATTAGTGCATTTAATACATGACACCTACCCTTCAATGTTCAAAATAACTTCACATCTATTTAAGAGATGTCAAGAGAAATTATGAAGGTCAACTAGAGCATTCAATAAACTTTCATCTTCCTTCTTACAAGATTTGGGTTTGTTAATTATCAAAAGATGAATTTTTCTTGATTTGTTAGTTGAGTTTATAACAATATCTCCCTTTTTGATGAATAACAAAGCTAATTTGAGCTAATCTTTCTCCCTTTTTTATTTTGTAATTTCATTTTGATATAGAATGCAGTTTGACAATTCAATTTGGTAATTTTATAGAATCATGTGACATTCCAAAGATTGCTTCAAACAAATCAAACTCCAAATGAACAAAACCTATATCTAGCAAGCATTTATCACATAACAAAATATAACATTCAATTTTCTTACAATTACATGTCAATTTACTCATAATTACAACGAAATGTAAAAAATGTCCAAGATACAAACTATCTAACCCTTAATACAGTTCTTAAATCTCTCTCTCCCTTTTTGTTAAGCATCATAAACGAAATAAAGCAAGTTTAAGAGCCATTTGAGGCTTGTGAAATAGAAAGGATGAGAGAGGCTTTATCGTAATGAGAGGTAGAGTCATGTGGAGCAAACATGGGATTGGATTTGTCTTGAATTGTAGGTTGTGCGACCATAGACTCTCCCCAACATAGGTCAAAATCGAGAAGGCTAGAAATGGATTGATGTGATGCCCCATTGTCTAAACATCCTTAATAGCTAGTCAATGGGAGTCACCTGACCCAAGGAAGATTGGGTAGCATCTCTCCATAATTATAAGGGGATGGTGTGGTTTAAAGAACCTGTTATATATGAATACCATAATTTCATTTCAAAATATAAACATTTAACCCTACATTCACACAGTTACATATGATAACTCCATAAAAATAAAGTTATCAACGCTCATTTTGCACTCATTTGGAATGCTAGTATACGAGAAACATGTAAAATTGCATAGGTTTTGCATTAATTTTCATCATTTAGTAATTCTTGCTTCTTGTGTGGTTTTTGTGCATTTTACGTTGCATCCAGCTTAAATTTGTTTCATTTTAATTGTTTTAATTTTATTGGATCATTTAGAAATGCATTTACTTATTTTTATTCTTTTTGTAGGAAAATGAGAGCAATTCCCATGTAATTTCAAGCTAAAAGAGGATGGAATGAGAAAATTTACTTGAAGATATCAAAAGAGGAATACTGTTGTGAAACCCGGAACATTCTAAGCTTAATGAATGTAGCTTGGAATGGGAATAAGGATGAAATGAGAAATTTCATGAAATATAGAGTTTGTGATAACCCGCATTACCATGAAAATTTAATGGGAAACATTAAATTAAATGCCCTTTAGTCTAAATAGATGAGATTAAGGCAACTAATTAAGTAAGATAATTAAGATAAACCACACATGATTACCTTGGTAGTTGTGCACTAAAAGACAAAATAGAGATGGGGCACTAAAAGACAAAAGACAGGTAGAGATGGTGAGATGAAAGGGTAGAGATGGTGAGGTGGCATGTTAATTAATGCCACATTTTTATTTTTTATTGATTTATTATTTGATTCATTCGTATCCTATATAGATAAGGTGGATTAACATGAAATTCTAAGGCAAAGCCTAAGTTGGCATGCCCTACAAGATGAATGGTTTGGATCATGAAAATTATGAATGGAAAAGGTGTTAAATGATTAGACTTATATGATATTTTATGAATTAATTTCATTTTGTTAATATGCATACATTCATCATTTTGAGATGAAATTCTTTAAGAATGGCTAAGTTAATGAGTTCTATGACTTGAATGGATGAGATTTTATCAAACCTTGTTAGGAAACTGTACCGCCCTGTTTCTAGATATTCTCAGTAACTAGTCAATGGATACTATACAACTTAAGAAAAATTTGGCAACATCTCCCCATAATGTATAAAGAGTGGTATGGAATAGACGACCGGTTATTCATAAGCATTTCAATTTCATTCCAAAATGTGACATTCAACTCTACATTTATACACTTGTATCTTCATATAATAAGACATTCAAATAGAAGGAAAATCATTGAAATTTACCCTTACACAATAAGCAAACTAAATGATCATATATATATATATATATGCATCCACATAGATTGTAATTCAATTCAAAATATTAAATATAATATGTTTGGCAAAGTCGAAACTGACTCAGTAATCGTCTACATATACTAATATCAAAAGAGTATAATTTTCAAAATAATTGTAATTAGAGATGTTGTCCTAATGGTCTCCAAGATTTGGTCTTCCACTCGTCTCATCTTGAGGTTCCCCACCTAACCTATGATCTAAAGGCAAAATAACAAACCATATGAGTCTAAATAAACTCAGGAAGTAGATAGTGGTTAGCACGAAGTGAAAATAAGTAAAATTCTTGATGCGCATATCATGATCAATATAAGACATATGAATCCAATACTCACTCCCAAGATTGTATGCATATAACTACGTATAAATAGAAGGACACAAACAATCCTCTACTCATGTCAATCAAGAGCCATGAACAACCCTCTTCTCATGTCAATCAAGGGCCATGAATAACCCTTTTACATCTAATCATTTTAAATAACACATCGTACATAATAAATAAGAATAAATATCACAATTTACACATACAACATCAACAAGGTTTACTTTAAATTCAATGTATAAGACTGTCACACAAGTATTTTACCAAACACATAGTAGGTGTAAAAGGGGAATCTCTAGTTCATACTCTCGTTTGAGCCGAATTGACTAACGTCATATTGTAATCATATAAAAACTGCTAACGAGTCCTTTACTTCATAAAAATCACACATTCACAGCAAATTCCTTATAAACCCTGCTTACCCTAATTGTTACAAACTCTACACTTATACCATGAAGTTGTTAGATGCTACACGTTCCCACTAGTCTTATATCATATTTAACATGAGATTTCATCACTAAATCAAGAAGGGGCGACATCTACATACTTGATCATGATTTCTCTAAAAAAACAACGACCTTAGACTTGAATATCTGAAATTTTAAGCTTCATTGATGTGAATCGATGACCTTCAAGGCAGTTGATAGAGTTTTTAAAGAGATCTAGGGCTAGATAGAACTGAACAAAAGGGGAAAAGAAAGAAGAAGCAGAAAATGGGAAGAGAAGAAGAGGAAAAGATAGTCAGGTCGAACCCCATACCTACTCTACGAGATGGAAAATAGTCATAGCGCTCAACAATGACATGCTAATCATACACCTTTAAATCTATACCTAATGCGCTAAGATTATAGTATATGCATATATGCACTATATGTCCCCTAGATGTCATGTCCATATATGTTATGCATCCATTAACATCATAAATTCCTAGTAGTATGTTCGAAAATTACCTCGTAAATAGGAAAAAGTTATAAAGAAAATGAAAATAAAATAAAATAAAATACTTGGTCTTAACAGAAACCCCAAATGATATGTGTTAAGTGTGATTAAATATTAATGATGAAAGGTAATTAAGACATTGACTTTTGATCATCAAAAGTGAATTGTCATAAATGCAATACAAAGGTCAAAGTTGACTTTGTGGGCCATTTTTGAGCTAGCAATGTAAGGTGAGATTCGGAGCTAAAAAGTCAACAAAAAATTAAACAAAATGCATGATGCAATGGCAGCTCACTTTGGACGTGGTTGGCTACGGAATTAAGAGGATTTTTGATAAAAAAAAAATCATATGGAAAAGCAACTCCAAGGAGGGACACGTTCAGCAAGGTGTTTAGGGGAGGAATTAAGTCCACAAAAAGTGGAAAATGGCAATAAGATGATGGAATGAATGACTGGGATTAAAATAGCAATTGAACATCAAAAATTATATATATATATATATAATGTGATTTATTATGTAACATCATGTGGTTAAATCCAGCAGCATATAAAAGGGGAAATGGGTGGCAACTAGGGACGATTTTTCAGTTTGAGAGAGAGAGAGAGAGAACTTAGAAAAAAATGGAGAAGAAAGGCAGCTAAGTGGGACATCCAAACATCAAACAAAGAAGGGATTTTTTTTCCAAATTTCAAGTATGGGATGTCTTTAACATCATCAAGATTTGGGAAATTAAATTTTATTTTATGCATACATGATAAGGGGGTGATGTCCAAAGCATGAGAAGAAGGAAAAAGTTTCAAACATGATAGGGATATCTAATGTTATGATGGTTCATAAATGCTTAAATCATGATTCAATAACTCTTTGAATACTTAATGAATGTTCAAGTAAGTAGAGCTTTCATATAATGTGTATTGATGCTCATAAGTATTTGGAATGAAGCACTTAAACCTATATAAGTGGGATGTACAAACTGGACGTTATATAGGAATGAAATTTCTGTTTACTTAAGCTAATTCCATGATTGAAATGGATGATATATGTGTAATTTTGAGAATTTAGAGTTAGTGATTAAGGGTTTAGCATGTATGTTAAGTTAAGATGCATGTATAAAAATGGAACTTAATGAATATACACATGTATGTGGTTGTTTTGATCATGAATGATAATTCCAGAAACTTTAATGGAATTTAGGTTGTTATGGAGTACAAACAAGTACTTAACATGATCGCAAAAGTTATGGTTTGATTATTTTTCATATGTTCATCATTGAGGTGCAATTGTATAAGTGTAAAGTAGTCAAAATGACAACACATGAGGCTATTTTGGTAATAGTAGTTAATTTTAGAAATTTTGATTTGAAATTAACTTTTATAAGTTGGAAACAAACACCTCGAATGATACGCAATGCGGTATAAATAAGGGATAAATGTACATTAGTTAAGTAAAGCATACAAGCATGAGAAATTACACAAGTATATAAGTTGATCATGTTCACTTGTCTAGGTAAAGACAAGGAAAAGATTCAAGGGACGAGTGGATTGTAGAAAGGTAAGCAAGCTCTTCGAAAACCCTATTTCAAAAGGTTTTATGAAAAAAAGTTTGAGTTTTATGAAAAGAAAGTTTGAATTTTTCAAAGAATGATATTTGCAAATAAATGGTTTGAAATGGTTTTATTGAAAAGTTTTGAAATGACTTTATTGAATATCTTGAAATGGTTTCCTTGAAATGTTTTGAAATGGTCTTATTAAAATATTTTGAAATGGTTTTATTGGAAGATCTTGAAATGATTTTATTGAAATGTTTGAAAGCATTTCAAAAGGTAAGCAAGTAATAAGTTAGAAAATGTTATTTAAGAATGTTACCTCATCCTTAAATATCAAAATCATTTCATGAGATAACAAGTTCAAAAATGTTGCTTAAGAATGTTATATTATCCTCAAATATTGAAATGATTTCATGAGGTAACAAGTTGAAAAATGTTGCTTAAGAATATTACTTTATCCTCAACTATTGAAACGTTTTCGAAATTGCTTCATGGTGATGATTTCAAAATTATTTCCAAGCAAACGAGAAATGCTTTTGAAAATATTATTTTTCTAAAACACTGCAAATGATTTGTAAAATTGCTTTCCTTAAATGTTTCCAAAATCGTTTAAGGATGGTCATCCCTATACTATGATTTGAAAAATATTTTCAAAATGATTATGCCAAGTTTTCAAGTTGAAAAAAGACACGACATAAAGGTTATATATGTTTTATGAAATTATGTTAGCATGAGAAAATTGATGTGAATATGAATGATGCGTGGTGTGTGCAAGGATCAAGTAGTAGGTCCACGTAGAGGTGAAAGCATAATGGACCCCTCTTTATGTGTGGCCGAGTCGCTATGGCTCCGGGGGTAGCGGCACCCTTTCTAAAATGGGAGCAGAATGAATGAACGACCACCTAGCTAGTGTGTGATCACATAAAAGACTATGTTACGTACAAATAATTTCTTCTCTACAGGTGATTGATTACTTGGTAAGTGTCTCCTACCGAGTAGAAAGAAATGCGATTGTACATATTTTGTTTATGAAAAATCCAAATTTGGGACATAAGAGGTTTTTATGAAAGGTTTTATGAAATGATTTACATGAATGATTTTATGAATAATTTACACGAATTATTTACGTGAATGATTTTATGAATGATTCAGATGAAAGATTTACACAGATGATTTACATGAAAAGTTTCTTGTCTATGGGTAGTTGATCACTTGATAAGTCTCCTACCTAATAGAAAGAAATGCATTTACACGAAGATAAAAGAAAATGCTTGCTTACTGAGTTTAATACTCACATTTTATTTTTTCAACCTTAGACAAGTGCAGTACTAGCCAGGTGAAGCAGGAAGACTTTGTAGAGTGAGAATTTTAAAGTTATGCTTTAACTGTATGTGTGGTATGAATGCATGTATGGTAAGAATGAATGCTTGATATGTACCTATGGTATGAATGGATGCTGAATAGACAACGCCAGTAGTTAGGTATGAAATATTATGATGTAGATGGACAAGTTGATAAGTTGTCAATGAGATGTGTATGTAATCACAAGTGTATGTCTACTTATAAATGAAATGAATTAGAATGAAAAGAAAAGAATTTTTTTTTCGCTAAATGAAATGAATATAAAAATCTCGCCATGTTCACCGGGCAACAATCCCGTGTCACATTTACCAATGACGATAATCCCAGAGTAAAGTTCAAGTTGATGCCTCGAGTCGAGTGCCATAGCTGTCTCCAGCTTGCCTAAGGCCACGACCATGGGTTTGGAGGCCATGACCACCAATTCCACCGACTTAAAGTAAGCGCAATCAGGCTGTCTAGCAAGATGGAGGTTGGCCACAAAAATGCTTGTATGAAAATTTCCACACGTGCAAGCTCAAATTGCTATGGGGTATAAATATATCTTAGGGTTTGAAAAGCATAACTTAAAGGGGTCATGGCTGCTAAGAAAGGAGGAGAAGAAAATGTGGAGAATAAGTTGATTCATTGCAAATCCATTGAGTTTCATCTCCTCCTTGTCTTTCTCTTCTCATTTTTATTATTCTCCTCCCTGTGGATATTTGTAAACTTCATTTTACTGGGATTTGAAATCATGTTTTGTAGCTAAATCCCCTTGTGTTGGGAATTATGTAGGATTTGAACTTATAGATTATATTATTTGATTTTCTTATGCTTGAAATGATAATATAGTTGTGTTGTGACTTGTGTTGTTTGAGATTATTCATATACATTATACTTAATGCATTTACAAGCTTTGCAACATTGTAGATTGATTAAATATTCAGATTCATGCTTGAAAAAGTGAAATTTGAATGAGATCCATATATAAAGCGCAGGTTTTCCAGCTCTTGTTTATATTGAATGTTAATGTGGATAGGAAGTTACCTATTAACTCTATGTAATCTTAATTAGGCTATGTGATTATTAATCTTATTTTACTTGGGTGCATGGGAATATAACAAATACTAAAACAGGTTTAGGTTTGTATGTGTTGGAAGACACATATGAATATAAATAAACTTATATTAGTAATCTTGGTACATTTAACTTAAAAAGGAACAAATCTAGCATAGCTATGAGTTAATGAATTCCTACTTCCATCTATCTTATTCATCTCAAAGCAAACTCTCCTGCAACCACTCTATTTTGGTTTCGTTTGGTTAAATTTGTTTCATCTCTTTAAATACAAATTCCATTCAATTTGCCAATTCATATAAGACAATTGAATTTTAAGGTGCTAATCCGCTTAACACAATCCTCGTAGAAACGATATTCTACTCACACTTTATTACTTGATTAGCACGTATACTTGTGTTAAAAAGAGCATTTTAATTAGACATATATGCAACTCGTCAACATACCCATACTATGAAGACATCCATATAGAAAGAAAAATTATAACTCATCATTACACCACAAGCAACCCAAAAGATCATGTACATATGTGTCCACAGATTATAACCAAATTTAAAATAATCACACACAATATGTTTGTCATGGTTGGATTTAAATGTCTGCATGCATTAGCATAAAAAATAAAAAATAACTAAGAACACAAATACTAATCTAAATGTCTCCAGGATTAGTTCTTCCTCCGATCCAATCTCGAGTCTCCTCACCTGGCTTGTAATCTAAAAGCAAAATAACGAACCATGTGAGTCTAAATAGACGTAGTAAATAAATAATAATTAGCGTGACTTGAAGGAAATGAGACTCCGAATGCACATGCCATGACAATATTGCAAAAAAAATTATTCTTAAATGACCATATAAGACATATGAGTCCAACACCTACACCTAACATCATATACATATAATCACATTTAAACCAAAGGCCACAAACATTCACCTATTCATGTCAACCAAGGGCAATGAATAACCCTCTCCGCATGTCAACTAAGAGCCATGAACCACCTTTTACAATCACCCATCTCATATAAAGCATCATCCATAACACAAAAAAACGAATGTTATAAACCATGCATGCAATATCAGCAAAATTAATAAAGTTTACTTTAAATATAGCCTACAAATTGTCACACGAGCATTTCATCGAATACGTGATAGATGCAAAAGGGGAGACCTTTAGTTCTTTGTCTTGGTTCAACCTGCTCGTCCAACGTCCTATTTTAATGATGTAAAGACTACTAATAGGTCATCTATTTTACAAAAATCATATAGTAACATATGATTTTCTCATAAAACCTATTAACCATAAATTGTTACGAATCCTAATTTTCTAAATCACAAAATTGTTGGACACTACCACCTTGCATCAACCTATATCATTTTTAAGATAGGACTCCATCACTACTTCAAAAAGAGGTGACATCTACTTGCCTCGATCGTGATTTTTCCTAAAAAAGTGGCCTTAAACTCAGACCTCCGGGCTTTCGAACTTCCTTGGTGTGAATTGACGTTCTTTAAAGTATTTTGGAAGAATTTTTGGAAAAATCTAGGGCTACCGAGGCTAAAAAGAAGAGAAGAAGGAAAGTGGAAGCAAAAGAAGTGGGGAGAAGAAGAGAGGAAGAGAGACGAGTGTGAATGAAGCCCTAGTGTAGGCCCTTCTTTAAACTAAACCTTCATTAAGTTGGGCCGGGCCCAAGCATGGGCCGAGTCTAATTACAATTTGCAACTTGCTTTTCCACTCATATGACTTAGTGAATTACCTACTCTACGAAGTAGAAGATAGTCATAGTGCCCTAAACAACATGTCAATCATACATCTCTAAATCAATACCCAACAAACTACATCATAACCAAGGGGCTGCAGCTACAAAAACATGCAAGTGCATAACTCGTACTCATGTCTAACATGCTTGTGAATGGTGTTCCATATAGTCGTAGTGCCCATCAATGGAACGCTAATCATACACCTTCAATTTATACTCAACGTGCTAAGATCATAATGCATGCACATATACACTATACATTCCCTAAATGTCACGCCCATATATGTTATGTATCCATTAATATCGTAAAATTCTTATTAGCATGTTCATAAGTTACCTCATAAATAGAGAAAAGTTGTAATAAAAATAAAATAAAATACCTGGTCCTCACAACAATGAGCCACCAATAGCCTTATAATTCTTGTTTGCGGACACATATCCATATAGTGCAGAAATTTATGCACTGCTTCATACTTATTTCTTATTGTTAACTCGTTATAAACCATGGGCAAGAAAAGGTCTTCTAGGAGCCTATTGCTAGCATATGGAACTTATAGGATATCTCTAATGGCTTGTTCTGCTTCCTGTATATGATTTCCAAATCATATATCTATTCCTTTGACAAAGAAAGAGAAATTTTCTAGACTTGAAGATAGTAGAATTGACAAGTCAAATTTGGATATATTATAACATCTTCTTTCAAAAGCCCTATCCATCATTGGAAATTTAGTAATTCTTCTATGCTAAATTCATACTCTCTCAAACATTTGAAGTCTATAATCTTGGAAGGAAAGATTTTCCTTTCATAAAAGTGACTATAGAACCACCGCTTATGTTGTTAGGGGGTTACAAAATATTCTACGAGCATTTTCTAACTTGGCCCTTCGGAGTAAGTATTCTCTTCTTTCTTATTGGCCCTTTCTCTCTACTAGATTTTAGAGTTTCCTCTGAGGGAATGAATGTGGAGGGATTACCTTCTCGAAATCAAACTCTACACCTTGTAGAAGTTGTAACCTAATCCTGGAGATGCTTGGAGGATGTCCTTTGATGCTTAGGCACTTCCTTTCACGGATTGGAGCAAGACGGACGAGATATGGGAAGCTTCGAGGGTTTGGACATGGATTTAGAGGCCATTGAGAGTGAAATGAGAGGAGATGTAATGAATTTGCGAGAAATTAGAAGTGGAAGGTTGGATTCTTTTGGGGGGGGTGCTTAGCACTTAGGAGAAGGAAGATGAGAGAGAATGAGAAAAATGGGTCTTTTGGCATTTAATAAGGTAGCTCAACACCCACATAAGGACAACTTCAAACCTTAAGTTGGGGTCAAAGTTAACTTGGGCTAAGTGGAGTTGACTTGACTCCACTGACTCAGGTAAGAATGCAACTTCTATGCTAAAATAAACATTTCAAAACATGTATCCATCACAAACATATATTCCAATAAGCTCATATTAAACCATCAATTTATTACCAATTTCGAGCTTCAATATCAATCATTTCCAATTTTTTAATTTTATAAAATAGTTCTACTTTTAATGGTTTAGTAAAGATATTTGGAATTTACTCCTAATTTTTAATATATTTCAAACAAATATCATAATTTTCAACATATTCTCTAATAAAGTGGTGTTTAATATCCATATATTTAGTCATAGAATGTAACACTGGGTCCTTTGTTAGACAAATGACACTTGTGTTGCCACATTTAATTGGTACATTTGTATATTCTATGCCATCATCTATTAATTATTGTCTCATCTATGATAATTGGGCACAACAACTATCGTCAATAATATATTCGACTTCCACGATAGGTAGAGCAATACTAGTTTATTTTCTTGAGAACTATGAAACCATCATGCTTCTAATGAATTAACAAGTTCCACTAGTGCTTTTTCTATCCACTTTCTAACCGATAAAATTTGCATCTGAATATCCACTCGAGTCGAATGTTGAGCTCTTGGGATACTATACACTTAACTTTGTTGTATTAATAAAATATTTAAAAATTCTCTTTACAACTATCATATGAGACTCTTTAGGATTTAATTGAAATCTAGAGTACACGCAAATACTAAATAATATAATAGGTCGAGAAGCGGTTAGATAAAGCAATAATTCTATTACGCTTCTATACAACCATTGATTTACTTGTTTCCCTTTTTCATCTTTGTCTATTTTGATTAAAGAACTCATGAGTATGCTTGCTCCTTTGTTACTTTGTATCTTAAACTTTTTGAGCATTTATTTAATGTACTTGAACTAATTTATAAAGAATCATTCACTTTGTTACTTGATTTGTAATCCAAGGAAGAAATTGAGTTCCCCCATCATGTTTATCTCAAATTCATTTGACATTAACTTAGAAAATACTTGACACAAAGATTCATTGGTAGCACCAAAAACTATGTTATTTACATAAATGTGAACGATTAAGATATCTCTTTTCTTGTATTTAATAAACAAGGTAATGTCAATCTTACTCCATTTAAAATTATGATCAATCAAAAATTTACTTAGCCTCTTATACCAAATTCTAGGAGCTTGTTTCGATATATATAAGACTTTGGATAGTTTCTATACATACTTAGATCGATCTTTTTTCTCAAAATCTAGAGGTTGTTTAACATATATCTCTTTATTAAGATAACTATTTAAAAATATACTTTTGACATCCATTTAAAATAATTTAAAGCTCATATATGATGCAAATGCTAATAGTATACATATAACTTCCAATTTAGTTATAGGGCATAAGATTCTTCAAAATTAATTCCTTTTTCTTGTTAGTATCACTTTGCTACTAGTCTAGCTTTATTTCTTACAATTGTGCCACTTTCATCTAGCTTATTTTTCAATACCCATTTAGTACCAATTACCATGAATCCTTGGGTCTAAGACGTACTTGTCATATTTAATTTCTTTCAAATTGATTAAGCTCTTTTTGTATTGCAACTATCCAATTTTCATTGTTTAGAGTTTGATCATTTGAGTTTGACTCTAGTTTTTATATAAAAGAAAAATATCCACGTATATTTTATCTTGAGCCTCTAGTTTTCACACTATCATGTATATATATATGTCTCCAATAACTTGCTCAATTTAATGAGCATTTTTGAATTTCAAGTTTGGGGGGGGGGGGTATAGGGAACATTATCTTCACGTACTTCTTGATTTGCATCTTGAGTTTTCTTGAGCTCTTCTCCCCCCTCACTTTCTCACTTGAAGCTTCTTAAAATCTTTTAATAAGTTATTTGTATCACTAAGTTCATTTTTGTTGTGCCCTCGACCCGAGGCCTCTATAAGCCTTACTCCATGACCGTTTCGATTGGTAAATGTGATTAGAATTGTTGCCCTGATCACGCGGAGGGTTTTTAATTTGATCTTGTCCAAATTTTTTTTCCTTCCATCATATATGCATGCACTTGTCATCATTCGTAATGGACTCATTCATATCATCATAAAATTTATTGTACAAGTATCTTTACTTTCATATTGTAGGTAGCATATGTATTCATAAATTAAAATTCACGTAGAACTTTATACATAATCACTTATCTATTTACTCCATACATAATCAATCACATTTCATTATAAGCTATACATTCATCCATTCATTCTTCAACATATCAATACTTTTTAGCTTTGCTCCTTTCTTCAAGCCTTAAACCTGTCTAAGGTTGTTTTTGTCTAAGGTTGGAAAAACAAAACGTGAGTGATAAACTTAGTAAGCAAGCATCATTTTTTTCTTTAAATGCATCCCTTGCTCATTCGGTAGGAAATACTTATCAAGTGATCAATTACCAATAGAAAGAAACCTTTTATCGAAATCTTTTTTATAATACACCCATAAAACTTTGTGCATGTCCCCATTTCGAGGATTTTCAAAGGTGATATCTGTACATCTAAACCATTTTTCATGGGGACAATTGTTTGTCCCAAAATATTTTTCATCTATCATGAGCATATGTTTATGTCCAAAAATATTTTTCATATGGCATGAGGACAATTATATGTCCCAAAATATTTTTCTTATAACCTTTTTCCCCATGAGGACATTTACTTGTCCCAAAACATCATCCATTTAAATTTCTTTATAACCCAACTCTGGGTTATTCAATAGCAATGCATGTGCGTAGAAATCATTTATCTACGCGGACATTCTCATGTCTAAAAATATTTTTCCATATGAACCTCTTTTAACTTGCATATAAGATGCCAAACCATTTTTAAACTAACATTGCAGACATATTCATGTCTTAAAATACTTTTCGATAGCTTCTGAAAACTAAACATAAATCCATTTAAAACCAACACAAATCCATTTAAAATCAAATATAGTAGTTGCCCATTTTGAGACTTTTAAAACATAAGGAACATATATATGTTCCAAAAACATTTGGATTTATGTCTCTAACTCTCAGGTTGGTAGCACTTAACAAGTGATCATTCTCCTCTAGGAAAGAAACCTTTCATGAGACAACACGCGAGCCAGGCGTCTGCTCATGAGCTTCCTCCCATTTCAAAGAGGGTGCCGCTGGCCTCCAGCCTTCCCTAAGCAACTCGGTTATAGGTAAAAGTGAGCTCTGGTTTTCGATCATTTTGGTCCGTAACCGCCTCAACCATGAGCCTAGTACATCATTTTGCGCACACTCGTATCTAGTAATGATTTTCACAAAACTTAGCTCAGTCATTTGACTGTGCCCCTTTTCAAGCCTCAGCTTGATATGTATAAAGCTAACTTAGTCCGCAGACTATGACCATCTTGAATTGAGAATTTGGCATGATTATTTTGAAAATAAAACATTTTTGTAAACTATTTCCAAATCCTAATGTTAGGATGACCACCCTTAAAGAGTTTAGCAATGTTTTAATAAATCCATCTTACTAAACATTTGAAATATTTGAGAAGATAATATTTTACAAAACTTTAATGATCCGCTAAACAACTTTTGAAGTTCTCATTTTAAGAAGCTTTTGAATTAATTCAAAACTCGCACAGATAAAACTTTTCTAGATAACATTTTTATGAGCAAAACATAGACAACTCTTTTCTATCATTATAGTGGCATTATCGGTCTTGTCCACGTCTCTTCCTTGTTGCCCTTATATACAGAGAAGTTTGCATAATCTTTTGATTATTATTTACATATAAAATCACCAAATCATTTTGTAGGACTAGCTACCCTTAAATCTTTTTGAAAAATCAGAGTAAAGCATTTTCAAAGTGTTACAACTCTTAAGAGTTGAAAACACCTACATAAATCTCAAAATATGCACATAAATTCAATTTATGATATTTAACGGAAACCATTTCAAAACATCTATTTATTTCTAGAAACCATTTTATAAAAAATTTCATTTTTCAATAAAACTCCTTGGAAATAGAATTTTCATGGTTTGTTTTTTAATATCATTTTATGAAAGAGTCAAACTCTTTCAAGATCAAACTCTTTGAAAACCACACTTATATGAACTTACTTATATTAAAACCATCTTAAAACTCATATCATATTTTCAAGAATTGAACTTGCTTACTCTATAAGCAATTCTCCACATCATTAATATAAACATGATCAAGTAATTTTAATACTTGAATATAAACATTATGTTTGAAAATTCACTTACGTATTTTTAAGCAACTATGAAATCAACTTATTAAAGCAAGTTCATAAATTTCATAAAATTCCTTCGAAACAATATTTTGGAAAGCTCGCTTGCTTACTTGTCTCACTTTAGCTTTCTGAATCCACCTTTTCTTTGCCCTTGCCTACATGAGAATAATATAAAATTTCATACATTCCTTTTTTGTTGCATTCAACTTAGTTTTCCAACTCATTTTCATTAACATACATCATCTATTTGACTTCTCAAGTCGTTAGACATAAACATCACATATTTGCACATTTCATCGGTTAACATATAACATATACAATCTCATAAGTAGGTTAACCATTCAACCATATAAAATTCATCCAATAATTATCATTTATAGGTTCATTAACCTTCATTTTGCTAGAAATATGTCGAAAATAAGCTAAGTCTATGTTTTGATGATTAACAATTCAATTTGAGTAAGTCTTACTTACTAACATGTTTGTGGAAATGATTACAGGCTCTACATTTGAAGAAAATGAAGCATAGCAGGTTAAGTCGATTTCCAAGTCGACTCAAGCATCGACTTAGGCCAAGTCGATCCCCAAGTCGAGTCCAGTATCGACTTTGAGGCGTCATTTCCTTCCAAAGTTCAAAACAAGGAGCAAAGCTACCGAAGTCGCAAATAAAGTCGACTCTGCATGTGACTTGGGTGAAGTCGCAGACCAAGTCGACTCCAACATCAACTTCGAAATGACATTTCCTTCCAGAGTTAAAGTCAAGACTGCGAAGTGCCGAAGTCGCACCCCAAGTCGACTCCACTTGCAACTTGAGGTGAAGTCGCAGACCAAGTCGACTCCGATAGCTACTTGGATGCGTCGTTTTCTGTCCAGAGTTGAAACCAAGAACAGGGGTTGCCGAAGTCGCATCCCAAGTCGACTCAGCATGCGAC
>JAXCLR010000092.1:30123900-30136063 GCA_035584095.1 Annona squamosa
GAAAGGAAGCATTTGCACATCCAATGTTTATGAAAAGGTTTCTATTCCATTGATAATTAATCACTTGCTAAGTGTCTCCTATCGAATGAAAAGAAATGCATTTACGAATGATTTTCATGAATGGTTTATGAAAGGTTTCCAAAAACGGTTTACGAAAAGGTTTCTATTCCGTTGGTAGTTGATCACTTGGTAAGTGTTTTCTACCGAATGGACAGGAATGCATTTAAAATGAAAAATGCTTGCTTATTGAGTTTTGACTCATGTTTTGTTTTTCCAACCTCATACAGGTGTAGGGAAAGCCAAGAGATGAAGGACATGTGTTGCTAAAGAAAAAGAGAAATCTACAAAGGTTAGTAGATTTTTGTATGCATAGATTTCCTAATGGGATATGATGAGAAAGGATATAGGTTGTATGAATTTATGAAGTTATGAATAATATGAGAAATTGATGATTTATGATGTTATGGATAAGTCTATTATGAATGATGATGAGTATATGTTTATGTGAAGAAAGAAAAGGAAAAAAAATTGGACGAGATCCAATTAAGTACCTGCCGTGTGATCAGGGCAACAATCCTGAGTCATGTTTACCAATCGATAAGATTTTGGAGTAATGACAAATGTGACGCCTAGGTTCGGGGTGCCACATTTTTCTTCCCATATACATGAAAAATTTTATTCTGGTTGAAGAAATTTCCAAAGCAAAAAAAAAAAAAAAATCCATTGAACCAATTTTTGGGTATGATTAAGGCAATTTTCTTGCATGATGAGCCTATCTTTGAAAGTATAACGGTTGTTTACCCCTTTTTGAGCCTGAACTTTTTCCTAAACGACAATTCCCACTTCGCTGAACCTTCTTTGGAATTGTATTCTGAGTTGAAAAATGTAACAGGGAATAATATCTCCTGGCGATGCAAATAATGACTTCCCAGATATCCTGAAATATGGTGAGGAAAATTATTGACGGACTTGGTTAAAGAGAGAGAGAGAGAGAGAGAGAGAGAGAAAGAGAGAGAGAGAGAGAGAGAAAATAAACCAAGAATAAGAACAAGCTTAAAAAAAAGGAATAAAAGCACTAAGCGTGGGGTAACATTATTTCCTGTTGAAAGATGAGGCTCAAGTCATACAGAGACGGTTCAAATTTCATTTCATGTAACACACCTGACCATCGTCCTACTAAGTCCTCATGATCCTATTGGTTAATTGATTAGTTGAGGAAATTTAAGTGCAAAAATTTGATGAAATTTGACTGATATGTCATGAATGGAAATGATTCATTTGGACATCCAATGTTTATGAAATGCCCAAAATTAGGATTCATGAATGATTTTCATGAATGGTTTATGAAAAAGTTTCTGTTCTGTTGGTAGTTGATCACTTGTTATGTGTCTCCTATCGAATAGAGAGAAATGCATTTAAATGAGAATAAAAGATGCTTGCTTATTGAATTTCGACTCATATTTTGTTTTCCTCCTTAGACAGGTACAGGGAAAATTCAAGTGATGAATGACATGTTCTCGTTGAGAAAGGAAAAATGAATTTTCAAAGGTTTGTAATCCTTTATTGGTTAAAGCCTAAACTAATTCCCTAATGGGATATGCTACAAATACCTTGTATAGGTATTATATGATTGAGAGGGTAAAAGATTAAAAATGCCTTGTATGGATATGATACTGCTAAGAACTGGTGAATGTATATATATATATATATAGAATGAAAATGTCATGATCAAGTCAAAAGGACCTTTAACGTAGAAGAGCAAGTTGAGATGTTATGAATGATATGTGCAATTGATTACAAGTGTATCGTTGCTTGTAAGGTGAATGAAGTAAAATGTAAAGAAATGAAACGAGAAAAAATTTGGATGAGATCGAATTAAGAACCCACCGCGTGGTTAGAGCAACAATCCTAATTCACATTTACCAATTGATAAGGTCTTAGAGTAAGGATGTGACGTCTCGAGTTGGGGCATCATAGAAGCTAGTATTAAAGCAAGAATTGGTAAACAGACATGGGAAAGAAAAAATAAAGGATGATGAAAAGATAGGTATGATACCATAAAAGTTGGTATCAGAGCAAGGATTGATGAATAGTTGTGGGAAGAAAAGACTTGATATCACAAAGATGATATCTTAACAAGGATTGATATGTAGACATAGAGGAAAGAATGGAAAATGATGAAAGAGATAGATTGAAATTATATGACATATACAATGTGTGTTGTCTTTTATTATATCTTATTATGATGCAATGATATCTTTCTTTAAAGCAATGTAGCTGGTTTACTACGTTTCATAATAAACATGGTATATGAAGGAAGAATGGTAAATGAACCAGATGAGATGAAAAAGGTGGTAAGGAGAAGCCAAGAAAAGACGAGGGATAGAAGGGAATATGAATAGATAATGAGTAGAATAATGGGACCCTACATCTATACCCCCTTATGTTGAAGGTACGATGCTATAGTGCCACTTAGGTGACACCTAGGCATCGACTCTCTAAATGATTGATTGGTTTAGAAATTATGTTTATGATAAATGACAGATTATGCAAAAATAATCTGTATATGTAAGGAAAAAGAGAACCTTACACCATGAAGGGCGAAGATAGAAATGAGAAAGGTAGGAAAAATGAAATTCTTTTTCTTAAGATAGAAAATGAATGTATGATGTTTGATAATGATATTATGAATATCATTATTCATTTGATTTTATTCAGATGCTAACTACTTATGAAAAAGGAAAGGTCATTGATCTTTCTAGATTATATAATTGACTATGTATGATATGAATTGTTTTATGACAAGGAATGATATTGATCTGATTTTACATGTTGCTTTGTACATGTCTATCACCTTAACTCTTGAACAAGGAAATAATAGTTGCAAATGATGAATCTATGAGTCAACAAGAAATAAGAGAAGCCAATAGAAAATCTAAACAACTAGGGTCGTGACGATAAGTAAGTCCAAGAACTCGTCAATGACGGGCCACTATAAACCTTAAGTCAAAGGTTGAAGGTGCTATCGCTATAGGTAACATCTCATGGGTAGAAAGAATGGAGAAAAAGATAACTGTGACTGTAAAAGAAGCTGCACAGCAGGCCACTCGAGATTGGGCAGCCCAAGTAGCAGAAGTAATACAAGGTCTTTGGGAAAATACCCAACGGGACCAATTAAAAGAAGGTAGAAGAGATGGATTGGTATAGATAAAACTCCTAACCTAGTACCCAAACCTTTAAGGATTAATGATGCTATGATAGAAGCAAATAGAAAGGTTACTAATGCCTTTCTAGCTCAGCATCCACCTAAGTTCTTAGGTGAATCTAATCCCATTCAGGCTGAGTAGTGGATGACTGAAATCAAGAACTTGTTTAAAGTTTGTTCATGTAGTTTTATGTGTTACCCAAGCATTGATTGGGAATGCCTATGAATGATAGGAATGCTTATGATGTTGGTTCTGAGTTAGTGGCAAAACCCAAGATGGGAGGGGTGAATTGGATTCTTAAAAATTCTTTGGTAAATTAAAAATTGAACCCCTTTAAAGTTTAATTCCCTTGAATGTAACAAATAGAAAGCAATAAGATAATGAAAGCGAAAATGAAAAACAGTAGACAAGATTTATAATAGTTTGGGCAACCTTTCCCTACTCCACTCTTCCAAGCTCACTCACCCTTGTGACTTGGGTTCCACTAAGTATTCCGCGAATACAACTAGTCTCCGCTCTCTTTTAGATTCTAGCTTTAGGGGGCATATACAACCAAAGCCTCCACTCTCTTCTAGATTCTAGCTCTAAGGGGCATATACAATCAACACAAGTAGGTGATGAGTTACACTCCAATCACAACTCTACTTGCTATGCCTTGGTTTGAACCACCAAACTCAAACGAAGCACCAAAAACAAACAACAAGATAGAAATAGAAGAAATCTACACTTTACAGATTTGTGTAGCAAGTTTCGGCTCAAGGAAGAATCTGTAGAAGCAATCAATCGTGTTGCATTGAAGCAAACTGCAACTTTGAAGCTTGTTGTTCCTTTGAAAGTGTATAGATCACTCAATTGTAGAGAAAAGTAGATAAAAACTCTTAGTAGCATTTCTTTCCTCTTTTTCAGCTCTTTCTTGTATGTATCCACGCTTGCTTGATTGTCTATATATAGATGAGGGAAAATTTTGAACATTATAGAGTTGGTTGGTGCGTAATAAATGTCCCAACGTTCAAAAATTCGAACGTTATGTCTCCAAGTCGTAGGTGGAGTCGACTTCGTGTGCGACTTCGCCCAAGTCGCATGCTGGAGTCGACTTCGTGTGCGACTTCGGCTGTTCTTCAACTTCCAAGTCTATCTTCTGGGTCGACTTGGTTTGAGATTTGGCTTCAAGTCGATCTTAGAGTCAACTTGGGGTGCGACTTGACCTCAAGTCGATCTTGGAGTCAACTTGGTGTGCGACTTGGCTATTTCCTTGTGCCAAGTCAGTTTGATCTTTGTTGATATATCTCTTGTTTGCTTAACTTCTCTTCTTTTTTGGTCTTTCAATACTAGAAGCTTATTTGTGCAGAATTAGCTTTAAGTCTCGTGAACTTCAAGAACTTGAATCTTGTATGAACAAATCTAACTTTGATTTGGAATAAATGAATCCATGTGTCTTGCTTGCTTTAAACTTGAATTAGTCTTCATATATTCAAATTTGAGAAACTTGAGTTGTCTTCATCTTGAAGTGGACTTGCGTTTTAACTTGAGCTAGAGAATCTATCTTATCATGTTGAAGTTGATGCTAGAGTCGACTTTGCCTGCGACTTTACCCAAGTCGCATGTAGAGTCGACTTCAATTGCGACTTCAGAAGTTTCGCTGCCCAATTTTAACTTTGAAAAGAAGATGCTTCTTCAAGTCGATTCTGGGGTCGACTTCATCTGCGATTTGACCTCAAGTTGCTAGTAGAGTCGACTTCATTTGCGACTTCGGTTGTTTTGTCTTCCAAAATCAACGCTGGAGGGAAAATACTGCTTCAAGTCAATTCTAGAGTCGACTTCATCTGCGACTTGGCCTCAAGTCACAAGTGGAGTTGACTTCATCTACGACTTCAGTTTATTCATCTCCCTAATTTCAACGCTGTCCAAAAAATACCTGTTGAAGTCGCTTGTGGAGTCGACTTCGGGATCGACTTTGCTTAAGTCGAAGTTGGAGTCGACTTGGGGATCGACTTGGTCTGATTTCTCATTCCTTAAAGACATTCATAAAACTTATTAGTAATCATATCATACTCAAATTTGTATTTGTTAATCATCAAAACTTATGTTTTGGTCAATTTGTTTTTTGATTTAACTATTGTTTCCAACATATGAATGGTGGGAAATCCTACTAGCCTTATGTTATAACTAAGGAAGGTAATGTGCAAATTTTTATGGAAGAATTTAATAAAAATTACCTTCCACTAGGACACCAAGATATAACTCATGTTGGGTTTGAACATGTACAATCAAGGTAAGGACAACTTGCCACTAAAACTAAGGAACCTGGTGTAAGACAAGAAAGGAGTAAGAAAAGCTAGCTCAACCAAAGCTGATTGTAGCTACTGGTTGATAGAAAGTTTCCACAAATTATTGTAGATAGCTGTAGCAAACCATATCTAATCAACATGGATGAAGGCAAAAGGAGATTATACATATGATACCACAGACTTTGGTATCACATATCATAGCAAGAGATAGTAAATAATTGAAGAAAAATAAGGACAAAAAATGATTGTCAGGATTCTTTTTAATTCCGATATGGTTAGATGATAGGTGTGAGAGGTAATTCTCTATGATGATAATGAGCTCATAAGAAATGAGACTAGAAAGAATGACAAGGACCCTTACTAGTTTATGGAAACTAAAAAGGGAGATAAGAAAAAAAATATTTTAGATTGGTTTAATATCGGTACTCCCATTAAGTAGTCTACACTGGTATAACCTAATTATAGACATTATGATGTAAGAAGGAATGGATGGGTTAGTAAAAGTATCTTTTGCTGTATATGAAATTTTATCTAAGAGCATCTTTTGCTCTTTGTTATAGAATGAAGATATTTATGTTATATAAACATTATGTGTGCAATGATGATGATTGCTATTGATCTCTACTGGATATGATTGAATGGGTAGCTTAAATCTTATCCTATGATAAGATGAGAGATTACACAAATATAATTTCTCTATGCATAAGAAAGATAGTATGTCTATCATAAGGACAAAAGATGAGTAATAAGTCTAAGCCCAAAAGCGCCACCAAGACAGAGTAGCGTAGTGAAAGCGTGACAAGCCATTGAAAGTACTTGAAGAAAAATGATAAATTGGCTCATTTGTATGAGCCTTACCCCAATATTTGAAATGTAATAGGTTTTGGGATAAAACCCGTTATAAGGGGGGAGGATTATGATACCTAGACCCAAGTAGGGCTCATGTATGTGCATTTGGCATGTAAATATGAATTATGTATGATTCATGTATGTTTGGATGATTTTATGATTTAATGATATTTTGCAATTAGCATTGACTTTGTGCACCCAAAGGTACCATAGCATTTATTAAAAAGCAAGTGGTTTAATGGCTTGGTTTAATGCCTATGAGAGGTGCTAAAAGGAGGTGTTTTGAGCTAGATTTTTTGGATTAAGTCAAGAGCTAAAATCCTTGAAAAATAAAGAAGTTAAATGCATGAATTAAATGGCTAAGGAGTAGCCATGGAAGGCACATATGTGGCATGAAGAGGGGATGTCCAAAGGGGATCTTTACATTGATTTTTGATTTTTTAATTTCTTAAGTCAAAACCTAGCTATGATAAGGAAGTAAGGGTATGTAAATGCACATAAATGGGGGTGACTTGGTGACCAAGAAATCCATCCCGTGCAGCCATGTGGACATCCACTTGAGGGAGCTAAGTAGCTCATTTACGAGTTAGATTTGGAAATTCAAAAATGAGATAATTACCCATTTTACTTGGTCATGGATGGGCCATGTCATCAAAGGGATAAAAGGGCATTAAATTACCTTGCAAATGATGTGGCAAGTGGGCCCAAAAATTGAAAAAATAAAGATTATAAAAAAGGCTTCCATGGGGACGTTCCAAGAGAGAAAATTTTGAGGAGCAAAATCCTCCAAGCAAGGCAGCCCTTGCACGAGCCAAAACAGAAAGGAAAAGAGGAGAAAAAGAGAAGGAAAAAGGGAGGAAAGATAGGGATTCAAGCTAAGAAAGTTTGAATTCAAGTTTGATTCGATTCAAGTAAGTATACTTTATGATTCGGGTTCTTTAATCTTAAGTTTTTCACCTCAAATTATGGTTCATGAATTTGATTCATAATGAACCCTTAAAGGATGATTCATGATTCCCTTGGTTAGGGTATTGAATGAAGATTGAATGGAAAGAATGAATTCAAGGGTTTAAGAGGTTAAATTGGATGCTAGGCTTGAATATGATGCCTAAACCTAGCTGAAATTTTCTTAATTCCTCATGTTAAGTTTTTGTTTTGAAGTAATATCATGATTAGATTATGAATCATATTTAATAAATTATATATTGATTTGGGCATAAGCTATGGATTTTAAAAAGGATGGGACCTAGGGTTATGTATATGACCCGATTTTCATATTTTTATGATATATATGTATGATGCATGAATCAGTTTAAATAATTTTTGGATGAATTAGAGGGTAAAGTACCTTAAATTAAGGATACTTTGGCCATTCAAAAGGTCTTGGAAAGATTTTCCATAAATCTGATTTTTTGGGGCATATACATAAGGACATCCAAATGGGGTAAAAAAGGGTACCTTGCATGCTTGAGATGTTGTTGTTTTGGAAGCAAATAATATATGAATTTTGAACATACAATATTACCCTAAATTTGGGTTAAGAAAATCATGATTAATTGCTGAAATTTATGAATTATAAATCTGTTTTGATTTAAGTATCAAAAGAGGCGTTGAAGGGATGAAGAACGGGTCCCAACGTTGCTGTTTTTGAACCCAATGATGAATGGATTAAAATTTCATAATTAAACCCTAAATTATATATTAATTAAGGGGTTTAATTATTCTAAATTAAGAGGAAAGTTTCTTTTTTAAAAAATTTTAAGAAACACATAAGTTATGTGTTGTAAGTTGAGTGTATGTGGAAGGTTAAGCATGGATAAGTGATGAAAGACTTATGTAAATTCCTAAAATGCAAAAATGCATAAATATATGATAAAATGCAGGATTAAGTTGCTTTTTTGATGATTAAGTATAATCTCAAATTTTGAGATTTAGTTATGAAGTCTAAGACGTCAACTATATGCTTAAAATGAGCATTGACGTAGGAAAAGTGAAAAATGGATGAAAAATGATAAATGAGAGGGATGGACCCCCATATGATGATAAATGAATGGTGATTATGTGTATGAATGAGTACCCTATCTCTAGGTTGAGGACATGATGAGGAATGGATGATAGGATGCACAAGTATGTGCCATGTGTGTATACTGACTTGAAATTCAAGTGGGTTATGTATGAAATGAATTATGGGTTGGAAAACTAAGTGTATGCAAGCAAATGAAAATGTTATGAATGCAATGTCATTCTTATGTGTATAGGCAAAGGCAAAAAAAAAGTAGATACAGAAAGCTAAGGCGAAGCAGTAAGAAAGCAGGATTATTATTGAAAATGACATTTTATTCTCAAATGCTAAAATGATTTCAAATTGTTTTACTTGAATTTTTTAAAGTTATTTAAGGGTGGTCGTCTCTCTGTCTCTTTATTATGATTTGATTACTGCTTTTATTGAAATGATTGATTAAATTCCTCTTTATTTTGAAATGGCATGCCAGCATGGATTTAAACGACGTTTCATTGAACCGATGTTCAAATGCATGCTGCAAAGAATTCTCTATATGAGAATGACAAGTTGACATGTGCAAGAGGTATATAATGCCAGGGTGACTAAAAGTCATGTATGGAATGAAAATCAAGTAGTCTAGTCAATGCAGAGCAGGACAAGGAGTCCGCCCTTGATGTTGCCAAGTCAGAAGGTTAGGTATCATGGATGGAAAGGATCACGTTATGAAAGTATGTTCTCCGAGCTAGTGTACCCTTACACGAAGGATTATGTCATGAATGGAAATGATGCATTTGCAAATCCAATGTTTATGTAATGCCCAAAATTGGAATTTACGAATGGTTTGCATGAATGGTTTACATGAATGATTTTCATGAATGGTTTATGAATGGTTTCCATGAATGGTTTATGAAAAAGGTTTCTATTTCGTTGGTAGTTAATCACTTGCTAAGTATCTCTTACCAAATGGAGAGAAGTGCATTTAAACAAGAATGAAAGATACTTACTTATTTAGTTTTGACTCATGTTTTGTTTTCCCCCTTAGACAGGAGCAGGAAAAATTTAAGTGATGAAAGACATGTTCTCGCTAAGATAGGAAAAAGGAATTTTCAAAGGTTTGTAATCCTTCGTAGGTTGAAGCATCAACGAATGTCCTAATGGGATATGCTACAGATACCTTGTATAGGTATATATGATTGAGAAGATAAAAGACTAAAAATGCTTTGTATGGATATGATACTGCTAAGAACTGATGAATGTATGTATGTATGGAATGAAAATGTTATGATCAGGTTAAAAGGACCTTTAACATAGAAAAGTAAGTTGAGATGTTATGAATGATATGTACAATTGATTACAAGTGTATTGTTGCTTGTAAGGTGAATGAAGTAAAATGTAAAGAAATGAAACGAAAAAAAATTTGGATGAGATCCAATTAAGAACCCACCGCGTGATCAATGCAACAATCCTGATTCACATTTACCAATTGATAAGGTCTTGGAGTAAGGATGTGACGTCTCAGGTTGGGGCGCCACAACCGATCTGTCTGAATGATTGTCGACTTAAGGTTTCTAGAGTTTTCTTCAAAGGCAGTTTTTCAATGCCATGAGGCTGGGGTGGCTATCTCTCTAACTCAAATCTCTCCTTATCTTGCACTACTTGCTTTCTTCTCCATTCCTTCATATTCCAAAGTATGTAGTCACCTTTCTTTGCCAACAAAAACAATAAGGACAAATAAATGTACAATTCTAAATGATGGGATAAAGTTACTAGAAATCTAAAACCATATAAATTGCCTTGAATTAAATTAAAAATGCATAAAATCTAAATGCAGTGCAAGAAATGCAAAGTAGATGAAAATTAAACTAAAACTGTGCAAATTCACCAAATTTTTTTGGACTAACATTTAAAACAAGTCTAGAATGAGCTATGACAACTCACATTTTGCCGAGTTGTCAGTTTAAAAGGGATTTTTGAAATATTATCAATATAACGGAAATTATGAAAAAAATATTATAAATATAAGAGAAATTTCTCAAAAAACTAATAGTCATCATTTAGCATGCAAAAAATGTGTAGCTTAGAAGAACTAGTCATAATTCAGCTATGTTATGACTAGTCACATACAATCTTACTTGTTCTATATTATTTATATCTATGTTTGAATAATATTTATCATGTTGAGATTAAGTTATCAACAAATCATATTACCTACAGTTACAAATAATTTTATATTTTAAGGTTGTTTGGATAAGGAAAAAATTGCATGATAGGTTTTCATTTATAAAAATAAGATTTGCATTAAATATAGTTTGACCGCATGCATGAATCCAATGGACTGCCTATGACCCCAATGTAGGTCCATTAATTGCGCTGGGTGATAACGTGGATGGTATTTCCTATTGCCGCCCACGAATGCGAGAAAGACAAGTATTCTTGATGGTGAGAGAGACTTCCAATGGGGCAAGATCAATGATGTAGATTCATGGGCTAAAATATAGGTTAAAAATCAAAAGGACATTTGGTAACATCCCCGTGTGTCACAGGTATGAACTATCTGTAGATTCAAACCACGTAACCGGCCTAAGGTCCCCGACCTTAGCAGCCCTTTTTGAATCAAATAGAGGTTACACGAGGCAACAAGCAAAAAACAATAGAGAAAAGGAACAAAGTAATTTACAGAAAACAATATTCCTAACCTTTCATTAAAGGAAACAATGCCTGGCGTTACAAGTATATTGACCCACTCTCCACAGCTCTCTCTGGTCTCTCCCTTGAGTTCTTTACAAATGAAATGAATGGGTATTTATAAGGTTACAAGTTGCACCACATGGTGACACATGTCCGCCACTTGTCATGCATAGAAGCTACCCACATGCCCCACTCTCTCAAGTCTTGGGACATGTGGCATTAAGACTTAGTCCACCCATGCCATGTGTCCTTTCACTTCCCCATTAAGTGGTAGTGGGACACCTCAATAAGACTTAGTCCACCTTCAGCCACTTGTGCGCCACTTGTGCGCCACGCGAGCAATGCATGCCATGCGTACCGCACACATGTAAATGTTCTGATACTCTGTACCTATTCCACGTCGCCACGATCCCTCGATCACCATTAGGCGTCCCCAATGTTTTAGCACCATCACGATGCTAAGCATCCACGATCCCGCCTTAGAACCATCACTCGTTCCATGCTTGGAACGTGTGAAACCATAACCCGAGTAGGCCATATGTATGCATTGAACATGTATTTGATGATTATTTATGAATTATGGGTTTATGAAGGTATTTTATGATTTTTGCTAATTATGGCAATTAGGGATATGGGTTAGCATTAATGATGTGATTAAGCATCTTGAGCCCAAATGAGATAATGGGTTTAGAATGAATTATTTGTTATTTAATTGTGCAATTATATCATGAAGAAAATCATTTTCCATGATTTAAAATGAATTATGGAAATAAAAATGGAAATTGTCAAGTGTAAAAGAAAATATTGGAAAATTCATAACTCAATGCCTAAAAGGAGAATTCAAGTGAAATTTGAAATGAAGATTGTTACTATTAGGCTTAGTATTATGGAATGAAAAGATTATGAAAATTCGTGATGAAATGAGAATTATGAATTTTTTAAAGTATATGTTCATTTCAACCATCAACTTTAAACGGCTATATCAGGAGCTAGAAAACTCGGATTGAGTTGAAATTTGAAACAGTTAAATAAAATGGTGAGATAATTAATTTTAATGGATTGGATTATGCATGAAATATTGGGAAAGTTCCTGCAATGAAAAAGGTAGGCAAGTTTGACCCATGCACCTC
>JAXCLR010000092.1:30189972-30238841 GCA_035584095.1 Annona squamosa
TTCTGCTCTCTACATTATATTGCTTTTCATTTCGTTTCTTCAATCAAGGGGATTAAACTTTCAAGGGGTTAAGTTTTAAGTTACCAAAGAATTTTTAAAGAACCCAATTCACCCCTCCTTTCTTAGGTTTTGCCATTAACTCGGGGCCAACAAGAAATCTAAGTAAAGAGAAGGGTAAGAAACTAATGAAATCCTGACTAATAAATGTAACAAGTTGTATACCTAGAAACCCATAGAGGATGAGATGCCTAAAAAGAAAAATTAAAATGCAGGTTGTACTTATACCTAAGAAGGTTATACACCTACAATAGATGGCTGGAATCCTAATTCAACCTTAAAGAAACATTCTATTCCCACTAAGGTTGTTATTTCAAAGCTTAGGACATCACCTATTAGTGCACCTAAGTCGTGGATGAGTTTAGAATTGCTAATATACTCGAAGCCATGGATGAGTTCAAAACTGTTGATATACCCAATATCGTGGATGAGTTCAAAGTTACTTATGTACCTAAAGCAGAGGATGTGCCCAAAGCTGTGGATAAGTTTGAAGTTGCTAATGTACCCAAGGCTATGAATGTACCCAAAATGTGGATGTACCCAAGGCTGCTGATATGCCTGAGGTTGTGGATGAATCCCTTGTTATACTCAAGCCAAGGGTAACAGTTGAACTTAGTCCAGAATTATAGAAAAGAAGTATCCCCTGCTCAAGGACTTAGCCCAAATCTTATCCATATTGAGATAAAGACTCAGGAAGTACTTTTATAGAGCCACACTTGCTTCTGCTCCAGATTGGCGGTCACTATGATAGAGATTTGGTAGCATCTCCCCAGGATTTGCCATAATTTGGAAAACAAAGGACTATATATGTTAAAATCCACCTGCGGTAATCTTAAATATCCACAATTAATTCATTAATTACACATATGGCAGCAAAAGTCAATTAAATTACAATTATTTCCATCATTCATAGCTCAGAAGAATTAAAATACACATTTATAATTTTCAAATACATTAATAAGACCTCAACAAGTCATTCATCTATGACTCATTTTCAATATACAGATACATCTCAAAACTAATCATATGGTATGCATTGACGAGTTGCGTACATGTTTAATTAAAATACTTGTTTTAACGCAAGTATAGAGGTCGATCAAGTGATAAGAGTGAGTAAAGTATTATTCCCACGAGGATATAATCCAACTAGTATTATTAATTAGTTCAGTTGTTTTCAGTGATTAGGAATGGATTTCATAGATAAAATTGAAAAAGCAAAATAAGTAAAAGAAATAGATGAGAATTTAATGGAAGAGCTGGAATACAAAAGAGGCTTAATCGAATTGGATGACAATGGAATAGTTGAAAATCTTTGAATTTAAACTATATTGAATTGGTTCCTTCTCTTTAGATTATGCAGGGATTTTCTAGTCCAAGTTCAATGATCTTTATATATATCTCCAACACATATAAAGCTAATTACATAACACTCAATTGCTATGTTCGCATGCATTTAAATGAGATCGAATTGATCGATACATAACCTATTCATGACTATATAGAGTTTAAGGGTATATTTCTATTAATTAAACATTTTTCTTTAACAAAAGAAGAAACCTATGCCCTACACATGAATCTGGCATGAATTTTCCTTTTCCAAGGATGAATCTTGCAATTAAATCATCTTACAAAGTTGCTAATCCTATAAAAAGCATTAAATGATACATGCAAGGATAAATCCACAAAGCACAATCATGCAACAAATCAAATATTCATTCCTAAATCATAAAGAACTAAAACAATATAGTTAGATCTCAATTCATCTTAACTTCCCATCTATGGAAGTTTAGTTCACGAAAATAGCGTTAACTACCATTAAACCCAGAGTGAATGTATTCCCAAAACAGAGAAAAGGAAATAGATTGAGAAAAAGAAAAATTGGATCTCGTGAGTTTCCACCAACGAGATTGGATCTCCTCTTCAAATGCTGAAAACAGAAGTCCTTTTCCTTCTCTTCTCAACATGAATCCTTAATCAGGTATTTAAGTTCTCCTTAGTCCGTACGAAAAATGTGCAGACACACATGTGTGCGGGTTCGTTGTGGCGCTTAGTCACCCCAGGTCGGCGCCTGGGCACCAACTCTATAGAGGCTATTTTAACTTAAGGGCTTTTCGACATATCTCCGCATGGTAGTGAAGTGGCGCCTAGGTGTCAACTCACTAGAAGCTTTTCATCGTGTGAAGTTCTGGAACATCCATCTAAGATTGTAGGTTGGCTCCTGGGCGCTAGCCTGCTTGCTTCTTCACTTTGCTCGGTTCTTCATCCTGACTCCCTTACTAGTGGGTAGTTACTCGTCCTTCCTGAAAAAATCAACTAAAACCAAATAAGTGAACTATAAATACCTATTTTATACTAAAAATGCATAAAAACTATAGATTGTTCCTACAATGCAAAGTGAGTAAATACTAAATTAAATGGGTGCAAACCTACCACATTTTCCTAGACTAACATGCAAAACTAGTCTAAAATGGGCCATAATAACTCCCAATTTCGCGAGTTATCACACCCCAAACTTAAATATTGCTAGTCCTCGAGTAACATATGAAAACATAATGAATGAATGAATGAATAAATAAATAAATGAATAAGGACTGTCAACTCAACCTGATTCCAATTATGCTTCTAACAATCACATTTCTTTACTCAACAAGACCAAGAATAACCTTAACTTGAAATATTGTATAAAAAATCATCCATTTATCGAAATAGGATATGCGTTTTCATTTTTCATTCTCGAATTAAGTTAAATGTAAATGATGGTATTGTTAGTCCAAAGTAATAATTCAATCCTGCCAATCTTCCTCTTGATCAAAAGAAACTAGTTAGAAAATCAACACAAAATAGAAGAACCAAGGTTTAAGCATAACTTTTTGGTCAAAGAACATGAAATTAATTCACTTAATCCTATTTTGCCTAACTGAACATTCTTTTTCTCCCCAAACTTATTGCATGACTCTCCTCACCATATTTTAGGATATTTGGAGAGATGTTTTTATCTTTTGTTTGTTTATTTTTTTTGGGCTCCCCTCACCATATTTCAGGGTATCTAGAGAGAATTTTCTTTTTAAAACATTATTACTATGACTTTCCTTTACCTTTTGATGCAAACCTTGACATTTATTGATGTCAAGTCCCAGTTACTCAGCTTAGGTCAGTCACCCCCTTTTATTGCTTTAATAATTTGATAGGGGTACCGAACATGCAAGTTAACTCATTCTAGATCCTAATAGAAAAAAATTGTAAAATTTTACCATTTCTGAGACCATTTATTCCCTTAAAGCAAGTGGTTAACATCCATTTAACTCAGTTCTTATCATTTCAGTTGAAAAGATTAGCATGAAATTGAACTATAACAATGTACTATGAAATTTGCTCGATTCATTCACACGTCACTTGCAACTTTCCTTTACATATAGTCCTTACCATGAATTGCCAATTTTTCATGAAATCAATTTCAAGTTAAAATTTTTCTCAACCTTGCACATTTTTATCAAAATGGATTAAAACAAGATAATTTTCATAGGCAGAGTTTGACATGATATGCAATCTAAAACATATATTCAAAACGTGAAATAAAAACTCACAAACAAGAATTGTACACCCCCCCAAACTTGAGAGATGCATTATCCTCAATGTATGAAACTATATGAAATCTACATGCTCATAAACTAATAAAGAATACAAAATGGAAAGGACCAGAACTCCCCTAGGTGTCGGATGTGGTCAAGTCATCATCATCATGCTCATTCTTTTCATCCGGCTACTATGAAGACTGACTAAAGCATGCCCTGAACTTGGGAGGTGTCGACAAGAATGGAGGTAAGGTCGTCATATTGATGTATCGATCCTCCATAAGTCGGCAAAAATGTGCATCCATAGCCAGATTAGACTACTGCAGAAACTGAGCATGGGCTGCCATTAAGTTCTCCAAGTTGGTCAGCCTTTCAATGGTCGATAGTGGTTGAGATGAGGAGGCAGCAGGTGGTTGTGCCATTGGATGAGTGGTCGAAGTTCAGACTCGGGGCGATGTGTGGAATGATAGATCATCCACGATTGCCTGATAGTTCAACACTTCTTCTGTGCCTCCCATCGGACTACCGCTCTTTTACATAGCTCGGTGATAAGCGATGGGAACCAATAACTGCCTCAAGGTGCCTTCGCATTAGCACATATCTAGTTGTATAAGAGCCTCCCCACATCAGTAGACAAACCAGAGTAGATGGTGTGCAAGAGGAGCGCCCGATCCATGGTAACCTCGCTCACATGGGTCGACGACATAAGTCTGGCTGAGATAAAGTAGAAAATCATCTTCCTATGATAGTGCAGATCCCCGTGCTTGAAAGCTGTTTGTTGCCCTCTCGTCGATTTCCACATGGGTGGCCTTTCACAGTAGTCCCTAGTGATAGCATTGATATCTGTTTCCTCTCCCTCCAATAATTCCTCATATTGATCCGGGCGATCAATATTAGGAATCTCATAAAAGGCATTGATTACTTGTGGGTGAAATAGGACTATCTTGACGCGGACTTTGACCTTGCCTTGATCACACTTCACTGCATTTGCTCCTGAACAATAGGTACAATGATCGACTATAGTTGTACCATGAACTTTTGCCACCCCTGGGCCTTGAGTTCATTGATAAAATAATCGGAGAAAGAATCTATCTTTATCACGTGCTCAGGTATAAGATTTCTCTTTTGCAATGAATCTGTATACCACTTAAATGCCTGAGCCGAGACAAAGCAGTTAGCATCAAATTCTATTGGATCTTTGATTTTCTTCCTTTTTGCAGAGGACGAAGATACTATATCTCCAATATTATCAAACAACCCACCAAAAATGACAATCCACAACTAATTGAATGCAATTCAATCACGCCAATTCCAAACTAAACTTACAACCACCCATCCAATTACAAAATCTAAATCCCAAAGCACCAAATTTGCATTCACCCACACAAGGAATCCACAATATCAAAATCATTAAGCTAACCAAAGATTAGGAGAAGTTACCCTATTTGCTTGCTACTAACTATTGAAGTCAGATGTTATTCTTCACTGGCGCTGCGGCGTGGCTAAGTGGCGCCTAGGTGCCAATTGCTTATCTTTGAAAATGCGGCGCCGAGCAGAAACTGGGAAGAAGATAGTAAGTTATAGGGGATGGAAATGAAGAGAAAATGGAGTAGAGATGGAATGTAAGAGTTGGCTTAGGGTAGGAGGTGTAGAGCTTCATTTGGGAGGAATTAGAAATGGATCTAGAGATGGGATATGGAGAGAGATGAGATGGAGAAGAAGGAATGGAAATGGAGGAGATTGGGGAGAAATAGAAGAGGAAAGGAGGAGAAATGGGAGTGAGAATGGAAGGGAAATGGGGATGCTAGGGTATGGAGAGGGGAGAAGAAGGAGATTCGGTGCCGGAGCTCGGGGTTAGGGTTTTAAAACTCATTGGTGTCGCGCTGTCCACGAGTCGGTGCTAGGATGCCGATGCTGCGGTGCCTAGGTGCGACATCCCGAACTGAGATGTCCACATAGTCCTTAATTCAAGATCTTGTCGATTGGTAAATGTGGCTCAGGATTGTTGCCCTAATCACGCGGTGGGTTCTTAATTGGATCTCGTCCAATTTTTTTCTTTTCTTTCATCACATAAACATATATTCATCATCATTCATAATGGACTTATCCATATTATCATAAATCATCAACTTCTCATATCATTAATTACTTCATAATTTCATACGACCTATGTCTTTTTCACCATATCCCATTAGTGCATTTATTCATATAAAAATCTACTAATCTTTGTAGATTCCTCTTTTCCTTTAGCAGCAAATGTATTTCATCTCTTGGCTGTCCTTACGCCTGTTTGAGATTGAAAAAACAAAACATGAGTCAAAACTCAATAAGCAAACATTTTTCATTTTAAATGCATTTCTCTCCATTTGATAGAAGACACTTACCAAGTGATCAACTATCAAATGCACAAAAACTTTTTACTAAAAATCATTTTATAAACATTGGATGTGCAAATGCTTCATTTCCATTCTTGACATAAACCTTCATGTGCGGGTATGCAAGCCCAGGGAACATCTCACATAGCATGGTCCAATACATTAGCTTTCTCTGACTTGGCCTCATCAAGGGGAACCTCTCTTCCTCTTGACGCCTACATTGTCTCCTATATACATGACTTTTGATTTTCCCGGCATTATATATCTCTTACACCAGGTGACTTGTTATTCTCATGTAGAGAATTATTTGCATCATCTCTTTAAAAATATTATTTAAAATCCATGCTTTCCTTTTCAATCCATGTATGAAAATGTAATGCATTCATTCATACATAACATTCCTTTGCCTCCACCTCTTGGGAGGACGCTGCCGACACACAGCCCATACGAGTCGGTAGTAGTGAAGGAGGACCCTCTGATCTTCTTTCTACCTTCACCAAAGTCTTTTCATTATACATCATATATGTGCACATGTCCATGAACATCACATAACATCAATACGCTAGCATGGCTTTTCATAAAAACTCATAAACATTAATCATTTCAAAATATTATAGGAATGACCACCCTTAAACACATTTCATCAATACTTGACAATAAAACATATTTTCAAAAGGGTTTGCTTGATTACAATGAAGCAATAAAATCACATTTTAAAAAAGTTTGCTTGCTTACCTCCTCAGTCGGTGTCCTCAACATTCTCCTTCCTTTTTCCCTATATAAAGAAAATGGATATTTTATCCATCCATTCCATGTCTTAGGTTGCTTTCCATGCTTGCTTTATAACCATTTATTACCTCATTCTCATAGAGGTTAATCTTATAAAGATGTTTGGTCATTACCCAATTATATGGATTTTTATACATAGATCCTTTAAAAATTCCATTCATATATCCTCATAAAATATAAAAAGAAATCTCAATTTTTTCCAAAATCACACCGTTCACTGTTCATAGTCATTGTTCATCATTCTGTTCACGATCATTGTTCATGGGTACTGTTCACATTTACTGTTCACCTGAGGTTACTATTCACAACAACATGGATTACTATTCATGGGTTCCAAAAATTGACATTTTTTCAAAAATAAAAAATACCATGACATATCTTATGTTTAGTATGTCATGGGAAAATTCATAAATTTTGAATTTATCATATTAACTTGGCCAATTAAATCATTTTCTCCATATACTAAAATTCATTATAATTTCACTTAAGCATAATCCTTAAATCCAAAAATTATGAGATTAATATATCATCATTCTAACATCATAACCATCATTATTATTCATCCCAAATCATCATGTATAAATTTTGGAGCATTATTTGCACATTTCATACATGATTTTCCCGAATGCTCTATCTTCACTCCAAATTTTTGATGTTTTGGCGTAATTCTACTTTGGCATTATAACCATACTTATTTTCTTATGATAAGGCATTATCTAATCATGATTTTATATTAATTAACATCCAAAAAAATTTGGGTAGAATTCACTTACCCAAAGTGGAGATACCCTTCCTCCTTTCTTACTTTTTCTCTCCAACCTTCTCTTTCTCTCTTCTCTCTTGGCTGGAACGTGTGGGGCAGGGTTTTGTCTTATTTTTTGCTCCTTGGAGCTGTGATTTTAATTACCTTGGACGTCCACCCCTTGGACCCTTTTATAGGCATGCATTTTTCAAGTATTTACATTTTACCCCCTCAAATCAATGTATTAAATTCTAATTATTTTTTTTAAAATCCCATGCAATATTTTGAACTTTTTGTAGACACCCTAATCAGAAGCTCCTGCCCACTAGCTATCCCGTATTTATTTATGATTTGTTATTTATTAAAATTATTTTTTTAAGCTAATTCATCTCAACCGTTGATTTTTGATAAGATTGATTTTGAAACATTGAATTTTGACCCAAAATTCAAGCCTCGAGCAGCCATTGCAGCTTTTCATTAATTATTTTATTTTTTTAATTAATTAAAATTAACAAGTCAAACTTGAAATTAATGAAAAAGCAAAATCGCTTTTTGATCTTCCAATAACGTTTCATCTTATTATGATTTTTATCACATCCTAAAACATTTATCATGTTCATCATAAATATTGACCATCCATAAAAAATTTCACTTCAATTCGACATCCGGATTGCAAGATATGAATTTTTCTTCGTTTTCTTCACAAAAATCTATAAAAATTCAAAAATTATTATTTTAATCCAAAAAGCACTTTAGTGGGAAGCTTCCTTTTTTGTCTTTTATTATTAAGTTAATCCAAAGTGATTAAATTAATATATTTCTTAATTCCACATTTACTATTCACATTTCACTATTCATGTATACTGGTCATCCGAATTAACATTCCTTAACTAGCAATTTAATCCTCCAATACCGTCTATTGCAAAATATCATTAATATATATTTCATATAAATATAATTATGTTACTCAGGGTTTATAACCCTTGGGTTTCATACACATTCTTAAAATTAGGGTTTCACACTAGGTGCCACTTGTAGGCTTCATAAAATTCGGGATCCTCGGCGCCATGTTGGAGCGCTGTGACGTCACTGCTCATCAGTCGCTTATTTGATTTGGCCCCCAATATACTTCCTTGCTTACCCATAACCTGACCATTGGTGCTTAGAGGGAATTCACAGGGCCTTCCTTGCGTTGCATCCATGATCTTGAGCTCTTCCACTTGACGAACTGTGTATTTTCAAAGAAAAATCCTGCAAATTAACAACATTAGAAAGGAGTAATGGGTTGCCTTCCATTCAGTGCTGAATTTAACGTCCTCAGCTCTTTCTATGGATTTTTCAATAACACCACCTCCTTGCAACATCTCCCATATAATGCTTCAATCACAACCCATTAACAACAAAACTACCACCTGACATCTCATTGAACACTTCCACAGCCCCATACTCAATTGCTTTTAACACAATAAATGGCCTTGGCCATCGCGACTTGAATTTTCATGGAATAACTTCAATCTAGAAATGAAAAGCAGGACCTTCTGGCCTAGCTTGAATTTCCTCAGCAGGATCTTTTGTCATGCCATTTCTCCACTTTCTCCTTGTAAAATTTGGCAATTTCATAAGCCTGCATTTCGAATTCATCTAGCTCATTCAGCTGCAACAGTCGACGCTCACCAGCTTGTTGTATATCTAGGTTTAGCTTCTTGATTGCCCAATAGGTGTTATGCTCCAACTCAAGTGGCAAATGGCAAACTTTTCTATAAATTAGCTAGTAGGGAGACATTTCAAACTAAGTTATATAAGCGGTTCGATATGCCCATAATGCGTCATCCAACTTGATAGACCAATCCTTTTGAGATGACCCAATTGTTTTCTCCAGAATTTATTTTAATTCCCTATTGGCCAACTCGACTTGTCCATTAGCTTGTGGATGATATGTTGTTGTCACCCTGTTGCGTACTCCATATTTTCTCAAGATTGCCATAAATTTCCCATTACAGAAATATGACCCTCCACCACTAACCATCCAAGGAGTACTAAAACGAGTAAAGATATTTTTCTTTGCAAACTTGAGAACCATTTTAGCATTGCCTCCTAGAGTTGGTATGGCTTCAACCCATTTAGATATGTAATCAACTGTAACCAAAATGTACTGATTGCCAAAAGAAGGAATGAAGGGTCTCATGAAGTCTATACCCCATACATCAAAGATCTCCACTTCAATGATATTGGTGAGTGGCATTTCATGTCTCTTTGAGATATTACCCATACGCTAGCATTGATTGCACCTCTTGACATATAGATGAACATCTTTAAGTAGAGATGACCAATAAAACCCAAACTGGATTATTTTTGCTTCAGTTTTGTCTCCCTGGAAGTGACCCCCATATGGTGATCAATGACAGCTTTGTAGTATTGGTTCCCTTTCACATTCTGAAATGAATTATTTAAACAAAAATGACTCATCCTAAAAATAATATTTCATATCATGGAGAAATTTCTTCCATTGATGTGAATTCATCTCTGGAGGCAATAATCCACTAAGAATATAGTTTACAAAATTTGCATACTGTGGTGGACTACTTTGGGAGATTGAAAATAGCTGCTCATCCAGGAATACTTCTCATATTTGTTCCATGTCTTGGAATGACTGGTTTCTCTTGAGGCAGGATAAGTGGTCGGCGACCTGATTTTCAGCTCCCTTCCAGTGTTTAATTTTAAGGTCAAATTCTTGTAGCAATAAGACCCACCGGATCAAGTGTGGTTTCACATCTTTCTTCTCAATCAGGTACTTAATGGCAGAATGATCTGTATAAACAATCACCTTGGTCCCTACCAAATAGGCTCTGAACTTGTCAAATGCAAATACCACCGCCAGTAACTCTTTTTCTATTGTGGTGTAATTTAGTTGTGTCTCATTCAAAGTTTTGTTGGCATAGTAAGTGGAGTGGAATAATTTGTTCTTCATCTGGCCCAACACTGCTCCAATTGCAAAATCGCTTACATCGCACATTAACTCAAAAGGGAGATTCTATTTGGAAGAAATAATGATTGGCACTGATACCAATCCCTTTTTCAGTTCATTGAACGATTGCATGCACTCCTTGTCGAAATCGAATGACATGTCCTTTTCTAACAACTTACATAGCGACTTAGCGATCTTTAAGAAGTCTTTAATAAATCTTTTGTAGAACCCCGCATGCCCCAAAAAGCTGCTAATGCCTTTTACTGATGTAGGAGGAGGGAGTTTATCTATTGTCACGATTTTCACCTTGTCAACTTTTGTTCCCTATTTGGAAACCCAGTGCCCGAATACTATACCCTCTTGCACTATAAAGTGACATTTTTCCCAGTTTAGAACCAGATTTATGTTCTCGTAACATTGAAGCATTTTAGATAGATTTACGAGACATTCATCATATGAATTCCCAAATACTGAGAAGTCATCCATGAATACCTCAAAGAAATCATCCATGAATACCTCACTTAATGCTCTTAAAGATGGGAGTTGTGCTCAATCAATGATATTTCAGCTACCCTCTACGTTCATATTGAATGCCTTATATAAACGGCGAGGGAATTCAAGCATTTGGAAGTAGGTGGTGTACATTTAATGCGCCAACATTCAAAAAAAATTCCGACCGTTGAGACCCAAGTCGCAAGTGGAGTCGACTTCAGGTGTGACTTCACCCAAGTCACAGATGGAGTCAACTTCTGGTGCGACTTTGGCTTTATCGAGTACTTCAAGTCCCATACTAGGTTAACTTGGTTTTGGACTTGACCAAAGTCATAGGTGAAGTCGACTTCAGGTGTGACTTCACTTCCTCAGCTTGCTAGTTGAACTAAAATTTTTTTGGACTAACTTGCTTGCTTAATTTCTTCATACTTGATTGTCCTTCCCTTGATTTATATCATTTGTGACTTAGTATATTCATCCGAGCTTGATTTGCTTTTGCAAACTTGAATCCGTGAATCTTTGGAGAACATGAAAGGAGTCTAAATGGGTGATCTTAATTTTCATGATGAATACATGCAACTTTGCTTGCTTTGGACTTGTTTTGATCTTCATTTGTTCCAAGTCGAATATTTGAGTCTACTTGGTCTTCAATTTTCCACAAGTCGAACCTTGAATCGACTTGGTTTGGGACTTAGCTCTTCAAGTTCCGTACTGTTAGTCTGAAGTCGAAGCTGGAGTCGACTTGGTCTGCGACTTCGCCCAAGTCACATGTGGAGTCGACTTAGTTTGTGACTTCAGCAGCTCTTGTCCCCAATTTCAACTCTGGACAGAAAATCACATTTGAAGTCAATGCTGGAGTCAACTTGGTTTGCGACTTCGCCCAAGTCGCAAGCGCAGTCGACTTTATTTGCGACTTTGGTAGCTTTGCTCCTCGATTTCAACCATGGACGAAAAATGCCACTTGAAGTCGCTACAGGAGTCAACTGGGGATCGACTTGGCCTAAGTCGATGCCTGAGTCTACATAGAGATTGACTTTACTTGTCATGTTTCATTTTCTTTATTTTTATATCCTTTAATCATCTTTACAAACATATTAGTAACCAAGGCTTACTCAAATTACTTTGTTAATTATCAAAATATAGACTTGGCTTATTTCAACACATGTTTCCAACACGTTGCATAAGCCAAATGGTATTCACCTAAATGCAAATGTGCCATAAGGACATATGAAAGTGCTTTTCTCTTGGTCTTTAGGTACTATCATGATCTGATGGTAGCATGAATAACCATCCAGAAAGTAATAAAATTCTCGACCCGCCAACCTATCAAGCATCTAGTTGATAAATTGGAGCGGAAAATGATCCTTCCTCGTGGCTTGGTTCAGCTTTTGGTACTCCATACAAACACTCTAACTCATAACTATCCTAGTTTGAATCATTCTTTTTAGATACTGCCGTCATTCCACCCTTCCTTGGGACACATTGCACTGGACTAACACAATAATTGTTGAAGATCGGGTATATGACACCTGCGTTAAGCCATTTGGTAACCTCCTTCTTAACCACTTCATAATGGGATTTAGTCTTCTCTATGCTTTAATAGACGGCCTGAAATTCTCCTCCAATTGAATTTTATGCATGCAAAAAGATGGGATAATTCCTCTAATGTCCATGATTGTCCAGCCGATAGCCTTTTTGTGGTCCCTAAGCACTTTAAGCAGTTTTTCTTCTTGAATGAGATCTAATACAGAAGAAATTATAACTAGGAGTGAGGATTCAGCTCCTAGGTATACATATCTTAGATTGTTGGGAAGAGGTCTCATCTCCAAAATAAGCGGCTCTTCAATTGATGGCTTCCAGTGTTTAAACGATTTCGGTTTGAGCTCCAGTGACTCGAATTTCTTTGGATAGCATGTAAAAGTTAGAGATTGCTGCAGGTAAAATATCATCTTCGTTGATTCTTCGTTAGCTTCATTGATTTCTCTAACTAACGATGCTTCCAAAATATCCTTGTAAGAGGTGACTTGGAACTTGGTTTGAACTACTGAATCCACCATATCGATCACAAAGCACTCCTCTGGATCATTTAGTAGTTGCATCGCCTTGAACGCACTAAATATGACTTCGTCATTTTGCACCTGCATGGTTAACTCTCCGGCTTGTATAACAATTATTATCTTGCCCATTGCGAGGAAAGGCTGACCTAGAATAATTAGTACGTCCCCATCTTCTTCATAATCCAGAATGATAAAGTCCACTAGGAAGATAAACTTGTCTACTTTGACTAGAAAATATTCAATAAAAAAAATACCCTCCGAATATGTCATAGATTGATCTGCTAATTGCAACATTATCGTCGTAGGTCAAGCTTCCCCAATACCTAACTTCCTGAATATTGATTTTGGCATTAAATTTATGTGGGCTCCCAAATGGCAGGGAGCTCTCCGAAATACTGATTTCCAATGGTACATGGGATGGTAAAAGCTCCTTGGATCCTTGAACTTGGACGGAGCTTTCTCTGTACCATGACACTAGTCTCTTCTATTAATGCCACCGTCTCAAATTATATCAATTGCCTTTTCTTTAATAGTATGTCCTTCATGAATTTGGCATAACTAGGCATTTACTTCAAGGCTTCGACAATAGGTATGTTTATGTGTAGTTGTTTTAATACCTCCAATAACTTTTTAAACTAGCCCTCCTTTTTGTTCTTTGCAAGTCCTTAAAGAAATCGAGGAAGAGGCTTTTGATTAGTGGTTGTTGCATCCACAGGCTGCTTTTGGTTTATTTCTGGTTCCTCTGCCTCTTATGACTGATGAATAGAAGGACTAGTAGCTTCAGTTTCTGCTTATGGTTGAGTTACAACTGGTAGTTGCCAACCACTACATAATGTGATTGCTTGCACTTGCTCCTTGCCTTTTTTTTCGAATTTTGTTCAGTGTCACTCGGTTGTGCACCTTGAGGTCGATTATTTAAAGCTGAAGCAAGTTGGCCAATCTGTGCTTCTAAATTCCTATTTGTTGTGATCTGGGATTGTATGAATTGCATAAATAGATTTTTTAGATATGATTTCTTTTCTTCTCGAGGCAGTGGGGCAAGTTGAATTGGTCTGGCTGGCTATTGTTGAGAAGGCTACTGCAAGAATCCTAGTGGCTGAATCGGCCTAGCCTGGTTATTCCATGAGAAATTTGGATGATTCCTTCATCCCTGATTATAATTGTTTGCATATGGGTTTACTGGGTTTACTGGGTTTCTCTGGAAGTTACCCACGTAATTAATGGACTTTGGATTAGAGGCACATTGATCATCTGAACTCTCCACGCCACGTACAATATTTCGTTGATGAAGATTGTGGTGTAGAAGCCCCTACTACGTTGACATTGGCAGACCTTCATAAGTTTTAGATTTGCCTTGATAAAGCATCGATGTGGGCTTTTATAGATGAGACTGCGTCCAATTGGAGTAAGCCCCCACTTCGGCTTCTGTCAGATGACAATTGATGTGTATTGACTGTTCGATGACAATTGATATGTATTGACTGTCATATTCTCCAGAAGGCATACGATTCTCAATAGCTTTTTCTTAGCAAAGAACCATTTGATGATGAGTCCACCATAAGACGGGTAGAATCTTGGAGATATTATAAAATATTCGAATCTGCACTCATGGCTGAATTCCATGACGGGGGCATTTGCGGATTAAATCTTTGAACCTATCCCACGTCTCTGATAGAGTTTCTTTTCCATATTGTTTGAACACGACTATGTCCATTCTGAGCTTAGTTAACATGGCAGGAGGACAATATTTCTCAAAAAACTTTTCTGCTAAGTTGTTCCATGTGCTAACAGAGTTTGGTGGCAAAGAATATAGCCAATCCGAAGCTCTATCTCTCAATGAAAATGGAAAATTCCATAGCCTCATTGCTTCATTGGAGACTTCATTTTGTTTGAAAGTATTCATGATTTGTAAGAAGTTGTGTAGGTGGCGGTGTGGATTTTCAGAAGATAGACCTCCAAACTGCCCTATAGATTGGAGCATTTGGAATACCATAGACTTCATTTCAAAATTGTTGGTGTCAATAGGAGGAGGTTGAATGCTATTCTAGACTGCATTTTGTCCTAATACAATGAGATCCCAAATAGGTTGGTCCAAATCATCTTATGGTGGATGAATTCGAACCTCAACCCGTTAGTTCCCATGTTGATCTGCATGAAGATTTTCATCTTGATTCCAAATGTGCTCTATTATATGCGGTTGATTCCTAGCTTCTCTGCTCTTATGATGTCTTCTCAGATAAGTTCTTTCTGGCTTCGGATCAAATGGTATGATATTATCCTTACCAGCTTAGCCTCGGCCATATAAACACAATAAACCCTGCAAATACCAATTCAACTATGCTAAGCTGGACAAAATATAAATTAAGAAAATTGTAAAGTGAACTATAGTTACAGAATTATATAAGAAAGCAATAGAACTAACAATAACTAGTTAGCATCGAGTATCCCCAGCAACGGTGCAAAAAACTTGACGAGCTGCATATATGTTTAATTAAAATACTTATTTTAATGCAAGTATACGTGTCGATTAAGTAATAAGAGTGAGTAAAGTATCATTCCCATGAGGATATGATCCAACTAGTATTATTAATTAATTTACTTTCGGTGATTAGGAATGGATTTCACAGATAAAATTGAAATTGCAAAATAAGTAAAAGAAATAGACTAGAATTTAATGGAAGAGCTGGAATACAAAAGAGGCTTAATCAAATTAGGATGATAGATGGGATAGTTAGGGATTCTTGAATTTAAATTATATCGAATTGGTTCCTTCTCTTTAGATTATGCAGGAATTTCCTAGTCCAAGTTCAACGATCTATATATATTTCTTCCAATACATATAAAGCTAATTGTGTAACATCCAATTGCTATATTCCCATGCAATTAAATGAGATGAAATTGATCAATACATAATCCGTTCATGACTACATAGAGTTTAATGGTATATTTCTATATATCAAATATTTTTCTTAACGAAAGAAGAAACCTATGCCCTACACATGAATCTGATATGAATTTTTCTTTTCCAAGGATGAATCCTGCAATTAAATAATCTTACAAGGTAGCTAATCTTGAAAAAAATATTAAATGACATATGCAAGGGTAAATCCATATAACATTATCATGCAATAAATCAAATATTCATTCCTAAATCATAAAGAACCAAAACAATATAGTCAAATCTCAATTCATCTCGACTTCCCATCTATTGAAGTTTGTTCAAGAACATGGTGTCAACTCCCATTAAACCCAAAGTGAATGCATTCCCAAAACAGAAAAAAGGAAATAGATTAAGAAAAAGAAAAATTGAATCTCGTGAGTTTCCACCAACAAGATTGGATCTCCTCTTCGTATGCATTGGAAACAGAAGTCCTTTTCCTTTTCTCCTTGGCTGCTCCGTCTGTTCTCTCTCTCCTTGGTACGAATCCCTAAGTGGGTATTTAAGTTCCCCAGTCTATATGAAACATGTGCAGACACACACATGTGCGGGTTCATCGTGGTGCCTAAGCATCAACTCTCTAGAGACTACTTTGACTTAAGGGCTTTTCGATATATCTTTGCATGATAGTGAAGTGGTGCCTAGGCGCCAACTCACCGGAAGCTTTTCATCGTGTAAGGTGTCGCTGGTCGGCGCCTAGGCACCATCCTGCTTGCTTCTTCACTTTGCTTGGTTCTTCATCCCAACTCACTCACTAGTGGGTAGTTACCCATCCTTCTTGAAAACTCAACTAAAACCAAATAAGTGAACTATAAGTACCTATTTTATACTAAAAATGCATAAAAACCACAAATTATTCCTAAAATGCAAAGTGAGTGAAAACTAAGCTAAATTGGTGCAAACTTACCACATTCTCCTGGATTAACATACAAAACTAGTCTGAACTGGGTCATAATAGCTCGCATTTTCTCGAGTTATCATGCATCATATCTCACATATGCATGTGCCTCAAATAACTATAACCCAAAGCTAACATGACTTATACATGGAACATTCCACATCAGCTTGAGAACATAACTTATAAATAAGTTTCTGCAGTATTAGTCTTGCTAAAAATATCAAAAATAAACACACGAGTTGGGCGAACTTAGTAAGTAGGTGTGATTGGTAAAAATAATGGTAAATTCATGCCAAATTCATCATACACCATGTCACCACATGCAATGCAAACACTAGGCTCTCACTAGCCCTACACAACCATGTGATGCCATAAATATACATATAAAACAAACCAAGCTCATGTCCATCAAGGGCCATGAACAACCTTATCTCATGTCAATAAAAGACCATGAACAACCTTAGGCAAACCGTGCATATGCATCATGTTCATGCTAAAATCATGTCTTATGCTCATTTCAAACAATGCACCATCAATTTAATGAAGCTATACAACAACACACAACTAAAAATTCCAAACCATTTTCGAAGGGACTTGCCCCAAATCAACACTTGGAATGAAAATTTCAAAATCTAAGTTAACTAATTCTTGTTCAAACAAATAAACCTAGCTAATGAATCACTCATCCATTATCCTCTCATTCATTCACCTAAACCAAGCCTCCATTACTATTTCAGCATGGGAAATACACAATTCCAATATCCATCCAACTATATCCTCAAGTACAAGGTCAAACCTCTTTCATTTAAAAAACGTTCAAACCTCCATTTCAAAATATATAACTCATGCACGTCAAGCCCATTATGAGTTCCAATTCAAATAATTCACTATTACATATGTCCTGAACATGCTCAATGCATCATTTACATTCACAAGGTTTGACATGCCCATTTATACGTCATTCCCACATAGCCTTGCTTAGGCATTTTGTTGAACACATCATTGGCATTATATGAAAATCATGCTCAACTCATTCAAAATCCATTGCATTCCACTCAAGACATCATAATATCACACAATATCACTTCTAAACACTTCCATTTCATCCTTTACAAGCATTTTCATCAAAATCCATTTCATCCTTTATAAGTATTTTCATCAAAACTCCCTTAATTTCAACCTCTCAAAAATCTCTACAGAAGTCCCATACAATCAAAATCAAGTTAAATTGTAAAATCAAATATGGTGCCTACAAATAATCGCAAAAAGGACATGATTCCAACCCAAATCCATGGTTATTTCAAAAAAAACAACCACTTACCTTAAATTCATTTTTTCTCAAAGGGCCTCCAAAATCTTCAAATCTCCAAGCTTTCTTCTTGATCCATTAAGCTCTCTTGATGCAAGACCACATGGAATTAAGCACTTTTGAGTAGTTTTTCATAAGTGTAGAGATCTAAGGTCATGGGGAGGAAGAAGGGAAGAAAATGGCATGGAAATGAGGTGGGTTTGGCCAGCGACATTTCATCTTTTGTCTAAATCAAATGTCACTGCATGTAAATATCATAGTCATCCATACAAAACATTTGAATAATTTACATCTATTCAAACATGAAACACTGTAAATAGTTTTACAACCATTCCACATAAATTTCATTACATAAGTTCCATAAGTTTTTCCATAGATTCCTTAAGTCGGCGCTTGCTCCCTTGCCATATCATGTCCATCACCTATCTTTGGGTTTGGAAAACAAAATCATGAGTCGAAACTCAATAAGTAAGCTATTTGCATTTTTCAAGAAAATCATTTCAGACAACATTTTTCATTTAAAATTAACTTGGAAAACATCTTATACTTTATCCAAAGGTATATCTTGAAAATATGAAATCCTGTACCCAGCATGGGTCTCATATGCATAATGCCATATGAAAACATGAACATAAACATCATATCTCCCTTAGGATGAAAGCTATCCAAGCGACCATCCATCATGTTAACTTCCATTTCAGGAGGGCACTGCTAGCCTTGGGCTTATTACAAGCGACTTGGTCACACCAAGGGGGAACAACCGGTTCGCTTATACCCTTTAAGTGGACCTCATATCCTGTGCACATGAACTTTTGCATAAACTCATCTTTCACATGCTGGCATGATTTTTCAATCATAAACATCAAACCATATCATTTTCTATAGCATTTATCAAAGAAATATTTTATAATAATTTTACATTTGAAGTAAACATCATTTCAACACCATTTTTGCTAAGGGATGACCATCCTTAAACCCATTAGAAACAATTTCATAGTTTCATCAAACAAGTTAGAATACAAATTGCATTTATGGAAACAATTTAGAAAAGCAAAAATCTTTTAAAAAATTTACTTGCTTACCTGAAGCTCTTAGCTTTCCGTCGCCACTTTCTCTTTGCCTTTGCTTATATGAAAAATAATATGATTCTTCATATATATTTTTTTAATATTTCATTTAGTTTTCCAACCCATTCCATATGCACCCATCATTTATTTGACTTCATAAGTCATCATACACATATATGGCTTATTTTGCACCCATTAGCACAATTTACACATATTCGGTTATCATACAACATAGCATATACACATAACCCTAAAATTAGGGTATCCATTTCAATTTTCATAAATTCATTCATAAATAATTATACATAGGTTTCTTAACCCCTTTTTGCTATTTATCACATTTTTACCACCATTCATTCATCGGCGTCCGTTTCAAACACCCATGATCATCATAAATGGCATTATAAAATTCCACAATTGGAATTTCACATCATATCATGTAAAATAGACTTATATTCATGAATTTCATCATATTTTATGCATTTTTTCATAAAATTACTTTTCACAAGTTATTTCTCACATAAGCCCATCTAACCCTTTCACATATGCCCCTTTTTGCCATACATACGTATGGTGTTTCATAAAATCTTCTAGGAAAAATTTCATCTTATTTTCTAGTGGTTTAATTACCCTTTAATTCCACTTTACTTAGGTTATTTTTATGGGGTTTAAAAATCCATTCGTCATAGGTTCCCATAACAGCAAGTTTGGAACCCATTTTCTACCCGTTTAACGTGGCTTTTGACACATAACTATAGGCAGCCCTAAAATCCAAATTTTCCAACAATATATCCATTTTTCTCAACCATTTTCTAGGGTTTAATACATATTCAACATTCATACATTTCCATTTCTCAAACAGCGGGTAGCCCACACATTTTTGAGACCTGTTCCACCCCATACATGCATTACTTCAAAATTCATAAAAATCAGTTATGGATCTTATTTTCCTAAATCCTTTTGGGAATAAATTATAAATTAATCCTAGGGTATTTTAACCTACATAAACTATATAAAACATGTACACCCATTTCCATAGGATTTTTAGCATATATCTTGATATTTCGGGTCATAAACCCTACTTCACGTTCCATAATTGCTAAAATCCATTTCTTAAGCTCGAAGCAACACATGTTTTTCATCAAAGAATGATTAATAACATAAATACAACATTTAAACCATGCAGAAACACGTTATGGAAGTTTAGAGTTTTCAAGTTGGGTTTTCTCACTTGAAACACGTAAATATCGTCATTTCCATCAACCCAAACATGAAAATTCTTTCATAAACCCTAAAAATCATCTCATATTCATTCAAAAAAATATAAAATAGAGATTTTACAGATTTACTAAGAATGCTTTCCATTTCCATGTTTTAGAGTTCAACTCAAAGAAAAACCATTCAATCACCCCCATACTTACTTGGATTTGTAGCAAAACAAGTCTTAGCAACTTGAGGTGATTTTTTTCTTCAATTCCTTCTTATTTTTACCTTGCTTTTCTCCCCTATTTTTTTGGAAAAATTCATGGGTTGCTACTGCTGTTGCTGGGATGTGCTCCACTTAGGCCATCTCCACTCCAAAATCCCTCTTTACGTTACATGGATGGCCACCTTTTATAATGCTGGAATTTCCAGCAAATGGGGCCCACATTTTGACCCATTGCTCACCTAATTTAATACATGGTTATCTCTCCATGGTGCTGGACGATTCTTGGCCCCAAAAATCACAACTTTTACGATTTTTGAAAATCATAATTTCTGCATATTAACAACCGTCCAAGCTGTCCATATGTTTCATGTTACCTTGCTGCTGGATTCTCCAGCAATTTTTCATTTTTAAAAATTACCAAAATGTGGGTACTTTATGCTCCTTATCACCCTTTAATTTCTCCATAAATTTGGTGTTAAGAAAAATTAATAAAATGGCTAAAACTGCCACTTTTCTGCACATTATCATACCCATTATGTTGTCCACGATCAGCTGGGTTGCACATGCATTTTTCAATTTTTATATGGCTGAAATTTTGCATTATTGGATCCATATTTCATGTAATTATACTCTAGCAACATGTGGCATTTTTTAAAAAAAATAAAAAAACAATTTGGACAGCCCAAACAGCCTTGGACATCCCATGTATAGCCACCTTAGCTACCCTTGGCCTATGCTTGTGTAGCTCCATCATATGAAGTATTTAATGGTCGGATAATTCATGGAATTATATGAATTTTATTTAAATTCATAAATTCCCTCAAAATTTTCTGCAATGGACACCTCATAATCCATTTATTTCCATGCCATCATATCTTGCACCTTTACATTTATGAAATGGTACTCTCTTGGAGCATAAGTCAACCATATCCACCTTCTCTCAATGCAGAAAATTTCCAAACTTTTATGCTTAATCCAAATCATCCAAAATAAATATCTCACCATTCCATTCAACCATTTCAAATTTCAACTCAATCCGAGTTTTCTAGCTCCTGATATAGCCGTTTGAAGTTAACAGTTGAAATGAACATATACTTAAAAATTCATAATTCTCATTTCATTAAGAATTTTCATAATCCTTTCATTCCATAATACCAAGACCATCATTAACAATTTTCATTTCAAATTTCAATTGAATCCGCCTTATAGGCGTTGAGTTATGAATTTTTCAATATTTTCGATTAAACTTGTCAATTTCCATATTAACCGCCATAATTCATTTTAAATAATGAAAAATGATTTCTCATGATATTTTTGCACAATTAAATCACGAATAATTCATTCTAAACCCATTGTCTCATTTAGGCTCAAAATGCTTGATCACATAATTAATACTAACTCATAACCCTAATTGCCATAATTAGTAAAAATCATAAAATACCTTCATAATTCCATAATTCATAAATAATCATCATATATATGTTCAACGCATACATACGGGTCCTACATGGGTTAGGGTTTCACATTACATGTTTTGACTCATGTGGACCCCATAAACGGCCTAATTTCATCTATCCTGTACCATTTTGCCTACAACTTTCTCTAGAAAACTTTGATTAAGATGATTATTTTTTGTGTTGAATTCATAACTTCATGTACTAGATGTTGAAAATTTTCAATATGAAATTACATTATCGCAAATTTTGGTATATATTTTACTACGCAGCATTACCGATAACTTTCACCCGTACATAAAAAAATGGTCATAACATATCAAAATATTTTCAACACTAAGTCAATCATTTGCACATGTCTATTATCATCATAGTATCATATTTATATCATTTGTTTTGCTCAAAATATGTCTTATATGAAATTTAACCCATTAATTCAACTCTGTAGTTGTTTTGCCTTTACAACCGGCTTGATTGGCCCAAATCACATATGTCACATTGAATGCCTTCAAAATCACTTTTTACACATCACACATATATCTAGCATCTTATCTATGATAGAAACCACCATGTTCCATATCATTTTCAAAATTTTGCCAATCAAATTCATTTTTTATCGAATTTTCACCATTAACCTGAAATGACTCAATTCTCAAAGTCATCATCTCAATTTTATTACCAAGTTTCATGAACACATTTTAATAATATCCAGAATTATTCTCTTGCAAATCATGGCTCACATTAATGAATTTTGGTATTTCCATCATCATAATTCTTTCGGCCTTAGCTATACAATTAGGTCCGTTTTTATCATAAATCTAAATCTACCATCCACATCTTATCTATAACCATACATATCCATTACCAACATGCTAGGCATCTCATCCGTGCCTAAATGTATTTTAAAATGAATCAACTCTAAGTAATACTCTTATCTAGTTCAAAGTCCTTACATGAGGTCAAATATCAAATATATCAAAAATAAAACAAGGGTTTCCACATATCCAAAATGAACTAACAAACGTGTGTATATCCAACTATTGTGTTTATCAAGCTATTTTTCAAAATTCACTCTTCCATTCCTTGATAACTATAATGCACATTTGGCATGACTCATGTAGTCTTTCATATATTTAACCCTTGATTAATCAAAATTTTAGTCTTATCTAGCTTTTCAAGCTATATAAATGCATCATCATCCATTTACATAATTGTTAATACCCAAGGCATTACAACCTTCTCATGCTACTCACAAACTACCCTTTATGCGGTCATAGGGTCAAGATGTATAGACTAGAGTTGGGTCTAAGAAAGCATATTGTCACAAGCTAGGACTTTTCAACCCTGAACTTGTGCGGCACTTACTTGCTCATACCCTTGTGAGGACTAAGTTAGCTTAAAATCGGACCAAACACTTGAGAAAATGATGGTAGAAGTGGTGGGCAAAAGAGGAGAGCACTTAGGAACAAAGGAATTTGTTTTACTCAAAGGCTTTTTACAAGAGGACTAGAAGGCTACAAGGGAACTCTCTTTTGGGAGCTTGGGTGCTCTTGAGTTGGTGTGTGTGTGGTTTGGTTTTATGTGGAGCAAATGAGCCCTCTCCCCCTTTTATAGGCTCTTCCCTTTCCTAGGGGCTCCTCGGATTCTGACATGTGTCCGTAAGTGGACGGCTAAGATCGCTTTCTAAAATCTTCCCTCCTCTTCTTTGGAATTCTCTAGAATTCTTCTGAAGAGTCTTGAACTTCTTAGAACTCTTAGAGGATTCAAGAGAAGTCTTGAAGGTTTTAGAATTCTCTACATTTTTCTTTCTTTAGAACTTTCTAGAGAACTCTGGTACCTTCATGATTTCTCTATTATTCTCTTAAACTTTCTAGAGAACCCCAGCACCTTCATGATTTTTCTACGACTGTGTAGAGGTTTCCTTAATAACCTCTACTAAAATATTTAGGACGTGACGGTATGATAGGGAAGAAATGAAAACTTTTTGCCACTAACAACCCATTGTAAGTAAGTTAGTGTGCTATTTTTGTGGTACCAATGAACATACAACTAAAGCATGTTCATATGGCAACAATGTTTATTTTCTATGTTATCCCTCTGATCACCTTAAGAAAAATTATCCTTTTAGCAAATATGTAAATTAGGTTGTAACATTTTTTTAAAATAAAATTTAAGATTATTCCTATTTGCTTAAGAAATAACATGTATTAAGATAATATTCTCTTCATGCCAGAATGGAAATCAATTTCGACAATTTGAATGCCCAAATTGGTCACCCAGAGCAATATCCTAATAAAAAGACATGAAATAAGCAGGCTAAGAACCAATCAGAAGCTGAGCCTAGAAAGAGGCTGAGTAGAAAGATGGACAAAGCTCCAGTTGAATTCCATTCTTGAGCAACGTCTGAACGAACAAGAATAGACTTTCTCAGTGCTTCAAGTAGAGGCATTTCATCAATGGGAATAAATGCAAGTACAACTAGAACAGATTATTCAATAGTAATCATCAGTAGTGCTAAGAAACTAAGAACTCTATCACCCCGGGCTTGATGAACAACAGTCGGTTGCTAGTATGCATGGGAGTTAGTAGGGGTGGGAATCGGGGCGGGTCAGGGTGTGCCCAACCCTGACCCTCCTTTTCAAAAATCACTAATTTGCAAGATGATTCTCTGAAAATTTGACCGCACACTTCACCAAGTTCCTACAACTGTGCAACAAAATCAAGGTACAAAATATCCCACACGAGGTAATCCGTCTTCAGCTTCTTTCATTTTCTCTCCATGACAAGGCAAGCGAGTGGTTCTATTCTATGCTACTCGATAACTTCAATACGTGGGATGAGCTCTCTACTACCTTCATGGAGAAATTCTTTCCACCGATTGAAACCACGAAAATCAATGACAAAATTAATTAGTTTGTCCAAAAAGATGATGAAATTCTATACGATGCGTGGGAGAGAATGAAAGATTTACAGCACAAGTGTCCACATCATGGCATCTCGCAAGGTGACGTTATTGAAAATTTTTTCAATGGACTTGATCAATCTAGCCAAAGCGCCGTCAATTCAGCCACTGGCAGCCAATTCATGCGACTTGCTCACGAGGAGACTTTTGAGCTCCTTGATGACTTAGCTCTTTATGATTCTCAATATGGCGACATCCGAAAACCCTCTTGGTGAGGTAATGTATGTGACATCGAATCCATAAATTCACTTCATGCTAAACTTGATTAACTTTAACAGAAAAAGAAGTAGGAACCCACAAACCAAAATGCATCTTCTTCTCTACAAATTTCATGCGAGATTTGTGGAGCTTCACACTACACATCTGATCGTAGCTTTGCCATCTAGGACACCAGAAGCAAGTAGGCCAATGCATTCCATAACCAGTATAATACCTGCACTTATTGTAACTCTTACTCAAATACTTATAATCCTAGATGGAGGAACCACCCCAATTTTTCTTGAGCAAATCAGTCAAATATCCAAAACTATGCTCAAAACAATAAGCCACTTGGTTTCCTAAGAAGACCACTAAACCCTCCCTCATACCAAACGCAGCTCGGACTACCTGCACTACCTAGAGTACAATCCTCTAATCCCTTGATTAATAAACTACTTGAAAAAATAAGCCAAATAAAAATCCAATTTAAACTGCTTGAAAACCAAATTGCCCAATATGCCATTGCCTCATCCCATAGAGACCAAGGCAAACTCCCTAGCCAACCTAAAGTGAACTCTAGGGAACAAGTGTAGGTAGTTACCTTGCGGAGTGGAAAGCAACTCGACTCACCTCAACCGCCACAAATTAACACTAAAAAGGAGGTCGAGCAGGGACAGAAGCAAGAAGATGAGCCACAACCTAAACTACTGGTGGAGACGTTGTACGTCCCATCACCTCCTTACAAACCTCCACTTCCCTTCCCTCAAAGGCAAAGACAAGCAAAACATCCAAAGTAGTTCGAGAAATTTATTTCAACACTCAAGAACCTATCAATCAGCATGCCATTTATCGACTTGATCTCTCAAATGCCAACTTATGAAAAATTCATAAAGGAGATGTTGTCCAAAAAAGGAAAGCTCAAGGAGTATGGTTAGCTAAACCCTAAATCTAGAGCTTAGGATGTAGCATGCGTACAATGTTGCGTGATATTCATTTTTAATTTATTTATGATGGATATTGTTGTTAATTTAATATCTTGTGATTTTTAGTGCTTGCTTTGTATATGGGATCATATTTTGACATGATTCCAAATATTATGTGATGGAACCGAGAGGTGAAAATCTAATATACGATAATGAAGATATTAAACCTAAAAATCTAAGACCATGAAAATAGGCATGATGACCTTGAGGAATTCCATGAATAAACTACAGAACTTAATGGATTCTAATTAACTTAATCCCATGAGAATAGGTGGTTATGAAAATTAGGGTATGCCTTGTAAGTTTCGAGAGAATGTTCAAGGATAAATTAAGGTTTGTTCTCCTTTAACAAACAATATTCAGATTAAATAATTATACTACTATCTGTTACAAAAGATGCATGTGAAACCATAGACCCTAGGTATTCGCACTCTTATTCTCTACTCATTCTGTTTTCAATTTTCTCTTCCCATTTTTCTATTTATTTTCCAATTTATTTACTATATTCTCTTCCTACTTTTTTTATTCCATTTTATATCCTATATGAAAGCGTTTAAAAGAAAATTTTATAGTCCCAAATTCCATATGGATTGATAATTTATATACTATAATCTACGATCCGTGCACTTGCGGTGAGATTGTGGACAATGGGTTTGAAGATGACATGATGATCAACTAACTGGCTAAAAAGATAGAAAATTTTATAAATCATGCAATTAACAATATTTTCTCAAATAGACAATTGAGTACCAGACGTTATAAAACAACTTTTTAATCATCGTAAAACAACTATTCAAGCAGGCTATAAATCGTTTATTGGCTACGTGTATAAAAAATGTTCAACAGATAATATATTTAAATGAACATTACAAAATTAACTACTCAAACATGGTAATATATCTTTAAAATCTAACTAGCGGTTTCCATTTTCCACAAAAAATGCTAATCCGAATATCTAAGATTATTAAATTCAATAAACATTAGTAAATTGCTAATTTGAACATCTAAGTCTAAAACAAGATAGTATATACTATTATACATGAGCTGAAGAGGTGGCACCTTGACAGTGGGCAAGGTGGTTGAACAGAAGCAAAGGGCCGCCAAAAAAAGAGGGATGTCGACAAACAAATCAATAGACAAACTGTTTGGTCAGAGGAGAAAATGGAGAAGGCAATGAAGCAGCTTGCAGCTCACCATCAGGCTGCCATAGTTATTGCCATCATCAAAGAAAGGAAGGAAATAGAGGACAGACAAAATAGCAGGGGATTGGTCAATTGAAGGAGGAAACAGAGAAGACAATGGCAAAGCTCCTTGCCGTCGAGCTGCTGTAGCTGCACTAGTACATGATAGGATGAAGATCAATGATTGGACGATATGGAAGAAATCACCAGCCAACTATGGTTTGGTGCTTTATTACTTTTGGGCAGGATGGGTGGGACTCTAAAAGGGGAAATAAAATTCAAGTGCTAGTGAGTTGGTCTAGTCATCAATTCGAGAATGGGTTTTTTTTTATTTTCCCAGTTGCCGAACTGGTCAATTTTGGTTCAACCACTCATTTCGATTCGACCATTGGTTTAGCAGTTTGAACAGTTTGATGGCTTTGAACTAAATCGCGTGCAATCGAACTAGACTGTCAGCCGATTCCTATTTGAACTGGTCTGATCTGGTTCTAACAACACTGAAACCTACAAGGAAGGCATGTCAAGGATGAGGAAGTCCATTGAGAAATATCAATCATTGACCTTTACAATCACATCTTCAACAAGTCCTTTTATAGTCTTCACAAACTGATCTACTAACTAGAGAATGATTAATGTGGGTTTTAGCTTTCTGATATTGAATTTTTCATAAAAACAAAGGTGGGAAGAAGGTTGACACTTGCTCTAAGGTCCAGTAGTGCTGTATCGAATGTAATTCCTTCAATATTATAAGAAATAAGAAGGTCCGCTCGATATTTCAACTTCTGCAAAAGGTGATCTTGGATGATTTCATTGACATAAGTAATCTTAATTGGATGGTTCCTTCCTTTAAGTGCACATCTCCTTGATGAACTTCGCATTAGCTGATACATGCTTGATAGCATTAAGAAATGGGATACTAATGTGTACTTGTTTAAATAGTTTCTTCATCGCTTCATGTTGAGCCATCTTTTGTTTACTTTGAGATTTGGCTTTCAAAGCCTTTAGAAATTGTGCCTTGGGTTGATACTTGCTGGGATCATGAACTTCTTTCTCCTTATCTTCTCCCCTTCACTTGGTTTCTAGCGGTTCTTCATTGCTTCTCATGTCATCTTCTTGAAGAGGTGACTAAGAGGGCTTTCACCAACTGCCTTAGATTTGTTGGGATCTTCAAAGACTTTACTACTTTGTAATATTGAAATTTCTTTAGCATTCTCATGTTGTGGGTGTTTTGGTGGTGGTAAGCTTGGTTGAGACTAGAAGCTTGGAGGTTGGTTTCTTAGGTTAGCAATTGGCTAGTTAAGAAGGTGTCCTATGTTGGTCTAGAGTTTATGGTGAAACCCAAGTCGGGAGGGGTACATTGGATTCTTTAAAATATCTTTGTTGCTTTAGGGTGTGTTTGGCAATTTGCAAAATTTGTCAAATTAAAATTTTTCAATCTAAAACTTGTCACTTTCCATAACTACTATTTTTTAAATTATTTTTTACACATCTTTCTATACAACAACCCTACTTTTCAATCATTTTTACACAACTACTGATATAACTAATCTATTTATTTTAAATTTATTCTCTTCACTTCTCATTATTACCCCTGCAATATCACATAATTTTCTACTAATTTGACAACTTTTATATAAAAAAATTTTCATCGAATATTTTACAACTTCCTAAACACACCCTTAAAGCTTTAACCCCTTATGAGTTTAGTTCTTACGAATGAAAAAGTGGAGAGTACAGAGAGCAAGTAAATCACACAAAAGACATAAGAATATATAGTGGTTCAGGACAATCCTGCCTACTCCACTCTTTTAAGAACACATTCTCTTGTGTCTTGGGTTCCACTATTTCAACAATAGTGCAACTAGAGCCTTTGCTCTCTTCTAGATTATAGTTACAAAGCACCTTTACAATAGTAGTACAAATAGACGACTAGTTCTACTCCAATCATACACTACTTGTCTATACTTTGCTTAACAAGTCAGGCAACAATACAACCAAATAATTTAGAAATTGAAATTTACACTTTATAGATTCTGTAGTACAGTTCAACACTTGAGTAGACTTAGAAAGATTGATGAGAATGGAAGTTTGCAGCTCTTTGCAGTGAGAATGTGAGTCTTTACTTGTAGAACATTAATGCACATTTGAATTCTTGTAGGAGGGAAGATGTAAGCTTAATGAATGCCCAAATCAACCTCCTTAACTCCACTTGATGTGCCTTAAATAATTACGGAATTAGGTGGCGCACATTACATGCACCAACGTTTGAATTTTTCCAACTATTATTGTGACACCCAGACCCAAGTAGGTCTATAAATATGACACATGCGTTATTTAAATGAATTATGGATGATTTATGATTTTTATGATTTAATGGTATTTTACAATTAGGGTTTGCAATTAAGAATGGTGATTAAGATTAATCGTCATATCCCAAAGTGAGTCAAGATGACTAAAGGGGCTTAATGAAGATTAGGATATACTAATGAGGCATGAATATTTATTTTAATTTTCATGATTTGATTAATGGAGATTAAAATGAAAATTATGAAATTATGTTGAAAATCATAGAAAATTTATAACTTAACATCTATAAGGCGAAATGAGATGAATTTGAAAGGAAAGCTCACGATTTTGGGCTCAACCTTATGTGAGAATTGGATTAAGGCAAAAGTGATGAGATTAAGATAATAATTATTTATTTTTAATCTCACACTCTAAGGTTATTTTCAAAGGTTAATAACTTGATGTAGAAATATCAGTTTAAGATGAAATTTGAAATGATTGAATGAAATTATGAAATCTATGATATGAGTGGTTTGGATGAACCTAATTACCAAGAAAAAGGTGCCTAGCATTGACTTTGTGCACCCTAGACTACCATAGCATTTATGTTAAAGCAAGTGAGTTAAATCACTTGTTTTAATGCTATATAAGGAGGCCATGGAGGTGGCACAAGTGAGGATGTCCAAGGGTCTCTACTTAGACTTTTTAATTTTTTAATTGCCCAAGTCAAATCTAGCTAAGCTAAGGAAGCAAGGGAAAATAAATGCTCATGAATGGGAGTGACTTGGTGACCAAGAAAGCTCTCCTAAGCAGCCATGTGGACATTAAGGGGGGAGGAGCTAAGTAACTCATTTAAGAGCTTGGATTTGGTGATTTTTATATAAGATAAATGCATATTTTACTTGGTTATGTGTTAGTCAACACATCAAGGGTATGTAAGCAATGAATTACCCTCATGCGATGTAGCAAAAGTGGTTCCCATAAATCAAAAATTATAAAAGGGGGAGCATATACAAGGGGACATCCATTTGGGTGGAAAAAAATGAGTTATAATGCCTTGATATGGGTATTGAATGAATTTTGAAAGATTTAAATGAAATGAAGAGATCCAGTGAGTGAAAAGGGAAGTTATGGTTGAATTTCGAAATGAAAGCTAACTTGAAAATTCTCAAAACCCCAAACCAAGTTGTTGTGTGATTTAAGCATGTTTATTTGAATGTAATTCATGCTCTTTTGAATTACATATGTTGATTAATGCATTTTTTAATGATTTTAGCAAATATGGAACTTTAGGTTTCAAGAAATACCGGATTTTTTCATTTTTGAGTTAAAAATGATGCAAAGAAGTGCTTAAATGATTTATTGATGCATTATAGGGTAAATTACCTTAAATTAGGGACCCTTTAGACAACCTAAGTAGGATAAATGAGTTTACCCTAAATCTAATTTTTTTAAGGTATATGTATGGAATGTCCAAATAGGGGCCAAAATGGGTACTTTACATATGATTTTTGTTGCTATTTGTAAATAAATAATTTGTGCATGTTATGGATGGTAAATTATCTTAGGATTAAGATACTTTGAGTGTCCAAAACATCTTGAAAAGATATGCTATAAATCTGATTTTAAGGATATATGTTTAGACACATCAAAACGAGTCAAATGAATGCCCTATATGTATGAAAATGTTGCTGTTATGGAAATAAATCAATTATGAATTTTTAGTATGTGATAATAACCTAAATTTGAGTTAAGAAAAGCATATGTAGTTGCTAAAAATTATGACTTAAAAATCTATTATGATTTAAGTCTTAAAAGATGTGCTGAAAGGATGAAAAACGGGTCCTAACTGTTGGTCCTAAGTTGATGGCAATTACCTAAGAGGAGAGGGGTTAATTGTGTATTTAAAATTTTAAAAATTGAATTAGAAGCTTTACCCTGAGTTAGTTTATTTTCCTTTAATGAGTCAAATGGAAAGCACTAACATAATAAAAGCGGAAATGAAAAGCAATAGACAAGATTTATAGTGGTTCGGGCAACCTTCCCTATCCACTCTTCTAAGCTCATACTCCCTTGTGACTTGGGTTCCACTATGTATTCCGTGAATACAACTACAGCCTCCATTTTTTTCTAGATTCTAGCTCTAGGAAGCATATACAACCAACAACACAAGTAGGTGATGAGTTCCACTCTAATCACAGCCCTACTTTGCTATAACTTGGTTTGAAACACCAAACTCAAACCCAGCACCAAAAACTAAATATCAAAATGAAATGAATGAAATCTACACTTTACAGATTTTTGTAGCACGTTTCAGCTTGAGGAAGAATTTGTAGAAGCAATGAATCGTTTTGCGTTAAAGCAAAAACAACTTTGAAACTTGTTCTTCCTTTGAAAGTGTATAGATCACTCAATTGTAGAAAAAGTGGATTGAAACTCTTAGTAGCACTTCTTTTCTCTTTTTCAGCTCTATCTTGTATGTTTCCACGTTTACTTGAGTGTCTATATAGAGAGGAGGGAGAATTTTGAACATTATAAAGTTGGTTGGCGCGCAATAAATGTTCCAACGTTCAAAAACTCGAATGTTATTCCTCCAAGTCACAAGTGGAGTCGACTTCATGTGTGACTTCACCCAAGTCGCATGCTGGAGTCGATTTTGAGTGCGACTTTGGCTATGCTTAGCTTATTCAAGTTCTTCCTTGGGTCAACTTGGTCTTGGACTTCATCCAAGTCGATGCTGGAGTCGACTTTGTTTGCGACTTGGACTTCTTATCCTGCAATGTGAATTTAAATTCCTTTAAAATGACTCCGCTTGCTTAATTTCTTTAACATAATTGTTCTTCCACTATTTTATATAACTTGTAATTCTGTATGATCATTTTAGTTTGAAGACATTTGGCTTCATGCCTTGAAATCATAATTTCTTTGGTCTTGTAGTTCATGAGAATGTCCGAACGATGTTTCTTGATTCAAATTAATGAATTCATGCAAATTTGATTGTCTTGGACTTGTTTTGATCTTCACTTGTTCCAAGTTGAATACTTGAGTCGACTTGGCCTGGGACTTCACCCAAATCGCAAGTGGAGTCAACTTCATGTGCGACTTCAGTAGCTTTGCTCTCCAATTCTAATGCTGGAAGAAAAGTGTCACTTGAAGTCAATACTGGAGTCGACTTTGTTTGCGATTTTTCCCGAGTTGCAAGTAGAGTCGACTTCGTCTGTGACTTCATTCTTCAAGTTCAGTGCTAGACATCTGAAGTCGATGTCGACTTGTCTGCGACTTCACCCAAGTCGCAAGTGGATTCGACTTCGTCTGCAACTTTGATAATTCTTGCTCCCAATTTCAACGCTAGATAGAGAATGACTTTTGAAGTCGAATATGGAGTTGACTTGGGGGAACGACTTGGCCTAAGTCGATGCATGAGTCAACGTGGTCTGTAACTTGTCCTGTTATGCTTTACATTTTTCATTTTTATAACCTTAAACATCGCACAAAATATATTAGTAGCTAAAATTTACTCAAATTGTGTTGTTAATCATCAAAACACATGCTTTTGATATTTTATATTTGATTCAACAATTGTTTCTAACACTAACATTGTTGTTTTGGAACCCTATGATGAATGGATTGAAAATACAAAATTAGACCCTAAATTAAATATTAATTAAGGGGTTTAATTATACTGAATAAGGATACAAGTTGTTGACTTGAGAAATTTTAAGTCAAGTTATGTGTTGTAAGATGGGTGTATGTGGAAGGTTAAATATGGATAAGTAGTATGTGACTTATATAAATTGCTAAAAATGCAAAATATGCATGAATATATGATAAAATGCATATTTAAGTTACTGTATGGATGATTATTGAATTATCTTAAATTTTGAGATTAAGTTTTGAAGCTTAAAACATCACTTATATGCTTAAAATGAGCATGGACATAGAAAAGATAAAAAATAGATGAAAAATGATAAATGGAAGATATACATCTTCATATGTTGAATTATGAATGAATGTTATGTGTTTTTCTTAAATATGGGTTTAAAACACAATATGGAATGAATGGTATGATGCACAAGTGAGTTCGATGTATGTATACCCGACTTGAAATTCAAGTGTGTTATATATGTTAATGAATTATGGGTTGAAAAGCTAAGCAAGCAAATGAAAATGTTATGAATGCAATGTCATTCTTATGTGTATAGGCAAGGGCAAAGAAAAAGTAAATATAGAAAGCTAAGGCGAAACAGGTAAGCAAACAACTTTCTAAATGACTTTTGTTTTATCAAAAGATGATAAAATAATTGTTAATGATGTTCTAAAGGTTTGAATCATTATATAATTCTTTTATGAAATTATTTTCTAAACCCAAAGACAGGTGAAAAGGAGGCAAGGAGTACAGGTGGAGATTCAAGAATGAATGAATTTTTATGAAAACCAATATATGACTTTGTGTATGAATGATAATATTAAATTATGATTTAATATTGTATAAGGATTATGTTAAGTTTTGTGACCGTAGAAGGCGAAAATAATTTATGGTCAAATGCTAAAGTATAAATTATCATGATATGATTAAGTATGAAGGTTATGCGATGACATGTGTAATCCTCAATTGGTATAGTGGCCTAAAAAGGCATTTGATGGAAATTAAATGTATGAAATTGTATAAACTCTTAATGAGTTAAATTTAAGTGAATAAATATCCAATAAAGCCTGCTATGTAACAAGGCAACTGATAACTCGTAATAATGCAAGTTATCATGGTCCATTTCAGACTATATTTGTGCATTAGTCTAAAAGATTAAGCACAGTTTGCATCTATTTAGCTTAATTTTCACTCGCTTTGCATTGTAATAGCATTATTTAGTTTTTATGCATTTTTAGCATAAATTAGGCCTTTTTAGTTCATTTATTTATTTTATTCATTTTTTGTAGGAAGGGCGGGCAATATGAAGGCATGTAGGTGAGTGGAATACAGAACAAGACCAAGTCGCAAGGCCTGAGGATGGCGCTTAGGCGCCACCCTACACGCCCTTGCCAGAACTTCATCACAATCTAGAAAACAAATAGCTTCCAGCGAGTTAGTGCCCAGGCGGTAGCTTGGGGCGCCCAGGCACCGCTTCACCATCATGCAGCTAAGTCCAGAAGGGTTTTGATGTCACACGACACAATAGCTTCTAGAGGGTTGGCACCAAGGCACCAACACATGATCACAGGTGTTCTAAGAGAGTTCCCAAGTCATGAAACATCTAATGAGTTGGCACCTAGGCACCAAGGCAAGAATTCCTAGGATTTCCAAAAAAGTTCTAAGTCACCCAGCACACAAAGAGCTAGCACCTAAGTGCCAATACGCATCCGTATGTACAGATTTCTGTATGTGTGCAGCATAATTCAAGAATATAAATAGATCCTAGGAGTTTGTGTGTGGGGGGGGGATGAACCAGAGGGAGCCTAGAGCCGAAATTAATAGCTACAGAAGGACGAAAGCTCAATCGAAACGCGGATTGAAGAGAAGATTCTACCCTGTTGGTGGAAACTGTTGGAAATATGTGAAAAATAAGCTAAGTCTATGTTTTGATGATTAACAAATCAATTTGAGTAAGTCTTGGCTACTAACATGTTTGTCGAAGTGATTAAAGGCTATACATTTGAAGAAAATGAAGCATGGCAGGTTAAGTCGATTTTCAAGTCTACTCAGGCATCGACTTAAGGCCAAATCGATCCCCAAGTCAACTCCAGCATCGACTTCAAGGCATCATTACCTTCCAGAGTTGAAAACGGGGAGCAGAGCTGCCGAAGTCGCAAACGAAGTCAACTCCGCATGCGACTAGGGCGAAGTCGCAGACTAAGTCGACTCCAGCATCAACTTCAAAATGACATTTCCTTCCAGAGTTGAAGTCAAGACTCCGAAGTGCCGAAGTCACACCCCAAGTTGACTCCACTTGCGACTTGAGGTGAAGTCGCAGGCTAAGTCGACTCTTGTAGCGACTTGGAGGCGTCGTTTTCTGTCCAAAGTTGAAACCAAGAACAGGGGTTGCCGAAGTCGCATCCCAAGTCGACTCAGCATGCGACTTGGGCGAAGTCGCAGACCAAGTTGACTCCGACATCGACTTCAATCGGATAAAGCATAAATTTTAGAAGACAAATTGGGATTAGATCGACTTCAAGGCAGACTTGAGTGAAGTTGAAGATCAATTCAATTTAGATGTTCAAATTGGAGCATATGAAGACTAATCCAAGTCCAAAGAAAGCAAGTTGCATAAACTCAACTGTTCAAATCAAGATATACTGAACTTGCTCGTGAATACAAGATTCAAGACTCATGGACTCAAGGCTTGTAAATCATGGAGCTAAAGGAAACAAGCTAAAGTGAAGACACAATGATTCAAAGAGAACTAAATCAGGGAAGAACAACAAAGACATGAAGAAACCCAAGCAAAACAAAAGTATTCCAAAGATTTCAAGTTCGTCAAGCAAACTGTCGAGGTGAAGTCGCACCCGAAGTCGACTCCACCTGTGACTTGGGTCAAGTCGATGACCAAGTCAACCCAGTTAGGAACTTGAAGTTACTGCGGACAGGCGAAGTCGCACCCGAAGTCGACTCCATCTACGACTTGGGCGAAGTCGCACCCGAAGTCAACTCCACCTGCGACTTGGGTCGCAACGGTCGGAAAATATTCGAACGTTGGCGCATTAAATGCGCGCCACCTACCTTTAAACGTTCGGATTCCCTCCACAATTATAAAAGGCATATAATGTGAACGAGGGAAGCAGTTGAGATTCATTAACTGCTCTTAACTCCTATCTCTAAAGATCTTCAAGTGATCAAGTCAATCCTTAGAAGAAGAACTTTGCTTCAAATTGCTAAAGCTCAACTGCTGATTCTTCAAAGCCAACATTACAAATTCTTCTCTGCGCCAAAACTGTATATACACAACAGTAACATGTAGAATCTTTCTGTTTTTCTTATTGTTGTATTGAACTTGATTTAGTTTAAGGGACTAAGATTAAGTATAAGTAAAGTAGTGTGTGATTGGAGTGGAACTCATTACCTACTTATGCTGTGGTTTGTTGATACCCCCTAGAGCTGGAATCTAGAAGAGAGCAGTGGCTCTAATTGTATTTGTGAAATACAGTAGTGGAACCCAAGTCACAAGGGGTGTGAGCTTGGAAGAGTGGAGTAGGGAGGTTGCCCGAACCACTATAAAATCTTGTGTGCTGATTTACATATCTGCTCTTTGCATTATATTGCTTTCCATTTCATTTCTTCATAAAGGGGACTAGATTAATCCGGGGTAAAGTTTCTGTTTAAGTTGTAAATTTTTAAATACCCAATTCACCCCTCCCCTCTTGTGTAATTGCCATTAACTCGGGACCAATAGAAACCGCTGAAAAAATGTTTTTCGATTTATCTTTCTATTTTTCTTTCTCTGATTATCTGGATACTAAAATAATAAATGTAAAGGATTTTATGATTATGTCTTTGAACTAAACTTCCTTTAGATGCATAGCTAGGATGAATTAACATATAATTATATTGTATTGGTTTTTTGAAATTTAGGAATGAATATTTAATTTTTCTATATGATTGTGTATGATTTACCTTTACACATGTGGTTTAATATTTTTTACAATATTAGCTATCTTGTAAGATGATTTAATTGCTTGATTTATCCTTGAAAAAGGAAAATCTCTGCTAGATCCGTGTCTAGGGGGCATAAGTTTCCTCTTTGCTAAGGGGAGTTATTTAATGGATAGGAATATACCATTAAATCCTGTGTAGTCAACGAACAGGTTATGAACTTACTAATTTCACTTTATTTAATGGCATTGGGATCATAACAATTGAATAGGGTGTAATTCGCTTTATATAGTGTTAGAAGACATATATAAAGATTATTAAACTTGGGCTAGTAAATTCATGCACAATCCAATGAAAAAGAACCAATACAATATAATTTAGATTCAAGGATTGCGAGTTATCCATCTAGCATCCCCGATTGATAAACTCGTTTCTGGTGTTCCAGTGATTTCGTAGACTCTATTTTGATTTCTTAATGCATTTATTAGCATTAGTTTTAAATTCAACAACTTAGAATTTTCTACCCACTGGAAGCAGTTAAACTAATTAATAATTTTGGTTAAAAAATTTTTCGTGGGAACGATACTTTACTAACTCTTTATTACTTGATTTGGCACGTATACTTGCATTAGAACCAAGCATTTTAATTGATATATATGCAGCTCATCAGCAATAATCCTGATCACGTTTACCAATTGATAGATCTTGGAGTAAGATTGTGACGTTCGAATGGGGTGTCACAATTGTAGTGCAAATCATAACTAGAGTTGGCTTCGTGTGCGACTTTATCCAAATCACTAATTGAAGTCAACTTATAGTGCGAATTCAGTTGTGCCTTTTCCTTTTTCGAAGTTTTCTACCTGAATTTGTGCTTGTTCGGGTTCCTACTTAAGTCCACTTAGTCACTGATTTGACCCAAGTCACAAGTGAGGTTGACTTCTTGCACGACTTTACGTACTCCCAATAAGCTAGTTTAAATATGTAACATCTAAACTTGACTTGATCCTGGAACTTGATCTAAGTCGCAAGTTGACTCAACTTGGGTATGTAACTTCACTAGCTATTTGAATCTTTGGAATTTATAAATACATTCCCTTGGCTTTGATACATCAGATCCTTTAGTTGAGTCAATTTGGCCTTAAACTTCTTCCAAGTTGCAAGTGGAGTTGACCTAGGTATGCGACTTCATTTTTGGTGCTTAGTAAAGAAATCAATTTTGAAGGCTTCAAAAACCCCAAGTTGAAGTTCGAGGTTAACTTTGTCTTCAACTTCACTCGAGTCGCACAATAGAGTTGATTTGGGATGCAATTTTGCTTACAGCTTAACCAGTCAGTAGAAACATGTACTCTCTTGAATCAACCTGGCCCATCAAATTCACCCAAGTAGAAATTTAAGTCGACTTAGGTTTGCAACTTGACCTATCTGCTCTTTAAAACTCGAATTCTTTCATCCTAAGTTGCTTCCTGAGGTCACTTCATTATAGACTTGACCCAAGTTTATTGCATGAGTTGACTTGGCTATACAAAATGGCCTGTTTTGATTTAATACTTGAAAATTTTGTCTTGAAATCATTTCACTAATCATATTAGTACCCTTAAACTCTCAAATTTGAATTATTAATCATCAAAACATGGGTCATACTTGATTAGCTAATTGACTTTACAATAATCTCCCCCTTTTTAATGATTCACAAAACCAAGTTTGAGATATACCTTTCTCCTTTTTTAGCAATGACAAATTGGTATATAATGCAGTTAAACAATTCAATTTCATAGTCTTATACAACCTTATGACATTTAAAACACTGTTTCAAACAAACCAAACACCAAATGAACAAAAATTTATAGCTAACAAGCATGTATTACGCAACAAAGGATAGAACATTTTGTTTCATTCAATTTTGAGTGCAAACATGTAACAAGTTTAACGAAATTCCAATAAAATGCCAAAGATGTCCTATATACAAACTACCTAACCATATGCATTAACTCACTCTCTCTCCCCCTTTTTATTAAGCATTAAAAATGAAACAAGGGAAGCTTGAGGGCATGATAGAACTTGAAGAACAGGAAAGAGGATATGAGATGGGACTCCAATACTAGAGGAATTGGTGGAGTATAGGAGTTAGAGTCATAAAGTGAGGTTGAATCATATGGAGTGAACATTAGATTAAATTTGTCTTGTACTATAGGTTCTAAAACTAAGGATTCTCCCCAATAGGGATCAAAATTAGTTAGGCCAAGGATGGGACGACTATGCCTACTCCTTGAGGCAAGATGATGTTTGATTCTAATTATTTTATTTTCAAGAAAAGCCTATTTTCATGCATCTATGTCATGAAAAAATGGAGGGTGCCTACCTCTTCGGTAAGCCTAGATTCTAGGCCTTGGAATAATATGTTGATTTCTAAAATATCAAAGCATGAGGCATAGCTAGGTCTAGGGTGAGTTTGGGAGGTTTGAGGTGAGTGGGATGCATAAGGCACAGGACGCTGAGGTCTAAGTGATGCAGGAGGGGCATGGAACTCCATCACAATTATAAATTCTCCAACTTGCTCTTCCTTTTGTGGGTTGTCACCCATTCTTTCTTGAAGTTGAGCTTGCCTGAAGGCTTCATTATCAATTTTTATTCTTTGTGAGAGGGCCTTGTTAATTGCATTAGTTGCTTCAAAATTTCAAATGGTTCACCCTCTAAGTTAACTCTAAAGTTTCTAACATCTAGTGAGCCATGTGCCATAGGATGACTCCTCTAGGATTTTCTTTCCTCACTATTAAAGCATCAAGGAGGAGCCTCGAAAGTGAAAGGTGGCTTTGGTTCACAAGTTGCCAAATGATAGTGGCCTTGTCCGAGTTTACTGCATTTCTAGCTCCACCTTTGGGAGAATGTCGTGGAATACTAATAGCTTAATGACTCCTAGTCTCAAAGGAATGTCCATGCAATGCCGGAATTTGTGTCATTCTTTATACATATTACTCCTTATTTATTGTAAAGCATTAGTAAAGTCACTTTTTTTGGTATTCTTTCTCTATCAGGTGGCGACTATAAAATTTATTCAATTGCTGTTGCTACTTCTACTCTATGATTGCCTAATTTGATCCTTGGACCTTTTACAAATGTATAGAAGTTGTCATTATTGATCTCGAGTTTGTGGCAAAATCCAAGATCGGAGGGATGAATTGGGTTCTTTTCAAATTCTTTTAGTGTATTAATTTTAACCCCTTATAGATGTTGTCCTCTTGAATGAAAATGTGGAGAATAGAGATGTAAGGCAATAATACCAGACACTCAAGATTATAGTAGTGTGAGACAACCCTTCCTACTTCACTAATTCAAGAGCACACCTTTATGTCTTGGGTTCCACTATATCAATAGTATTACAACTAAATCTCTTAATCTCTTCTAGATTCTAGCTTTAGAGGCCTTTACAATGATCATACAGGTAGGTGGTGAGTCACACTCAGATCATACACTATTTGTCTTCACTTGATCTTGGTCTCCAATACCAAATCAAGTGCAATCATAAACGATTGAATAAAAGCAAGAGTCTACACTTCACAGATAGTGTAGAAGAAGTTTCATCACGAGGAAGAACATGTAGAGTGAATTTGTGAAAGATAGCTTTAGCACTTGCAATAAATGACACCGTTCTTCTTGTAGAGCACTTAAATAATCACTTAAATTCTTGCAAGTTGGAAGGCAAAAACTTAATCAATGCTCTAACTAACCCTCTCCTTTGCATTTGATATGTCTTAAATAGAGAGAGAATAAATTTAAATGTTACAAGGTTGGTGGTGCGCATTTAATGTACCAACATTCAAATTTTTTTAGCCATTACGATCCAAGTCGCACTCGGAGTCAGCTTCATGTGCGACTTCACCCAAGTCGCAAACTGGAGTCCACTTAGGTTATGACTTCACTCTTCGGCACTTCGGTCTTCAATTCTCAAGTTCCACTTTGAGGTTAACTTGGTCTCAAACTTAACCCAAGTCGCAAGCGAAATCAACTTGGGTTGCGACTTTATAGTTTATCATACTCATTGGAATCCCATGACATATATGCCCTTTGTTTCTTCATATCATAGCTTCAAAAGTTTCATTTTTGCAAATAAACCTTAGCTCTTCTTAATCATGTACTTTTTTCATTATTGCTTTGAAACTTCATCAATAAGCTTGTGACTTGGACCTTGGATTATAGTAAGTTAGTAATATTCGAACCATTCTTGTGCTCAAGTTGAATAGTGGGGTCGACCTGTGGTGCATCATAACTTAAGTCATATGGCTTAGTTGACTTTATCTGAGACTTCACTCAAGTAGCATATCGGATTTGACTTGGGTTGCAACTTGACTTCATTAAATTCAGCGTCAGAGCCCTAAAGTTCATCCAAGTAGCTAGTGGAGTTAACTTGGACTGTGACTTGACCCAAGTCGCATACGAAGTTGACTTCGAGTGCAACTTCACCTGCTTATGTGTCCATAATTTCAATGTTGTCCAAAAATAGCTATTGAAGTTGATACTAGAGTTGACTTGAGTATCGACTTGACTTGAATTGATGCCTAAGTCAACTTGACTCGGCGACTTGACCTGGCATGCCTTGAGCTTGAAACTTTATAATCTTGAACTAATCTTAGACACTTGTTAGTATTTAAAAATTCTCAAATTGGGTTGTTAATCATCTAAATATGGGTTGTGCTTGATTTTCTATTTATTTCACAATAATCTCCCATTTTTGATTATCGACAAAACCAATTTGAGACAAACCCTTCTTGTATATGCGAATTGTTGCAACTTGTGGAAAAATGCCATATTTTGCAATCAATGTTCATCTAAGTCAACAATTCATTCATATTATTTCATTTAGCAAAGCACTCATGACAATTCATTCAAATCATATCATTCATATTAATTCATTCAAAATATTCATAACACATCATTCTTTTCAACAAAACATTTTCATTGTTCCTAGGTAAAGCCTATCCAAACCCTCAAAAAGAACTATCCCATTTCTAGAAGTCCAAAAATGGCTCAAAGATGGCCCAAAGACCCAAATCTCTCTCCCCCTTTTTGCCAATCACCAAAAAGAGGCAAAGCAGCTTGAAAGGTGAGTTGTAATTTGTGAGAGAGAAATAGGGAAATAAAATAAGGAGACTGTGGAGGATTAAGTTGACAAAGGAAAATGGAATACTTGGATGAGAATCAAAGGAGGAGGTAATGGATGTAGATGGAGGAGTAGAGTGATCTTGGATGGTAGGTTTGGGATTGACTAACTCTCCCCAATATGGACTGAAGTCCAACAAACTGGGGATGGGATGATGTCTCCTATTGTCAGAGGCAGGATGGTATTTGATATGTTGAGCGCTTGCTCTAGTTTATCTTTCCTCCCATGAACTTTCATGAGAGATAGGTTTATAAACCCTAGTTCCTAAAAAATTCTACTTTCGCATGGCTCGAAGATATTCTAGAATTGCGTTAGAGGTCGATAGGTGAGAGGGAGAGAGTGCAAAGTCGCCAGTAGCCTGAGATCCTTAGGAGAAAAAGGATGCATGGGATTCAAGAGATGCAGGGGCTCTAGGAACATGAGATGGGGGTGGTTGTGATTGATGGGAATCATGACGGGAATGGGCCCCCCTCAAATGGAGCCATGTCTCCTTGAGGTTCCTACTTGTCTTGGACTTGGGGTGGACCTCCTCCCATTCTAGCTTGAAGTTGTGTAGCTTTGAAGGTCTTAGGATCTATTTTCATCCTTGTCAATAAAGCTCTGTTGATATGTGAAACCCTAGCTTGTATAGAAGTCATGTAAATAATATTAGATGAACTATGTATGAATGATGTATTCATGTTGAGGTGTTTGCAATTTTCAAGATTTTTGTAGCTAGGCTATCTATGTGAATGGTTGTTTAAATTACCAATTGAAGATAATGTAGGTTATTATGATTAAAATATCATATGGAGGATGGATAAATAATTAGCATGCTATGAAAATTTGTATTTAATTTTAAAATGTGATCAATGGGTTTTGAGAGGTTAATTAGGGAGACAAGTTGAGAAAATATTGAAAAATTCATAACTTTGTGACTTTAAATCAGATTGAGGTGAAATTTGAGAGGGATGCACATAATTGCATGCTTAATATCATGGAAAAATTAAATTATGAAAATTTTGATGAAAATAGATTATCGCCGCTCAAAGCTTAAAATGACCATAACTTGGGCTAGAAAGATCGGATTAAGATGAAATTTGGAATGAACGGCTAAAATTATGAAATCAAGTTTTTGGAAGGATTTGATCATTCAAATTATTAAGGGACTAAGCTTGCACAAAATTAGCATGAGAAATTTGACTTTTCAAAACATAAAGTAAATAGCATTTATGATGAAATGGAATAAAATAAATAAATAGAAAAAGACAAATTTGAGGTGTCAAGAGAGGGTAAATTGTAAGGACTTATGTAAATTATTAAAAATAAGAAAATCCCTGCAATTATCTCTTGATTTAATGCATAATTAATGGGTCAAATGAAAAATGGAAGAAGTGGCAGAATTTTGGATGTCCAAATAGCCTTGTAGTTGGATTTTTAGAATTGTTTAATAATAAAATGGATACCCAAAGTCAACTATGAGTTAATGTAGGTAATTTTACATTAAATTAAAGTGAAATTTGAATTTATTAGCAGTTGAATTGGACTGTTGAATGGAAAATGAAAAGTGGACAGCAACATGTATTCCAGGTGATGTGGATGGTTTGGGCAGCTCTAGGCATACTTTATGATTTTTTTATTAACCTAAATTGACCTAAAATACCCTAATCTACTAGATAATTAAATGAGTGATTAATTAAAGTGGATAAAAAATTAATTTTGATGTGATAATCTGTAGCGAAGTTAGGACATGTGCAAGCATCCAAAAATGGACAGCAAATGGTGTCCGATGAAATGGCCAAAAAAGTGACTTTTTATATATTTTTTAAAAATTATAAAATGTATGGATAAATATCCTAGGTAGTAGGGAATATAAATATGCATTTATTAGTTGCAAAATTCATTTAAAAAAATTAAGAAAGGCAGCTGATGGTGGATGTGCAACAAATGGACAGATTGTTGATAAATAAATGCAATGGAAAATTAGTGGATTTATAAATAAGAAAAAAATAATTTTAATGGCCCACAAGTTTCCATGTCAGCAAAGGGGATAGGAATGCATTGGAAATTGCATGGACGATGTGGCATGTGTGGACCATTTGCTAGAAATGTCCAGTTGGTTGTTTAAAAGACAAGGGGACGTCTAAGCATGGGGTAAACCTTCGAAAACTTTTCTGCAAAATTAGAGCTCCCATCCCAACAACAACTCATGGCCCCCCTTTTTATCATTTTCATACCTTAAATCAAGTGAAGAAAAAGGGAAGAAAAGGAAGAATTAAAGTGAAGAAGTTTGCTTGAGAAGGAGAAGTGAAGTTGCACATAATACAAGTAAGTAGATGGTTTAAGTTCAAGTGGTTCTAATCTAGTTTTTCTAACTTAATTTGTGAGCTATGCATGTGTTTTATAAGGGAACTTTAATGAAGAGTTTTGATGCTTTTCATTAGGAAATTTAATGGAAGTTCATAGCAAGTGATATAGTTAAGAGTTAAGAGTATGTAGGAAGTGATTTGTGTGTTGTATAAGCTTGTAATCTAGCTTAACCATGCTAAAATTTTGTTTTAAGTTACTTTTTAGATTAGTGAATGTATTCACATGATAAATCATGATTTTCTGTTGATTATATCTTAAATTTAGCATGTGTTGTGAAGTATAGAAAGTAAGTTAGTTACAATATCGTCTAAGACACGAAATTCACATCTAAATGATGAAAATGATCAAGGAAATTATTTATAAAAATTATGAATCAAATATAGGGTAAAATACCTCAAATATAAGACACTTTGGATGTGAATAAGGGCATCATATAAAATGCCTAAATTCGGATTTTAACAGAAGCAAAAAGTGGATGTCCAAATGGTGTCAACGGGTACCCTATACATGTGGAAAATGTTGCTGTTGTGCAAATAACTTATATATGAATCTTAAATATGTGAAAATGAATTGAATTTAGGGTAAAAAATTGGGAGGAATTTCTGAAATTAAATTGATGAAAATCTGTTTATGTTAGAGTATCAAGAGAGGCGTATAAAGAGTGAAAATTTGATGTTAAAATGGCTGTTTTTGTAAATTCGAGAATTATGAATAAAAAATTTGTAAAAATGTAATAATTAGGTGTTAAATGAAGTGAATAAATTTTCTGAATTAGTGGATAAGGCTTTGACTTGAAACAACTTTAAGAAAAGTATGAATTAGACACGGTTAGACGAATATATGAGAAGCAAAACACATGATTAAATGAGGAATGCAATATGCAAGATGTTAAAATGCAAAAATATGATAACATATTATGGAAAAACATGAAATGCATTTCTGAATTGATAATCTCGAATTTTGAGATTAATATATGGGAAATAAATATGAAGCATAATGAATAGTTGAGATACGTAAGGGCGTAAAGGATGCATACCCGACTTGGAGATTTATCGGGTCATGAATAATTATAAAAATGGGTTGGAAAACTAAATGAATGTTAGCAAATAGAATTTATATGGAATTTATGTTATTCTATCGAAGGCAAAGGAAAGGAAAAAGTTAATCTAGGAAGCTCTCACGAACAAGGTAAGCAAGAAAAATTTTTAAATGAATTTCGATTTGTTAAAATTTCTTTGAAATATCTATAATTGATGTTTTAATTTATTTTCTTAATTTAACAAATGTTATTTGGAGTTTATTTCTAAATTTTTAAGGATGGTCATTCCTTAGTCCACTAGGCATTGACATTAATTTGTATGACTGTTTTATAATCTTTGAAAATTTCTGTTGTATGGAAACATGTGTGAAGAATCATGCTATCGTGTCATGAGTAATACATGTGCACAATGCATAAGGTTCACCTTAATGAAATAAGCGGACAAATTATCCCACTTTGGTGTTACCGAGTCGCTAATATAAGCCAAGGGCGGAGGGCGTCTCTTAGTGCGAGAGAAGATGAAAACGGGTGGTCGCCTAGCTAGCCTCCACCTAAGGGACCATAATGCACGCATCGCATTGTCATTATATATCCCCAAGGGAGTATAAAGTTGCTTTCCATAATGATTAAAAACAAAAAGATTTCTACACCGCAGGTAGTTGATCACTTGATGAGTATCGCTACTAAATGGAGGGAAATATTTTTTAGAAAAAGTTAATTTTTATAAAATACTTTGCCTAAAAATATATATAGATAATGCTTGCTTATTGAGTGTTCAACTCACGTTTTTGTTTTCCAAACACGTAGACAGGTAAATGAAGAGACTCGGTAGAGGAGCAAATAAAATATATTTAAGCAAAAGAAAAACTTTTGCAATCATGATATTGTAACAGAACTTATGCTGAATGAATGTAATTAAGTTGTTGTTTTCCTATGGATAATTCTGATTTTGACATACAGTGACATCTGATTTAGGAAGATGTTGAAATATTTTGCTTTACATGCAACATTGTGTGTCGAATGGATGGAAATGATTTAGTCATTACCTAAAATTAAATTAAGAGAATTTAGATTCTTATGAAATATATTAAAACTAGATAATTGTCAGTTAAAAACCCGTTGTGTGACAGGGCAACAATCCTGATCATATTTACCAGTCAATCCCAATCCCGAGGTAAGGCTCAGGATGTGATGCTCGGGTTGGGGGCGCCACATGATAGCGTTGGTTGGCTTCAACACCTCATAGGGTTCCCCGCTAGGTCAACGTGGTAACATTCTAAAATTTTGGTAATCCATGTGCCATATGGCAGAATCCCTCTTTGATTGTCATTCCAAGGCTTCCAAAAGCAGTTGAGGCAAACTAACCCTATGCCTATTAGTAACTTTCCATAGAATTTTTTCCTCTTAACGTTCAACTTGTTTTCAGCCTCCATCTTTTAGATAGATACATTGAGCTATGAGGTGGTACAAGACTCTTAGTTGTAGCAGTAGATCCGTGTAATGTAGAAATTTGATACTTGGATGACATTTTTCACTCCCAGTTAGTAGATTATACATTCTTGTAAGGGTTAGGTCTCTGGGATAGGATCACCCATCTTCGTGGCATGGAACCCCTAGCATGTTGACCACTCCAAGTAGCACATTTGACTTACAAACTCCATGACCTTGACTCAGGCCAATCTCAATTCCTTCAACAAATCTATTCAATTCCTCTTGGTTCCACAGATAGTAGAATAATCTCGTTATGTTTATATATATATATATATCTTATCATCATCCTATCATCCTTTAATAGGGCAGTTCTACCTTGAAAGTCTAACTACTCTTCTATTCCAAACTCATATTCTTACAAAAACTTGAAATCAATGATTTTTAGAGAAAAAGTTTTCTACTTATAAAAATGCTTGTAAAATCAGCTAGGTTGCCTTTCATTTCTAAAATTTTTTACAAGCATCTTTAAAATTTGACCTCTAGGTGGGGGAATTCCATTCCTTCTTCCCACAACTTCTTCTTCTCCACTCGTTTCTTCTCTAAGGATCGATATGGAGGATTACCTTCCTGAAATCAAACCTGTCAACCTGTGGAGGTGGTTTGCCTTATCCTGTGCCCACTTGGATGGTGTCCTTTGTCATTTATGGATTTCTTTTTGAGTAGTGGACTTAGAAGGATGTGATACAGGTAGCTTGGATGGCTTGGAGATTGCTTTCGATGCCATTTGGAATATGGAAACGAATAAACTTAGAGATTTGGTGAGATTGCAAGTTGAGGACTCAAAAATTAAAAATTTGAGATGGGTTTTGTGAGATTTTGAGCTTTGTGAGAGATGGAAGAGATGTGAAAATGAGACCCAAGTGCTAGAGTTGACGCCTAAATGGAAAAATGAAACTATGCCCACAGAGTCAACTCTAAACCCTAAGTCCAGTTTGAAGTCGACTTCAATTGTGTGCTTGGAAGAGTGGGGTAAGGAAGGTTCCCAAACCACTATATATTGTTGTCTCTTGTGTGGTTTGATTATTTATATTTTATATTCTATTTACACCCTCTCATTCTATCTCCTTGCACATTTCGTCATTAGCGATTAATTAACAAAGGGGTTTATAATTAAAGTGTTGGAAATATGTGGAAAATAAACTAAGTCTATGTTTTGATGATTAACAAATCAAATTGAGTAAGTCTTAGTTACTAACATGTTTATGGAAATGATTAAAGGTTATAAACTTGAAGAATATGAAGCATGGCAAGTCAAGTCGATTTCCAAGTCGATCCCCAAGTCGACTCCAGCATTGACTTCAAGACATCAATTCTTTCCAGAGTTGAAGTCAAGACTAAGAGGTGCCGAAGTTGCATCCCAAGTCGACTCCACTCGCGACTTGACGTGAAATCGCAGACCAAGTCGACTCCGATAGCGACTTAGAGGCGTCGTTTTCTGTCCAGAGTTGAAACCAAGAACAGGGGTTGCCGAAGTCGCATCCCAAGTCAACTCAGCATGC
>JAXCLR010000092.1:30238941-30257730 GCA_035584095.1 Annona squamosa
ATTAGGGTTTGATTTGCATCAATCAAGTAAGTTGATGTGTTAAGTTGAGCTTTCCATTTTGAGTTTTAAACTCCAAGATTTTTAATATGAAATTGATGCTTAAAGACTCTTTAAATGATTATTCAACATGCCTTTTGATTAAATATGGAATTGGTTTTAGGTTATATGAATGAATTTTAATAGTTTGTATGGTGGAAATGAAGTTTAGTGTGGGTTAAGAGTTGAAAACTCAACTTGATAAAACCCAAATTTAAATAATAAGTTGTAGTATTGGACGAATGTTATGTTTAGGTTATGAAATATGTTTTAATGAAATATTTATGTGGATTTAAGCTTAAGATGTGAATTTTAGAAAGAATGGAATGCAAAGTGACATATATGACCTGATTTCTTCATTTTGATGCTAAAAATGGTATGAAAATTGGATTGCACGATTTATGGAAGATATGTAGGGTAAAATACCCTAGGGTTAGGGTACTATTGATGCCCAAAAGAATTTGAGAAGATAAGCCCCAAATCTGATTTTATGAACTTTATGAAACGATGTCCAAATGGAGTGAAAATGGGACCCGAAACGGCTAAACAAGTTGCTGTTTTGAGATGAATTTATTTATGAATTTTAAATATTTGTTAATACCCTAGATTTGGATTAGGAAAAGTTCAATTAATTTCTGAAAATTCAAAATTACAAAACTGTTTAGGGTTATGTGTTAAAAGACACGTTAAACATGGGAAAATGAGTTCAAAAGTTTCTATTTTGGAAACCTATGATTAGTGAATTTAAATTCCATAAAATAACCTAAATAAAGTGATAATTAAGGATAATTATCATGGTCAAATATGGATTAAATTGCTAACTTGAAAAATTTTATGTAATGTATTATGTATGTGTTGCCAAATGAGCATAGGTGAAAGAATGGACATGCATGGGTGATAATAACTTATGTAATTTAATTTTGTGCAAAAATGCATGAAAATATGATGAGTTTCATGATTATATAAATTTTTAGAGTGGCGTGATGTTAATTTCTAATTTTGAAATTAATTAATGAGGATTAAAGCGACAATGTGCACTTTAAATGAGCGCCGATTGTGAATTTTGGAAAATAAGTGAAAAATGGTGAATGGAAGGTGATGAACCTTTAAATAATAATTATCGGATGATTATTATGTGATTAAATGGTTACACTACTTATGGGGATTGATTATGTTGTGTAGTAGCCAATGGAATGTGCAAATATGTGCTATAGATGCATAATGATTTGAAAAGTTAAATGAATGATATATGTGAATGAAAATGGGTTGGAAAACTAAGTGGATACAAGCAAAAGAATGGTACACCATGTATCTATATCACAGACCGCAGTCCGTTTAGTTTAAAGTATTACAGACCGCAGCCCATGTCCTTTTAAACTGGGATCATACACCCAGTCTGCATCCATACTTGAAACACATCATAGACCCAAGTTTGTATTTTAAAAAAATTCATTTTGAAAAATACATCACAGACCGTAATCTGTGTCAACTTGTAAATCAAGCGCACTCACTTGAAACAAGTTGTCATTGGAAACCTAATGTTAGAATGACCTTCTTTAAATTCTTTTAAAACCATTTTTTACTAAAACATTTCGACAAACATTCGAAACGTTTTAGAGAAACAATATATCTTAAAAACCCTTATAATATAAGAAGTTCAAAACTTTTAGATTTTCAAAAATAAACCATATATTTTTCTAATATTTTTTTAGTTTCCATTTTAGGGTCTTTTGCTTACAAAAATTATGTAATTATACCATCTCCTTCTCAACCACCTTAAAATCAAGTTATTGTCCATATATCTATCTTACCATTTTTACATATAAAGGGGGCTTGTATAGTCTTTTTGCATGTCATTTAAGCAATCCGAAATTAAACCATTTTATGAAATCATTTTATTAGGTTGGTCATCCTTAAATCCCATTCAACAACATCCATATAAACATTTTTCAAGACATTTTTAACATAGATTTCCTTATTTAAAGGAAATCAAAATTTTTTCAAATATCATTTCAAAACGTATGGACTATGTCCAAATCACCATTTACATTTAAATATCATGACAAGAAAAAACAAATTTTCTTCCATAGATCAAACCACTTTTTCTTTTTCTTTCATAAACATAGCTATTTATCATAAAACATCCTAAGAGAAAACTCACAACTTATCTGCTAATATTACTTTGTGAAAAAGGAAAAAATTCTCTTTTTCTTATAAAATACTTTGGAAACAACATCATAAAGAACTTGCTTGCTTGAAAGTAAATTCTTAAAATCATCAGTATAAAACATAAAATCCTTTAAAAGTTATTATTATGAAGAACTTGCTTACTCATAAGCAAATTTTTCAATTCTATTAACATAAAGCATTGTCAATTTTTTGCAACACTTGTAATAAAATTCTTATCTTTAAAAAAAATGTTGCTTGCTTCCTATGAAGCAAATCTTGAGGCTTTTCCTTTAATCATCCTTTTTCAAAACTTATGAATTTTCATTAAAGCTGTCATTTTCAAAACTTATAGCTTTTCATTAAAGTCATCATTTTTCAAAACTTGTGTTTGCCCATTCATTAAAACATAATCATAAAAATTTCGACATAACCTCGTAAATTATTTCAACACAAGAAAAAATAAATGATTTGGAAAGTTTGTTTGCTTTCCTGAGATCACTATTATCCTTTTCTTCCATTTTTTTCCTTGTTTTTGCTTTGATAAATAAAAATAATATTTCATTTATTCACATCAATTTCAAATACTTGCATTCCTTAGGTTTTCCAACCTACATAAATTCATTTGGATTTACATTACACTAGTTGAGCCCACTTGTCTTTCAAGTCGAGTGTTGATACTTAGCAATATAGTCTATATATCTCGATCATCCATTCATTCATTCTTAATACCCTTATGTAGGGTAAAGTTACATACATGTAACAACCATTCATTAAATCATTATTTGAAGGTTCATTATCTCTATTTTTCATTTTTATCATATTTTCTACTTTTCATACGTCAGTGCTCATTTTAAGTACTTAATTAATAACTTTAAGCATCATATAATAATCTCAAAATTTTAGATTATCATTATTTACTTAAACAACAACTTAATCCACATTTTCCATCACTTTTTCATGCATTTTTTTATTTTAACAACTCACGTAATTCATATACTATTTATTCATATTTGTCTCTTCATACATGTCCATTTCTCAACACATAGATCATGTGTTTCTTAAAATCTTTCAACACAACAACTTATGTCCTTAATCATCATGATTAAACCCCTTAATTAACACATAATTTAGGGATAAATTTCGAATTTTTAATCCATTCATCTTAGGGTTCCAAAACAGCAACATTAGAATCCGTTTTTCATCATTTCAAAGCCTCTTTGGACAGTAAATTCAAAACAGTTTTCTAATCCATAAATTTCAGCCATTAATCATGCTTTTCTTAACCCAAATTTAGTTTATTAATACATGCTTAAATTCCAAAATTCGTTTGCTTGCATAACAACAATATTTCTACACATTTTGGGTATCCATTTGACCCATTTTGACGTGTCCAAAAAAATGTCCATAAAATCATATTTAGGGCTAATCTTTTCAAACCCTTTTGGACACTAAAAGTACCTTAAATATGGGGTATTTAACACTCCATAACATCCCAAAATCGTTTGGGCTCATTCACATATTATTTTCAACATAAAAACATGAAAATCGAGTCATATGTGTAACCCTAATTCATATTCTTTCTAAAATCCATAACTTAAGCCCAAATCAACTTATGTAATTCATTAAATCATGAATCATGTATTCATAAATACACATCAAACAACAACATATGGGGGTTAAGGAAATTTCAGTTATAATTATCAATCCATAATCAACTCTAATCATTTTCATCCTCTTGAACTCATGTTTTCATTCTTTTCATTCAAACCTTAATCAATACCCTAATCAAGGGCATCATGAATCATTCTTTAAGGGTTCAATATGAATCAAATTCTTGACCTATAAGTTGAGGTGAAAAATATAGAATTAAAGAACTCAAATCATAGGGTATACTTACATGAATTAAAGAACTCAAATCAATACCCTAAAGAATGAGATATTCTCGTAATGAAATATTACATTTCTCAAAAATCGTTTTCTCGTTAAAAAAACCAATTTTTTCCATTTCCCATAAAACTTTTCTTAATTTTAATACAATTTTCTTATTATCAAAGATAACGATACCTCTTAATTTTTTTTAATCTCATTTCACATCTCATCCCATTCCTTCTCGATGATACCATCTTGACTTGAAGAAGATTAAAACTAAAGGTAAATAGAAAACTAAAGAGACGGAAAGTGCAACCACTAACGATACCTACAAGTATCATTATCGTCATATGCTATTTTCCTCATTGGTGAGAACATGAATTATGTGATGGATTATCAATATTTTCATACGTTATTTTCCTTATTAGTGAGATCATGGATTAAGTGACAGCATTCTTGTTTTGAGCTATTCCTTATTAGTAAGATCATGGATTATGTGACAGCATTCTTATCCATTTTGAGCTATAATAGCTTTCCTAATAATCGCTAAATATTTTTCTATTCAGTCTTCCTCATCCCTTCAATTTATGAAAGTTGAGTTCGAGCCCAAAGATTATTCAATAACAAACGCCTTCCATTTTCTGTTGGAACCGTCTAAAAGTAAGCCTATGGCACAAATGGCATCAAGATAAAAGACAAAAGATGATTCAATAGAAAACGCATGAAAAGGGCCAGGCAGCGAATTCATCATGACAAAAAAGGAGATTCAGATGGGAGCCTTCATTCGTAGTTGATACGATCAAGTGGAAACAGAGCAACGAAGTATAGCTTCCACTCTGAGCGCCAGGAAATCCATATTTTTTTCTGCTTTATATCCAGCTTCAAGCTTCGCGCAAATTCAAGGCAAATTGCCTTTTATTCGACAGAAAATACGTTTTATACTGATATGTACAAAAGTAAATACTGCTTCCTTTTATTTTAGCCCTACATGTCAACTGACTTGATTACCAGATCTGCATTCCTCTTTGACTTCATAATGAGCTCTGCATTTAGTCTGTCATTGTATTCAATCTACAAATGCCGTAGAAACCGAACCGGTTAAATAATGAGATGATTTGTCTTTAACGGTGCAACTAAGATAAAAAGGATTTGAAAAGTAATGAATAGACCATGGTTAAAAAATCATCTTGGATTAGGCAATTATTCACCCCCTCCTAGGACCCTTTTAGTTGGACACGATGCATTTCTGAATCTCCCTTCATAATCTTTTCTCAAGCACTATGTTGTATGGTAGAGGATGGGATAATGCAGGTAACATTCTATACTCAGAGGACTTGAGAGGCAGGCAGCACAGACAATGCACTAGCATGGTCCATGCATACGTCCTTCAAAGTGCCGCATGTTCTTTACAGGAAAAAATATACAAAAAAACAAGATAAGCTTACCCGCCATTTAGCAACATCAGGTGGTTTTCCTGTCAGTAAGGTTTGAGAGTGTAAGAACAAAAATCCATCTCAGCTTGTGCAGCTGTTTGGGATTATAACCTCTGAAATGTAGAAAAATGCTAACCTGTTGAGATGTGCCTCTTCAGAACTCGTTGCATTGCATTATAAATGTCCACTTCAACAAACCTTCGATAGAAGCCGAAAAAAAAAGGAAAAAAGAAAAAGAAAAAGACAATCAAATATATGCAAACTGGGTGATTTGGCAACTATGTACAATAAGGGACTGCACCCTTCCTGTCTAAAAGGGTCAAATCTGAAATGCAAACAATGAAATTTGCCACATGTTTTCCCGAAGCCTGTAAAACTTGAGAGGCTTTGCAAGACTTCTGAAGCTAGCCCCAACCAGCTGGAATAAATTTCATGAATGATCGTATGGGTGATAATCCAGATCTTTGAATTCGAAATGATAATTGATAGCTAGCACAAAAAATAAGTGAAAGGCTCACCATTTTTCGTCAAACACTGAGGATATTTCTTTCCAGATCCCATCTTCCATTAACAAGTAATTGCCCTCCACAACTACTATTTGATGCCTGTCAACAAACAGGTTGAGATACATGACTACAATGATTTACATTGAGTAAGATGATCTATCTTCTTGTAATTGAGTTTTTGACCTCAAAAAACAGTCTAAAGAGGAGAGCCATGGTGCAAGACAACATCGGTTTATAAAATGATCACTAGTAACGAAAAAAGGCCCCTCTGCCAAATAAACCCAGAGGAAAATAAATTATGGTACCCTATGAGAAAGACCATTAATAATTCAATTATGCATGTAGTGGACCTGAAATTCTCAGTAAGTTTGCTCTTCATTGAGAGATAAATATCTCCAAATTGGTCATCTGCAATTGGTAGGCAATGCATAAAATGATGTAGATTTGGAACTAGAGCATTCACATTTCCCCATTGGATAAACCGCTTGAAGATTCCAAGAAACATCCATAAACTGGAATATACCAAGTGCATGTGCACTGACAGCACGTCCTTCACAAGTCCTCACATTTCCCAAAAAAAAAAAAAAAAAGATAAAAGAATACTTAGGTGCATGTGCACTACCAGTAAGAGATCTCATCTTATGAGCTTTTATCTTATTTTCAATAACCAAGCACGATAAAAAGCAACGGTTGGCATGTCAAGTTGGCAGTTGATGCTATAAAAATTTCCTCCACCTCTTTTTCATAGTTCCTAATACATTACAAGACATTGGGGCTAAGGCATTCCTTGTAAGTGACGTGTTGCAGTGGAGGTTGGCTGCAATGAGAAATGGGCAAGGGTTGCTAAAGGCTTTCCCGACGTGCTACACTTGAGGTCAATTGCAATAAAAAATAAGTAAGGAAGAAGCGATGCATCACAGCAACATCCGGTTGCAGTGAAAAGTAAAAAATGGTTTTTATGCCTTCATGGGTGTAATTTGATGAAGAAAGTAATACCAAAATAGAGGATCCATTTTACCTCGTGGAATGTTAGAATCCTTTTAGCAAAAATATGGAAGTAGTAAATTCTATCAGAAAAAGAAGGATCAATGCAGTTTTTTTTTCGACAGACTAAATGGAGAGGAAATAAGGCTGGAGAGGTTAATAGGTTCTATAGGTTCAAATTATGGTAATTAAAAACAGATGGACAGAGAAACAACGTAGGGACAATGCTAGAAAATAAATTAATAGATAAAGTTGTAGATGTTGATAGAATGCATGGAATAATTATTTAAATAGAAGTTGTGCTAGGTGAAGATATCATAAAAGTGGTTACTGCTTTGCACCGGAGGCAGGCTCGCTCAATTGATAGAATCAAGAAACAATTTTGGGATGAAATAAATAATTTTGGAATCAAATACTGAGGATATTTCGTTCCATATCCCATCTTCCATTAACAAGTAATTGCCTTCCACAACTACTAGTTGATGCCTGTCAACAAACAAGTTGAGATACATGACTACAATGATTTACATTGACTAAGATGATTTACATTCTTGGTTCTGTAATTGAGTTTTTGACCTCAGAAAACAGTTTAAAGAGAAGAACCATGGTGCAAGATAACATCAGTTTATAAAATGGTCACTAGTAACAAAAAAGGCCCTCTGCCAAATAAACCCAGAGCAAAATAAATGATGGTAGCCTATAAGCAAGACAATTAATAATTCAAATATGCATGTAGTGCGTGAAATTCTCAATAAGTTTGTTCTTCATTGAGAGATAAAGATCTCAAGATTGGTTATCTGCAATTGGTAGGCACAACCTAAAATGATGTAGATTTGAAACTACAGCATTCACATTTCCCCTTTGGGTAAACTGCATGAAGATTCCAAGAAACATCCATGAATAGGAATAGACTAAGTGCATGTGCACTGACAGCATTTCCTCAAGTCCTCACATTTCCCAAAAAATAAAAGATTATTTAGGTGCATGTGCACTACAAGTAAGAGTTTTTATCTTATGAGCGTTTATCTTATTATCGATAACCAAGCATGATAAAAAGCAATGGTTCGCATGTCAAGTTGGCAGTTGGTGCTATAAAAATTTCCACCACATCTTTCTTCATGGCTTCTAATACATTACAAGACATTAGGGCTAAGGCATTCCTTGTAAGTGATGTGTTGCAGTGGAGGTTGGCTGCAATGAGAAATAGGCAAGGGTTGCTAAAGGATTTCCCGACGTGCTACACTTGAGGTTGATCGCAATAAAAAATAGGTAAGGAAGAGTGATGCATCATAACAACATCCAGTTGCGATGAAAAGTAAAAAATGGCTTTTATGCCTTCGCTGGTGTAATTTGATGAAGAAGGTAATACCAAAATAGAGGATCCATTTTACTCATGGAATGTTAGAATCCTTTTAGCAAAAATATGAAAGTAGTAAATTCTATCAGAAAAGAAGAATTAATGTAGTTTTTCTTCGACAAACTAAATCGAGAAGAAATAAGGCTAGAAGGGTTAGTAGGTTCAAATTATGGTAAGTAGAAACCGATGGAAATAGAAACAACGTAGGGATAATGCTAGAAAATAAATTAATAGATAAAGTTGTAGATGTTAATAGAATGCATGAAATAATTATTTAAATAAAAGTTGTGCTAGGTGAAGTTGTCATAAACGTGGTTACTAGTTTGCACCGTAGGTAGGCTCGCTTAAATGATAGAATCAAGAAACAATTTTGGGATGAAATAAATAATCTAGCGCAAAAGATATCTAACCATGAGATGATTATGATAAGGGGAGATTTAAATGGACATGTAAGATATTAGAGAATTTACGGAGACTTCAGCTTTAGAATAAGGGATGAAATGGAAAATGTCATTTTCAATTTTATTATAACATATGGTTTTGTTATAGCAAATATTGTATTTCAAAAAGAGACGAACATGTGATAGCCTTTAAGAATGGAAGCAATTCTATCCAAATAAACTTTTTCTTATAAGAAGAACTAATAAGTCCATTTGTAGTATTTGTACGGTCACTATGCAACATGAGTTGTTAGTATTTGATATAGGTACACAAATAGATGACAAAAGCTAAAAATAATATAATTCTAAAAACTACGCAGTGGAATTTGAAGGGTGCTACTATATAAATTTTTAATAAAAGAATGATAGAAGAAGAATAGTCGAACATAGAAGAAGCAGAAGTTCAGTCAATGTGAAACGAAATGACAAAATGCATTAATGATTAAGAATTGAAAATCCTCATATAAGGAAATTTTGTGGTAGAACAAAAATATTCAAAAGGCTATAAATGACAAATAAGAAAAGTTTAAAAATCCAGTATAAATCATATAAAGGACAAATCCCATATATACTCACAAATTTTACCCCCAATTACACATACTCATGAATTTTCAAGAAGTCCTCTCATGCTCACGAATTTTCATTCTAATTCTAGTTATGCCCATGCTGTTAGGGAACCGTTAAATTAGTCATTAGTCTCCTTGTAAAATGACAAGCCCTAGTCCTAATATGATTTAATGTTGTTTTGCTTAAAGTTAAAGATTCATATTCAAATAATATATAATTTTATAGTTCTACAATTACTAAAAATTCATTATAATATGAAGTTTTAGTTATAAAATAATAATTAAGGATGGGCATATTCATCATTTTTCCAAGATTTAACGGCCTTTTAATATATTCCTAACGGCATGGGTATAAGTGGAATTAGGATGAAAATTCATGAGTATGAGAGAATTTTTTGAAAATTCATGAGTATAACTAAAATTATGAGTAAAATTTATAAGTATATAAGAAATTTGCCCTTATATAAATTTACAACAATATAAACTATAAAAAAAACTATTAAAAAGATTATTAGTGAAGTTAAGCACAAAGCTTTTAATAATTTATATAACATATAAGGAACTAGACAATTAGAAAATGATATTTTTAAGTAGCCAAATTAAAAGAAAAATGAAGGCAAAGATTTAGGACCTATTAGATGCATTAGAAGCGAAGAGAAAAGCAATAAACTAAAAATTAAACAAGTGGAAAGATACTCTAGAATATAAGGGTTTTAGAATTAGTCACACAAAGATTGTAAAATGCAGTTTTAATAATAGTGAGAACCTAGATGAAGAACGAATTAAGATTCCAAATCAAATAGTAACTAGAATTGATCACTTCTAGTATTTAGGATCAATAGTTCAATGAATTCGGAAATTGAGAAAAATGTTATAAATAAAGCCTAAGCAAGATAGAAGACGTGACAAAGTGCTTCAAGAATTTTATCTAACCGTCAAATCCCAATTAAATTAAAAGAAAATTTTAATAAGACTATGATTAGATCAGGGATGCCTTATGAGGCAGAATATTGGACAGCTAAAGAACAACGAGTGGTAAAATAAAAATAATAAAATCAAAAATGAAGAAATTCAAGATAATCTAAAAGTAAAGTCAATAGGTGATAAAATGAGAAAACGCAAACCAAGGTCGTTTTGTCATGTTAAACAAAGGCTTGAAATGCCAACAGTTAGGATAATTGAGTTCATTCAAATAGAAGAAAAGAGAATGATAGGAATATCCAAAAAAACATGGATAGAAGTAATTAGACAAGATATAAAAACATTAAAGATTACTGAAAGTTTAATTGCTAATTGTCAATATGTGTAGCAAAATCCATGTAGTTGACACCGCTTTGGTGGGAAATGGCTGATGATGATAATGACAACAACGAGGGTGATGATAATGTTGATGATGATGATGCTGACTTTCCCCACATTACATGGTCTAGTGAGGAGCATCCATCTATGCAGCCTTAACTTTTGTTTGCGAAGAGGTTGTCTCATAATTCTTAAAGCAAACAAAAAAATTCCGGACACGCACTGGTGAGAGGCATCCATCTATGCAGTCTTAACTTTTGTTAACAAAGAAGTTGTTTCAAATTTCTGAAAGCAAACAAAAAAAATCTGGATATGGGCACCGGTAAATAAATCTCTGAAACATGATTACAAATTTTCAACCATGAATTCCCTATCAATCCCCATGGTGGAGTAGTACCTCATGACTGCAAGTGCAGTAAAAATCTCTCAAAATGAAGATAGTTCCGAGAATATTGCAATAGAGGTCAATAACAAAGTATATCCATTGGTCAGTGCACATCAGAGATGAATTCTGAAATATTAAAATATGGATTACAAATTCCTCAGTTATGGAATCCTGCATTCACATCAGAATAAGATCATCATCATCATCCAATTCTTAGCCCAGTTACTAGGGCCTAGCTAAGAATACCAGACTACATCTTTACTCAAATGGATTGTCAACCCGAAAAGGCCCCACAATACTTTTTTGCTTTTCATTGCCTTTGATTTTAGGATGCCCTTCAATCCCTCAAGCTTCTTAACACATTCAATCTTAGGGTGTGTTTGGTATTTGATAAAACTTTTATAAAAGAAAAGCTTTCTTTAGTGTAGAAGTTTTTGAAATGGAAGAAAATGATATGATGTTACAAGGCTAATGATAAAAAATAAAAATAAAAAAGTTAAAATAGATAGGGCAGTTGTAAGAGTTGTAAAGAAATGTTGAAAAGTATACTAGTAAAAAGATGTGATGAAATAATTGAAAAATAGGTTAATTGTGGGGAAAAAATTTCTACATGGGAAAGACATTTTTTGGTGAATACAAAACATAATCTTAATTAATGCAGATCTTGTTATCTATAGCTCCCGGCCTAACCATTGTTACCATACACCTACACTATCATACTCACAGATAATGCTTGTGCCTCTATTCCTATGCCTACCTTTCCTTGTCTGTCATTTACAATTTATCCATCTCCAGACCACTTGTTTTAACCACAGTCATCTTGGGACTTCTGAATATGGCTTTATCTACACGAATTACTACTGCTAGAAAAAGAACAGAAGTTCGAAAACAGCAGCCCACCTAAAACCAATGAGAATGTCAATAACATAATTAAGTTGACAAAAAAACTTACTGAAGACTCAAAAAAATATCATCTTCCACAGGATCTCCTACACCATGGTCAAACGAGGGTGCATAAACAGATCCCTGTAACAATCCTCATTTCTTAGAAGTGTACAGAAAAAAGTAAATATAGACCAGTAACTTCAGTCACCGTTAGGCTTGAAATGCTTATGCCTTGTTTGGCTGCTTGATGATCTGAATTCCACCCACTTAATTCATTGACAGAAAATTATTCCAAAAAACCAGGATCAATGAAGGGAATCATGACAAAACATAAATAAGGAAAACCAAACGCAAAATCAATTATATCCGTACATTGTAACAACCCAACCACCACAATTTCAGTCCATGCTCAGTTTTTTGGTTCAAATGAATGGATAAAATATGGCCAATTTATCATCTTTATCATAATTTTCTTCCGAACTTTTGGTGATGACTTTAAATGGTTGAAAAGAGTTCTTATCATATGGTTACTAGGAACAGTTAGTGGCATTCCAAGAATGAAGCTACAGATAAGCCACAACAGCCCACTCTCAGTATAGGCCCTCTCTTCTGGTATCTCATGGAAAGGACTATAGAGCAAGAGAGGAGTACTAGGGAACCCAAGCAAACTGCCCAGTGAATCCCCTCCACAAACTAAAGACCTGAGCCCAAATGCTGGTTAAGTGGCAGCAGGCCTAAAATGGCACAACTTCACCAAAAACCTCCTCCAAGTAGTCAGAACAATCATCCAGGGAGAACTATAGTGTATTTAACAGAATGGAAGCTTACACGAGACTAGCATATCCAGCATCCATTGGGAGATTACCATGCCTAGAATGAGAGTAGTTGGTGTCATCACGACTTATAGATATCACCTTTATCTTCATCAATGAGTGACTTTACTAAGTTCAATTCATGTTTACATGGAATCCAGATATTTGCTTTTATGTTTTAGCTAATTCTTCGGCTAAAATAACAAGACCCGATTACATTCCCAGATACAAAAAATGGTCATTTTTCAGCTTCGTGTCCAATCCAAAAGCACAAGCCTACCTGGGCCCTCAAAGTATTCAGACAGGTCAGCAACCGTGCAGGATCAAATGTCCAAGGAGCTGAAGATCAGTGTAGAGATCAGCACACTTTTATGACCAATGGAAATCCAAATTTGCGACAAACTAAAATAGAGACCATCACCTCCTCTTCTTGCATGCGCTTCATTTGGATCCTAAAATGGCAAGAGGCAAGAGGCAAGAGGCAAGACCAAGCAGAGAATAAAATAAGGAATCTAAACATTAGGCAATTTAGACCAAACACTATTAAATGAATGGAAATTGATTTCCTTCAGTAGCATCATCTGTTGACCGAAGTTTATGGTTGATCAAACAAAAAGTTCATGAAGCACACAGCATAGCTCTAATAATGGAAAACAATGGTCAAAGAGATTCAAATGTTTGAGTTCATTTAATGCTCCTAATCGCCCTCCAAAAGCCAGAAATCAATGGAAATCATAGGAGTTAAATTGGAGCTGAGGAAAAGCAAAAGAAATAATAACTTTCTCATCTACTAGCAAGTGCATTTACTTCGATTTGGAGCTTTCAAGAGCTGAAACCTACAAGAGGATTTAAGAGTCACTTCGACTCCCTGTAACTAAACTTCTACAATTTGAAAATTGATTTATTGTATTCACTATTTGACATCTGTTTGTACCATGAGAGGAGATTGGTGCTCCTACAGAACAGCCAGAACAGAGCATTAGATTTGCGGAAATTATACCTGTGTTGTAATTTTTCTTATGGCCTCAAGAGCTAGAATCTAGAAGATTGTATTAACCATTTTTATTTTGTGGTAATTATAGAAGGGAGTATTGACCCATCATAATTAGTGGAACTAAAAGCAAAAAAGGTTTGCTTTGAAAGAGTGGCGTATGTCCTAAGTTTAATCCAAACAACTAAAAATTCTTGTGTGTTCCCTACTTTGCTTTTTCCAACTTTATTTCCAGCTTTTTTGCATATTATATTACTCACATTCCATAACATGTCAGTGTGCCACTTGGTTCAAAAGAGCTTTATTTAAACTTTTAATGACCCAATTCGATGGCCCTTATCCTCTTTATGGCCTGCCATATTTAGTACCTACATTTTGAAGTTGGCTAATAAATGGCTCAATTAGTTAAAGTTTCCCTAACAATATACAAGAAATTTTGAAGAACATAATGTTGTTTCTTTTAATCAATCAACACATTCCCTAACACGGTAAGCTTATGATCATTTTAGCTCCATAAAAACACAATTTGGAGAAAAGTTACCTCCATTGCATCTAGCTGGGAGTTGTAAAGATGAAATCCGTCCATGGGAAGAACGATGGCAATATTTGGAGTTTCTACTCCATTATCTATTGGGGACAGTTTTTGGGACCAGAGCTTATTCACACGTTTAACCACTTCAGATGACAAAGTGCTCTTACCAGCCCCAGGTGGACCAGCTAAACCCACGATGTGCCTACAGCCATATCACCAAATGGGTTAGCAACACTGAATTAAAAAAGTGTAAATTATTGGTAATTAAATATCGAGAACATTAAACTCTACACAATCTCGAGCTCTTAAAAACAGAAAAAGAGAAGAATAAAGAGACATTAGCATAAGGACTATGTTTTTAATAAAGATCCTTGTAGTACGGAGCTGTCAATCCAGAATATGATAGGGCCCTTCTCTCAAGTCTATATGTGGTGACTGGTGAGTGAGAAGCCAGGAACCAAAATAGTCTAACGGCAAAACCATCAACAGATGCTTCAGCTTACTTAAAATATGGATCCTTAATCCTTGCTGCAATAGGGAGGAGACGTTCAGCTAGAGCATCATACAGATCATTAATGGACCTGGGACACAAAAGCAAGATTTTAGTTATTTGTGACAGAAATCTTGGCAAAGTGGAAAGACAATCTCAAGTCAACTCAGAATAGTCCATGGAGTATCTAAATTCATCAAATCAAACTGAAACCTTTTCCATTAATTAAATGGAAACTTACTATTTATCATTTTCATGTTATTGTTCTTTATTTTTTTTTTGTTCTTTTCTTTTCTTGAACCATTTCTTTTTACGTTATAGTGTTTTGATGATGGACAAGTTAAGAATTTTATGCTTGAAATATGTTTGATTGTATTTGGTTTGAGATGAATGGTTGTAACAAGTTAGTATGGAATTGTGTTTGTGAATCTATTGAGGTTTTTCTGTAGAAACTTTAACAGAAACTTCGACAATATTGGCTGAAAACTTCAACAGTTTTATAGAGAGATCTATGGATCATGATGTGGCAAATTTGATTAGTTTGTTACAATAAAATGTCTTGGTTTGTTAAGTTGTCACGGGTTATTGAGAAAAATCTGATTGGCTGCGGATTTTGTGAAAAAAAATTTCTTAGTGGTTTTGAAAGTTATGAGCTATCAATAGAAAATGAACTTTAACTGAAAATTCAATTCAGAAAAGATCATCTCAAAAGTGCAGATCTCTCTCGAGGCATTCTCTATGATCCTTTGTCCATTTTGTCAGAAGCAACATAATTAAGATCGTCATTACCATTCTACTAGAGCTTCATCTATGTGCTTCTATACTATTCAACTGGTCTTAAGCATTATTTTATTTTTATTTATTTTACCTTGAATTGGAAGCTGTCCAATTCAAGAGAAAAGCTTGATCTGTGGAAAGCTTCACGTGCCACGTAGCCATTTGTGTAATTCAGAAAACTATTGAGATAGTAGCGCTGTAAGTTAAGATTCTAAATTGACAAGTAGAAACCGAAGTCAAGGCACTTGAAGAGTGGAGTAGGTGTATTAACTGAACCGCTATAATTTGCGGTGTCTTTTTTAGATTAATTTTTGTAGTTTGTGCAATTTGTCTGGTCTTTTTTTTTATCTCTATTTGTGCTTTTGTCCATTTCTTTCATCAATTCCATATGGGCCTACCATTTCTTAAAATAGTTATTTGTGATGCCTCCAGAAAGAGCATTATGTACAACTAACAACATTCTCTTTGGTTTTCATTTAGCAGTTAAAATATATAGGCAGTTAATGGTATACCAAAATCATGGATTTTATCTTATTTTCTCAAGTTAAGGAAAAAGTTTTGAAGAACTCAATTTCTGAAAATCATTTTGGCTTATAGATGAGTACAGACTATAGACAAATTATATTTCTAGAAGTTACAATTTGTAGATGTTAAAGCATTGTTTTTGTAGACAACAAAAAAGGTCCATTTTGAGGCACTTGTTTCTCAAGGGTGAGTCCCTGTGGCTTTGGCACATTATCAGTATACTAGGCAAAAGAAATGATGCTGACAGGAAATTACCTTCACAAAGCACACCACCTAATAAAGGGAGGAAGGAACAATGGTAGACTCCAACAGTATGATAGGATTTCAAGTTGTAAGGAAGATATTTTATGTCACATTAGTTTTTCATTTTATTTATTTTAGTCTAAATAAATCCCTCACCTTTTAACACATAACTCAGAACTGAATGCAACAGATAAGTTTATAAATTCCAAATTAAATATCCCCTCAACAACAAAAGTAATGGAGTACCTGGCCTCTAGTATGGGAGCTTCATGGTTGAGATTACAGAAAACCTAGAGTAGAAAACAATAAAATTATCAACAAATCAGCCCTCAGAAGTTTTCTAATACAAAAGGAAAAAAACTGACCTTGTTGTACTTTTGATTTCGCAATTGCGGCCCAGCTTGGCCAACTAAACATTGAGTAGGTCTTCTACTAGGAGAAACACAGGCAAAACTTTGCTTCCAATGTACATTCCTTCGTTCTCTGGTAGCTGATAAGCCAGCAGATGAGATTCTTTATTATCAAATATGCAATCAGAAAATTGCCCAGAAATCAACAAAAGAAAGCATTCAAAACATTCATAACTAACTCAACGTTCCAAATTCAAACTTGGCAATCAGCTTACCTTTTTCTCTCTAATTAAAACTCGAACTAGACTACAATAAAAATAAAATAAAATAAATCAAACTAGAAGATACATACGCTTAAAACTCAAAATCCAGAAAATAGTAACAATCCCCATTCATGAAATGATCTGGAAGTATTTTCATAATCATAGATGGCCAAACAAAGACCAGAAATCAGAGGGAACCACCAACCAAACTAAATGAGAGATGCAACTGGACACATGGCTTCAATTTTATAAGGCATATTTGTTCACATCAGGATGGGATGAAGAGGCAATGAAATCTCCCATTTCTCAAAAAGATTTTTCTCAGTTCTAAATAACAACTTACGTTTTCTATTTCCATTTTAACTTTCTCCGATACTAGTATACTGTTTCTCACTCCCAACCTACAACAGTACTTTCCAACCGACATCCTCACCCCATCCTCGTCCCGTACAAGCAACGAAAATCCAACATGTGCTCGACGAAATAACTGTGTAACATAAAAATAGAGAAATTCTACATATGCGCGTGCAGAAAGGAGAAACGAGATAAGACCACATCCAGAGATTCAGAAGCGATGAAAAATATCTATACAGAAACACGGATTTTTGGTTGTAAGAACAGCAGCAAGGAGACGTATCAAATCAGGAAACGGCATGCGGGACGAGTATCATAAAATGCTTCAGAGAAGGTGGTTTCCACGTGAGACGCTGGGGGTAGGGGGTGATGGTTATGGGGAGGAAAGAGACCTAGAGAAGTAGAGCTCCAATGCCGTCCTGTGCGACAAACGCAGGCGTCCATGTCAGAAGAGGGGGAAGATCGAGCGAGTTAACGGGAGCGAGAGAAACAGAGATCCGCATTCGAGACGTAGAACCTCAGAGTGAATGAATCAGGAATGATTGCCTTGTAAGGGTGGGTCTCCATTAAAAACAGTTAAAATCATAAATTTTCACCTCCAGACTCCAGAGGGTAACGGACGCTTGGGAACGGAGAGAGGTGGATATGCAAAATAGCATAGAAAAGTTGAGACAAATAGAATAATTTAAAATAATAATAATAATATAAAAATAAAGTTAAAAGTTATTATTAGTGAATTATTAAATCATCCATGGAATAGCACGTATACTATGGCTTACCATTCTCTCCTACACTTCTGAATTTCCAAACGTTTCCTTACTCATGCTTGACATCATCATGTATGTTACTATGAAACTCCGAAAATATACATGTTATTTTAACAATTGTAATTCTAGATTCTTTTGTAATTATTTGAAAATTCATGAATTATATTGATGGATATGTGTATTGGAGATTGAAATAATGCAATTAGGAATTTAACCCCGTGAATACTACACGTGAATAGTAATCGGAGATTAAGACACATGATTCAGAGTTAATCACTTGAATTAACTTAATCACAAAAAGAGAAAATAGATATTTAATCACTACAGGAAGAAATAGCAATTTTTTTGAATATTTTAATCCAAATTTGGATTTTTGTGGAAAAATAGAAAAAATTTATAAATTGCAATCCGGGCATCAGAATTTGATGATTTTTTTATGGATTGTTAAAAATTCATGATAGACATGATAAATGGGTTAAGATGTGATGAAAATCACAAATCAGATGTCAAAATAGAACGTCAAAACAAGATCAAAAAGTAGTTAACTTTTTAATAAATTCTACTTTTGACTTTTTAAATAAATAATTAATTAAAAAATATAAAAAATTAATTAAAAGGCAGCCGCTGCAAGGGCTGGAGCAGGCTAGGGTGGCTGGAGGCTTGACCAAGATAAATGGTCATTAATCATCATCATCTTTAATCAATGGCTAAGATTAATTTAGCTTAATTTAATTAATTTTAAAAAATCAAAAAATA
>JAXCLR010000092.1:30281645-30302378 GCA_035584095.1 Annona squamosa
CTTTAATGTGTTTTGGTTAATTTTAATTAAACTGGTGATCACAGTGCTCTTAACGACAAGCACTTGGTGCGCATCAACCTTCATCTACGGGTACGCTAGCCTAAGAAACATCTCACATAGCATGGTCTAATACGTCGACTGTCTCCAACTTGGCCTTATCAAAGGGAATCTCTCTTCCTCTTGACGCCTACATGGTCTCCTACATGCATGACTTTTGATTTTCCCGGCATTATATACCTCTTACACCAGGTGACTTGTCATTCTCATTTAGAGAATTATTTGCACAATCTCTTAAAAACATCATTTCAAATCCATGCTTTTCTTTTCAATCCATATATAAAAATATAATGCATTCATTCACACATAACAATCCTTTACCTCCACCTCTAGGGAGGACGTCATCGGCACGCAGCCCATATAACTTAGCAATAGTGAAGGGGGACCCTCTTATCCACTTTCTACATCCACCAAAGCCTCTTCATTATACATGATACATGTGCACAAGTCCATAAACATCACGTGATATCAATATGCCGGCTTGACTTTTCACAAAAACTAATAAACATTCATTATTTCGAAACATTATAAGAATGGCCACCCTTAAACATATTTCATAAATACTTGAGAATAAACTATATTTTTAAAAGGGTTTGCTTGCTTACTTTCTCAGTCGGTGTCCTCAACCTTTTCTTGCTTTTTTCCTATACAAGAAAAAGGGATATTTTATCCATCCATTCTATGTCTTAGGTTGCTTTTCATGTTTGCTTTATAACCATTCATTACTTCATTCTCATAGAGGTTAATCTTATAAAAATACTTGGTCATTACCCATTTATATGGATTTTTATCCATAAATTCTTTAAAAATTCCATCCATATATCCTCATAAAATATGAAAATAAATATCAATTTTTTCCAAAATTATATTGTTCACTGTTCATAGTACTGTAGCAATTACTATTCATAGTTACTGTAGCCATTACTGTAGTAAGTTACTGTTCATGACCACTGTTTATGATACTGTTTACATTTATTATTCGCTAGAGGTTACTGTTCACAGCGATGTGGGTTACTGTTCATGGGTTCCAAAAATTGACATTTTTTTCAAAAATAAAAATATCATGGCATAGCTTTTATTTAGTATATCATGAAAAAATTCATGAATTATGCATTTTCTCCATGTACTAAAAATTAACATAAATTCACTTAAGCATAATCCATAATTTCAAAAATCATGAAATTAATATATTATTATTTCAACATCATATTTGTCATATTCATATATCCAAAATCATCATTTATTATTTTTGGAGCATTATTTACACATATCATATGCTATCTTTATGAATGCTCCATCTTTGCTTCAAATTTTTAATATTTTGGCATAATTCCGATTAAGCATTATAACTACACTTATTTTCTCATGTTTAGACATTATCTAAGCATGGTTTTACCCTACTTAACATTCAAAAAAAATTTGGATAGAAATCACTTACCCGAAGTGGAGATATCCCTCTTTTTCACACACTTTCTTTCTCTAACTTTCTCATTTTTTTCTTGGACATGTGGAATGGTTTGGGAGCTGAGATTTGCTCAAGTTGGAGTTGGGTGAATGTGCTCTTGTATGTCCACCACTACCCCCTATTTATAGGGTTTAATTTTTCATCAAATTGGATTTTACCCCCTTGCTAAAGGTGTTAAATTGCAAATGTGTTTTTTTATAATTTCAAAAAGTGGATGGAGCCTTGTGCATCCCACCCTACTACTGCTCCAGCCCCCCTATAGCAGCCCTATTTTATTTATTATTTTTTATTTTTAAAATTAATTCATTTAACCTAATTAAATCCTAACCCTTGATTTATGATCATGATGAATTTGAACCGTTAATTTTGGTCAATTATCCAACCACCCCCTGCAATTGCTGCTATTCATTTATTATTTTTATTTTTTAAATTATTTATTTAATAAAAAGTCAAATTGAATTTAATGAAAAAGATAAGTTATTTTTTTATCTCCATTTGACGTTTAATCTTGACTATTGATTTGAGATTTTCATCATATCTTAACCTATTCATCATGTTCATTATGAATTTTTAACAATCCATAAAAAAATTCATCGAAATCCAACGCCCAGATTGCAATTTATGAAATTTTCTTTAATTTTCCACTAAAATCCAAAATTGGATTAAAATATCAAAAAGAATTGTTATTTCATCCTATAGTGATTAAATCTCCTTTTTTGTCTTTTTGTGATTAAGTTAATCCAAGTGATTAACTCTGAATCACCTCGGTACTATTCACATCACTATTCACGTGCACTATTCATCCGAATTTCATAAATAATTATTTTAACCTCTATTCCCACATATTTCATATGAATGTATATTTTCCAAATATATGACCTAGGGTTTACAACCCTAGGATTTTATACACGTGTCTAAGATCAATGTTTCACACTATTTGTTGAGACTCTTTTTTTCCTTTGTTCATCTTGTTTTCCATCTTCTACTTTATCCTCAACTTGAACATCTATGAGTGTCCTGGTTGTATTTTTTTACATCATTTAAATCATCTTTAAGGAGTGCAACTTGGGTTGAGTAGGTTCGAGTAGAGTTGACCTTACCATTACCTTATATTGAAAAGTCCCTACCTTACCTTATTTTAGGCTGGTCAGTTTGAGGCATACTCTATCTTATTTTTTTAAGACTAGGTCAATTTCGATTTCAGTTCCCAATCAATTCTACTAAAAAAAGTCAAAACATGTTGCCAAAAAAATCGAAGTCAACCATTTGCAAGGATGGATATTTGGAAAGTCAAAAAACCATGAGCATGAACAAATAGCCTGCCAAATTAGTTCCAAACAGTTAAAAGTCATGAGTGGAATAAAGAATAAACATGTTATTAAACGGATGAAGAACTAGTAGAAATTTCATTCATTTGTACACTTGAAATAAGGATTAAAATCTTAATTAATTGAATTAGCTTAATCCTCTCCAAATTTGCAAATTACTTTTTTTAAAAACCAATCATATTAAGAATTCATAATATCCATATTAATAGAAAATAAAAGCATAAAATAGGTGGTTTTTTGAAAGGAGAAAAGTTTACCTAAGGGCACAAACTTGAACAAGATCGTCTTACAAGTAGCTCCTAATCTTCCTCCAGTTATTAATGCTATTCACACTCTTCTGCAGCCACTTGTAATAATCCTCAAGTTGATACTCCTTATACCCCTTATTTTGGTAGTAGCATGTGAATCATTTAAGAAACTTCACAGTAACCAAATTTTCTTTTGCCTCTTACATCTCCTCAAGCATAAGTTTTTATTATGTTATATTCAGCATAGTTCTATAATCCTCCATCTAGGCTGCTAGATCCAATAGCTCCCTTGTTGTCACACTGATCATGAGGTTTTCCCTTAGGTAGTTATTGAACAGGTTGACATCTAGTTTATTTGGCTTGCCATTCTTGTTAAGCACTCAGATTCAAAACTTAAGCAGCACTTGAGATTGGCCCACTTCTTCAATGTCATCCATTTTGCAAAGGCATTCATGAGATTTGAGAGGTCGACTATTTAGGAGAGGGATTAGATTTGAGATGATATGTTGTCACGCACTGGCCTCACTGTCTCGGTATTGTCCGCTTTGGTCCTCTCCTGCACGGTTTTGTCCTTCTAGGTTCACGTGCCCGTCCTTCCCCAAAAGGCGCCTCAACAGGACAACTAGTGCCTCCACTTATAGCCTATGCTCCTCCCATCGTCCTAACCGATGTGGGATTCTACATCCACCCCCCTTGGGGCTCCAGCATCCCTGTTGGACACTACCGGCCAGAGGTCAGGAGTCGGCTCTGTTACCATTATGTCACGCACTGGCCTCATTGTCTCGGTATTATCTGATTTGGGCCTTGCCCACACGATTTTGTCCTTTTGGGTTCACGTGCCCATCATTCCCCAAAAGGCGCCTCAACAGAACAACCAGTGCCTCCACTTATAGCCCAGGCTCCCCCCTCATCCTACCGATGCAGGATTCCACATAGGTAGTTGGGGACCATGAGGGATTGCAAGAAGGCAATGCTAGCATTGGAGTTTTATCAGTTCCCTTGGTAGAGAGGGCTACTAATGGAGGGATTTGGAGACAATAGTGTCGTCGAAGGTGAATCCTATTATGGCAACGACTATTGCGACAGTGAAGAAAAAATGGAGATCGTTTGGAAGGAATTTTAGAGGTATTTACAAGCTTTAGTGAGGACGTATACTCGTGTTTGTATGAGAAATGACATTGTCGAAACCATGAATGATGAAGATATGCTATTATAAATGTTGATTTTAGCCACTACTAATGTTTGCTAGAGAGGTTTGTGTGTTACATTATAGCAGGGAGTGAATGTTGGGATTAGGGCAATGATAGAGGTGCATGCATCAGAGGGGATAGGAAAGGAGGCAACTGTGGCAAATGATAATGCCTTTGGTGTGATGTTATAGATGCTAGTGTTTACGAGGAGAGAATGAAATTCTTTCAAGAGAAAGGAGAGGGGAACGAAACTCAAAGTCATAAGTCAGTTTATCATAATAGAATATTAATACATTATAAGATATATAATATAATATAATAGCAAGTTGAGTCAATTTTGGGTACCCGACATTCAAAATCAACGTACCTAAATTCCTATGAGTATTTTATACTTAGAACTGAATTAACCCTCTAGCTAAGTGTATTGGAATTGAGCCTACTCAATTTGAGGTACTTCGCAAGTTGACCCATGGGTACCTAGACTGAGTTGCACCCCTTATCCTTAATCATCTTTCCTTCTTAGAGTTAAACCAATCTCATCAAAGATAACATGAATGAACTCCTCAACTAGATTTTCTTGTTAAATAGTTTATATGTTTTGTTGTTTATTGAATATCCAAGAAAAAAAAGTCTCATCACTTTTGGCATATACCTCTCAATGTTAAACTATGTTAAACTTGCATTGTTTAATATATAGTATATGCAACCAAATGAATAAAAATATGTAATATTCAATTTTTTTCCTTTCCAAAGATTGTATAGTATTGTTTTGAAAATGGTTCTTATAATCACACAACTTAGCATATGGGAAGCGGTGATAACTACTACTCTCGAAAATGTCTTTAATAATTGACTCTCATTTAACATAGTCCTAATTATCTTTTTTGAATTATTCTATTTTTTTTTCTATAACACCATTTTATTATGAAGTTCTTCGTACCGAAAATATATGAATAATTTCTTTTTCTGCATGAAATTCTATTAATATTTATTTTAAAATTCATCATTATGGTCACTTCTAATTGAAATAATTAAACTTTATTTTTATTTTACACCAATTTTGAAAAGCTAAAAAAATAGAAAATTTTTATCATTTTTACCTAAGAGTATTACCTAGGTAAATCTTGAAAAGTCATCTGCAATTATATCTACATAATTTTTCTAGCACATAAAATGCCCATAAAAATCATATGCAATAGCTCAAGAGGCCTAGACATTGCAACATTATTCTTAGGTTGAAATGAAGTCTCGGATTGTTTAGACAATACTTGATTTGTAAACTTTATTCTTATCATATTTAAGTTTTGGTAGTCCAAGTATCAATCCCTTTTTTCCACAAAGATTTGATGTTTGATATGTTGATATATATAAGCCTTTTATACGATACCTATGGATTATTATCCCTGGCTGTGAAACATCTACCATCAAACTCATCAAGATAAACTAAATATATATATTTTCATATCTCTTATCACTAAAGAGGTTGTGATTATTCTTCTATCATATTACATAAAGAAGATTCAAATACAAGCCACAAAATTAGTTAATACACAAGATATTGTGTGTAAGACCTCAATATATAAAATATCCTCAACACATACTGTTGTGGAACTAAAAATTTTGCCTCTACCAAGTATTATACTTTTATCATTGTTCTTAGATATTGTTGTGCCTCCATTGTATGACTTCAAAATATTCAACAATGCTTTGTTCCTAATCATGTGGCTTAAATATCCTCTATCTATAAACTGTATTGCTTGTTGCATATTTGAGGCATACCTATAAAATAATTTGAGATTTTATTCATTTCTTTAGTACCCAAGATTTAGGTCCATAAAGGTTAGTTACACGAACTATTTCATCCCTTTCTCTCTTAGATGCAACATAAAAGATATTGTTTGGCATTCAAACTAATTTTTCCTTATTTTCAAATAGATTCTCAGCTTTTCATTGGTATACTTTATGGCCAATTTTATTGCAAAAATTACAAGCATTATAAATTCTTAATGTAAATTTATCCTTTGGTTGCCAAAGTAGATCTCCTAACCCATGACGTCATAACAAGTTTATGAGAGTGATAGCAACTCTCCTCATATGCAATGCATTAGAGGCCTTAAATTGAAGCTTTAGCATTGCTACATTCTCCTACAATATGCTTTGAATAACCGAGTCCTCTCTTGTCCATTTGGTTTTATGAAATTAATGGCAAATCAAGCATAATCTATATTTTAATAATTAATAATCTAAATTTGAGATTTTAAAGGTACTAACAAGTGTGTTAAATTATTTTGAATTAGAAATCTTCAAAACAAGTCGTGGAGTCAAGTTGACTTTGGAATCAACTTACGTCAAGTTGCCTCCGGGATTGACTTCAAACAACATTTTCCTGGCAGAGTTGAAATTGTGGACACGTGAGCAGGCGAAGTAGCAACCGAAGTCGACTTTGCATGTGACTTGGGTCAAGTCGCAATTCAAGTTGACTATGCATGTGCCTTTGAGAGACCTCAGGCGTTTGATGAAGAAGCTGAATAAGTTAAGTCGCATCCCAAGTTAACTTCAACGTGAGACTTATGCGAAGTCTTAGATGAGGTTGACTCAACTACACAACTTGGGCAACACAGGTGCAAAGTTGAAGAATTTTGAAGTTTCAAGCATACAATGGGTACTGAAGTTGCACATTGAATTTGATTCCGTATGCGACTTGGGTCAAGTTACAAATTAAGTCAATCCCAACATTCGATTTGGACATAAAGGAACTCAAAACTTAAAGGATTAAGTTAAAAAATCAACATATGGAATTTGAACAGCACATGCATCCTGAGTAATCAAAGACAAATGCCATAAATTGAAGTTAAAACTACAGAGGATTGAACACTAAATATATGACTCAATGTAAAGAAGACCACATCTTTAGTTTGAAGAATATTGAGTCAAAGAGAGAGAAAATATGAAGATATTTGAGCACAAATGACAAGTATTAAATCTATGAAGACTTGAAGTTCCATAGAGCACTATATCCAGTGAAGTCCTAATTCAAGTTGACTTCACTTGTGACTTGGGTCAAGTCCTAGACCAAGTCAACCTCATTGGAACTTCAAGCTGAAGAAAAGGAGAAAATTTCTTGGGAAGGAAATATGCAAAATGAAGTTGCGACCCAAGTCAACTCTAGTCTTGACTTGGGTGAAGTCGCACTTGAAGTCGACTCCGGGTGTGACTTGGATCGTAATGGTCAAAAAAATTCGAACGTTAGTACATTTAATGTGTGCGACCTCCCTTCAAATATTCAAAATAACTCCTCTATTTAAAGCATGACAAGGGGAGTTATGAGGATTAGCTAGGGCATTCATTGAGTCTTCACCTTCCCACTTATAAGCAATCAAGTGCCCATTAAGTGTTCTACCAAAAAAAACACTAAGTTTTCACTGCAAGAGCTGTAATGTACCATCTATTTCAAGCATCCATCTATTCTTTCTTATGCTAAATCTTCTTTACTTAACTTGTAATGTGTAGACTTTCTTTGTAATTCATTTTGTTGAATTGCTTTTAACATCAAGCCAAGTAAAGACAACCAGTGTACGTTGGAATGAGACTCATCGTCTACTTGTGTTGAGATTGTAAAGGCCCCTTAGAGCTATAATATAGAAGAAAGCAAAAGCTCTAAATGTATCTTTGATTGATTTAGTATAACCCAAGACATAGAATAGGGAGGGTTGTCCTGAGCCACTATAATTTCTTGTGTTTGTTGTTTGTCATCTTATTTGTTCTATTACTCTTCAAGCTTTTATTCAAGGGGACATAATTTACAAGAGGTTAAATTTTTTATTATCAAAAGAATTTCAAAGAACCCAAATTATCCCTTCCCTTTTGAGTTTTGTCACAATTCGAGACCAACATTAGGGTGGTCACCTTGAGGAACTTTTGAACATTTTCTCTCAAGTTGGAAAATTTTGCCAATGAGTCATTTGATGTTTGATTATCCTGCCTCATTTTATTTGACTCATTCAATCTCTTCACTTCTTCTATAAAGGATTTGGTCATTTTCATTATTTTATGATTTGCAATGACTATGGGCGATAAGGGTTTAACAAGTAGTCATTCCCTTGACCCAAAAAGCCATCGGCACTTAGACAACACTAGAGGAAGACTATGAGCTCCTAGAGATTAAAGATTATATGATCAACCACTCCCATAGCCCGAGCCCTCAAAGCAGAGGAGTCAAGCCCTACTCATGGAGCAGGATCCCGTTTGGGTATAGTGACATCAACATTGCCTTATTCCACAACCAAGGAAGTCCATTAATATTGCAACCATCAAGTAGGGTATCGATGTCCACTATAAATGGCAACTCTAATGCCCTTAGGAGGTGAGTTGGCTTAAGTGATTATAAGCCTCTCGTAGCAAACCTTGTATAAAGCTCAGCTTATTGAAGGCGACTAAGAGAAGCATCTAATTACATAATTACAAATCTCCTTTTGACACTTCAAGTAAATTGTTTCGGAAAAAACCAGGTAAAAAAATAGTACTCCACCTCTTGATTGGTGGTTGGACCCTTCCACTATGGATGAGATCTCTCAAGCCTGATTCTCCATTGGGGGTTAGTCCTTTGGGGTAGATGAACTCCAATCTAGTAAACTCACCTTAAAGATCCATTCTTTGGAGATGAAGGGTAGGATATATTAAGTCTTTTTTGCCCAAAAGGAGTGTGGGATAGGGATCTATAGGAGAAAGGAAAATCACCTGACATTGTATCTCACTTCTCGTAGTAAAAAATACTGATAGTGGAACTTTAGTCAATATCAACTTTGTGGTTTTTTGCGTGGCTACATATTCACAGGTTAGTCTTCTACATGTAAAAACTTGAGTCTACCTCATCACAACCCTTCTTAGATGAACTAAGTCCCTAGTCTAGTTAGACAAAGCTTCAGACTAAATTTCAGACTTTATATCAATGGTATCACATTTTTTCTTTTCACACATTGATGTTAAGGCCTTTAATCTCATCATATAATACATCCTACGCTTGTTGAAGCTCATCTAATGCAGCACATCTACCATATGCACTAGATGAAGACGCAATGGAATAAAAAATAAAATAAAAATTGTTCGAATTTACCTTTGTATCATTAGATGCGGTTGATACGGAATCTATTTTATCATTGGCATTGAGGCAAACTTCATTGTTATTCCCCTCAATGTGTGTCATATAATAAATCCTTGTATAATTTGCTACAATCTTGTCTTCACTTAAGGAGCTACTTAATGAAAAGGATGGTTCTTCAACTATATACATATTCCTTTAGCCTTTTACTTAGAGGATTTCTTAGCTTTTCTTCTTCTTGTCTCTTAGTTTCTTCTCATACTTCTTCTTTTTCCTATGATAATCCAAAGTAGCACAATCATTGCATGTGTCCTACTTTACTATGTCTAAAGCACTTAGGAGGTTCTTTTCTCTTTTCCTTCTTTTTTTATTACCACCCTGGTATACTTTAGAAGAGCTTGTGGTCCGCCTTCCTATAAACTTCTAAAATTTTGTTCATGATGAGTGTCATCTCCTCGTCATTAATGTAAGAGCTAGTGAAACACTTATCAGAGCTTCCTTTTATGGCCTTGAGAGCTATTGTTTCTTTGTTTTACTCCTTATTTTTAATCATCTCATGAGATATGAAAGAACCGATTAAGTCTTCTAACTTAAGTGTGCTGAGATATTTATCTTCTTCTATCTAGTGATCTTCAATATTCAAGACTCGGATAAAGCCTTTAGAATTTTCAAAACAACCTCTAGTTCTGAAATAGTCTTGCCACATCCTTTCAAAGTATTTGTTAGTTCACAAAAAAGAACAAACATTTTGAAAATATTTTCACTCTCAAGCATGTGAAAGCTCTCAATCTATTTAATGATAATATTCCTCCCAATTTCCTTCACTTAGAAGGTACCCTCATAGATGAACACTAATGTTTCTAAAATTCCTTGGGAATTATGCAAGATGATACTCTATCATTTTCAACTATATTTAATGCACAAAACAAGGAGTTTGTAGCGTTAGTATTACTTTTGATAGTATTGATTTCTTCTTTCATCCAAGCACATGCTTAATCCCCTTAGACAATGTAACACCATCTTATATGACTATTTAAAAATTCATATCAATTGTCATAATTAATTATTTCTTCGTTAATTTTCAATAAGCAAAGTCATGTCATCAAATAAAGGTGGGCTAGAAATAATTGCCCTTATTGCCAGCTGGAAGTTGATAAGGTTGCCAAAAGAAATAATAGAGATCATCTAAAATATCTTTGAGGTCTACTTTGATATTACTTGTTAGTCCAATTAAGTTAGCTAAAAAATAAGAGAGAATGAGTAAATTGAGTTATTAAAATTCCTTCGACCTCAAAAGCACATCTCCGTTTTGCTTAATCCTCAATGATAAAATGGTGTAGAGCTAAAGAGAGCATACAAATGTAGTAATATTAGTATTAAATGAAGGTATAAAAATAAGCAAACATAAAGACACAAGAATTATAGTGGTTCAGAAAACCATCTCTACTTCACTCTTCCAAATACATACCTCTTGTACCTTGGGTTATACTATTATATTGTAATACAACTTAGAGCAATAGCTTTCTTCTATATTTAGCTCTAGGTGGCATGATACAACTTAAGTAAATGATTGGGGAATACCTCTCTAGCTAATATCCACTTCAACCTCTTCTTAGATTTTTATCTGTAATACAAATCCAATGGAAAATAGTAAAACAAAATCAAATGAAAGTTACAAGTTACAAATGTTTCGAACAATGAAGTACAAGAAGCTTTGATTGATTGATTATAGAAGAAAATGATCAATGAGTGCTTCTCTTGAAAATAGGATATCAAAGCATTATAGTAGGTCTTGAGAATTTGAATGCTTAAGAAGATAAAAGTACAAGATAAGTGTTATAACCCTTCTTATGTGTTAACACATCACTTTTATGCTTAGAGAGGAGAAAATGACATTTCCTTGGTTGGTGTGATGTATTTAATGCTTCAAAATTTGAATTCAATGAATCATTGGGACCGAGATTGCTTTCGAGATCGATATCATTTGCAATCTCAATTGAGATCAATGTTGAGAATGATGTCAACATCCATCTGGCACGTAGCTTCAAATCTCAACTACTTTGCTCCAATCTTCAATTGGACATTCTTGAAATGAATTCCATATGAAGAGATTGAAGTCATAAGATCGATCTAGCTTTAATTTCACTCTTTGTAGAAGCTTTATCGATCTTGAGATCCATCTCAGATGATGAAATCAGTGTCACAAATGAGACTAATCTGATCCTTGAAAAATCATTGAATCTCATGTTTTCTACACCAGTTTCATGAGATCAATATTGGAATTGATCTCACTAATGAGATCAATCTTAGATTTGTACTATTTTCTAATTCACTTGGTCTTCATGCCTTAGTTGAGATCGATATTGAAATTCACCACACATTTGATTTGAGTTTGAGATTGATGCAGAACTTGGATTTTACTCTTGAGTCTTCAAATTATTTTCTCTCTTCATATCTTTCAACTCCAATAAACATTTGAGATTGCCTCATGATCAAGTTTTTTCTTGATGTAGACTTCATGTTTGAAAATCTCCCCAATCGTTCTCTCTTCATGTTGTCTTTGATGTGAGATTGATGTTAAGATCTCATCTTAGATTTCACTTCTAGATCAATTGTGAGATTGATTTTACTTCAGATCTCACATGTTGAAACTTGATTTCTTCATTTTAAGCATCTGCAACCTTTTTATCCTTAATGCTTAGCACCTTCGCACTTGTTAAAGATGAGAAAATCTATTTTCTTTATTTAAATTGTGCATGAACTTCATTTAATTTCACAATGCATAAAACACATTGTTTATATTTCAATTAACTTGTTAATCATCAAAACATAATGAGATTTTCACTCATCACAATCACATACTCATAGGTTTGGTTCAATTGTTAGTGTATCCTACCCATACCTTTTTGTAAATGACCTATCTTGCTCTACCCATATGTTGGTTTAGTTCTTACTTAACCCCTACCCTATCCTAACCATTTTAAGGTTCGTTTAGTTTGGTTTCAATTCCAAATCAGTTCCTTCAATACCCATAAGAGTATTATAATCATATTATATACATATATTAAAATAAATACATGTTAATAAAACAATATCAATAGTATAACAATACCAACAAAAGAACATAGATTATATGCTAAAACAAATGGGCTTGGTTTCTATGTAACCAGATTATATAGAAGTGATTTTCTATAATTCCTTCCAATTTTAAGATGTGGATAATAGATGTAAAATTTAATCCATTCATTGCACTTAGTGTCATTTTTTTAGTTAGGAGACCAAGTCTCATCCAAGGATGTCTTTGGGAAATGATAAAACTTTTGATGAAAAGTTTTTGGAGCAAAGTTTTTGAAATGGAAGAAATGATGTGATATAATAAAGATAATAATGAGGAGTAAAGAGAATAAAGTTAAAATAAATAGGTTAGATATATAGGTAATTGTGTATAAATGAATAAAATTAAAATAATTATATAGGAAGAAGGAAACAAATAATTAAAAAATAAAGTAGTCATAAATACTGAAAAGTTTTAGTTTGAAAAGTTTCAAGGGTAAATAAACACCCCCTAAATTAAATGTCCATATGCCACATTTCTCAAGAGAGAGAGAGAGAGAGAGAGAGAGAGAGTGTGTGTGTGTGTGTGTGTATGTGTGTATTCGTATGTTAAAAAAAAATGCTTAGATCCATTCACATATGTACTATAATATAATAATACTTTACAAAATCATTTATCTATATAATAGTGATATCTTAGATGGTTTAAATATCGAATGTATTATTTAAAATTTATTTTTAGTATTAAATATTTTTTATGTTATTTTCACACATATGTGAATAGAGCCCATATACAGTGATACTAAACAAATAGAAGAGTTTTCATAATAATATAAATGATGTTAAATATAATAAATAGAATGAATTTTTTATCAACCATCAAATATTACAAATAAAATAGATCACATAGAAGAGGGGTTTCGTAAAAGTAGGGCCAAAAACAAATATATACATTTAGTAGTAGTAATTTTATTTTTCTCTTTTATTATAGATAAATGCATACAATAACATAACCTTATATTTATCTAATATATATTCTATTGACCCACCTAAGCACTCATATGAGTTGATTCTAGATACTCAAGCTATATACCCTAGTCTACCTTATGTGCAAAGGCAAGTAATTTTTTCTACTCTACTTCTTATCTGGATGCTGGTTTAATGCACTCGGGTGTACTTCACCTATTGTTTTATTTTTTTTGAATTTTTTTTATGAAAGTATTAATATAAGTCTATTTAACATGTGTATAAACTTTTACCATTTTTAAAGATTTTTAGATATTTTTTTCGAATTTTTTAAAATTAGTGGCATTTTTAGTAATTTATTTTAAAAAATTCTAAAAAAATCTGAAAGTCTCCAAAAATAATAAAAATTTATACACATGTTAAATACACTTAGATTAATAGTTGTGCAAAAAAAATTTCAAACAAAATAAAAATAATGGGTGAAGTACACCTGGGTACATTAAGCCAACGTCCTTCTTATCCATAGATATTTTTTCTATCATATCCTATCCAAATTAGGGTGGAGTCAGTGGCTACACATGAGTATCATACCCAAGTTAAACCTATGCTAGAAACCTTGCTATGTCGTTGAGAGGTAGATTTCTAAGTTTGCAATTTTTCTTTTTAGTCTTTAAGGTCTTTCATATTTTCTTTTTGGTTCCTTTAAGCTCCATTTCGTTTGAGCTTGTTGCTTTTTCGTCCTTGAGGTTTTCATATTTACTTTTTTGGTCCTTCTAGTTTTGGGATTAATGTTTTTCAATCTTTGCCGTCAATCTAACATTAAAATCTCATATGAAACGTGTCACATAGTATGATAGATTTTACTAAAGAGTACTCTCATACTATACCATGAGACGGGTTTATGATAAAAAAAATACTATCTATTTTAAAATTTTACATTTTAGTAGAATTTCTTCCCTTCTCAATAGAATTGTTTGAAGCTAACTAGTTGTATAGATTTAAATTAATATAAGTACTAATTTGATTATTAACATTAGAAAGGAGGATAACAACGCAAAGTGAAAAGAAAATAGAAGGAAAAGCCAAAACTGGCTGCCAAATAATTAGAACCCACCATTTAAACTTTTAAAGTGTTTATAAATTATAACTACTTGCTAAATGAAATGAAATATCCATGCATTTATGTAGCTATCCACCTTCATGCCTCTAAGCATTGCTTAAAACAATTTATATAGTTTTTCATGATGGCAAGGACTAAAAAGCATTAATATCAAATTTTGAGGGACCAAAAAGCAACAATCTCAAATATGATTACATGTGTTTGATAGTATGCATTTGTTTATACTTTACACTAAAAAATTTTCACTCTTCACAGTTATTCTATTTTTAATTATTTTTTCACATTCTCCGATATAACTATCTTATTTTTCAATCATTTCTACATAGCTATTTATATAACTAATTTATTTATTTTAACTTTATTCTCTTTACTTTTCATTATTACCCATGTCAATCATGTCATTTTCTTTTATTTCGAAAATTTTTATACAAAAAAAAAATTCATTCAAAAGTTTTATTGATTTCCACACACACCCTTTTGATTGTATGAATCTAGCTAGTTCCCATATTTTGAATTAAAGGAGGTTGAAATTTTTTCTTTTTCTTTCAACTTTACTCGTAACTTCTATAACAAAGCGATCCATAAAAGTAATCCTAGACTGTGTATTTAATGAAAATTCCTAAAATCAATACACATTTATGGAATAATCAAACTATAATTAATAATTTTTGAAAATTTTGAATTCTACTTCCACTAGTCATGTTCCCATTATTATGACCTAAGCACATAAATAAAATAAAATGCAATAATCGCTTGAATGCATGCCTTTGAATAATTTAATTAAAATAAATGTTCTTCAAAATATTCAAGAAATCCAATCTCCAATGTCCTACTTAATTTGGCCCACCAGAAAAATAATGGATTAGTTCCAACATTACTAGCAAGTAAAAATTTATTTAAAAATGAATCATAGCCTAATTTAAAACTTGATTAATTGATAAAAATAATTATTTAATTTAATAACTTAAAATTTAGGTCTTAATTACAAAATCAAAACCTTCCATTGAGTCTAAATGCATCAAAAATATAAAAATTAATTATTTGATCATACAAATCGGAGTTAAAGTGCCAATTTGTAAATAATTGGATTAGATGATTTCAAATGTGCCACATCAACATGCCAACATTAGTTGGTCATGTATGGGCCTGATCTACTAAGCCCATCTACCTGTGATGGGCTATGCCAGACTCTGGACTTGGCTCAAATCCAACCTGCATGATCTATTTATAATTTCTCCTAGTATGTTTTACTTCTACAAAACTCTAACAACTTGTTCACTTTTTTGCAAAAGTTCCTTTAAGAGTTAATTTGTAAAATTTCAAAAAGGCACGATGGAAAGTACCATACATCAAATTCTATTTTTCTAAATAATTTCAAAGGCAACCATAAGAATCGTTGCAAATTAAAATATGGGATCCACTTCTATTTAACTAGGTTACATAAAAGTAGACTTATGTAACCTCTTCAAAATTTAAGATTTGATCATTAATGAACAATCTAATTCATTCATTGTATTTAATATCATTTGTTTATCTCGATGATCAAGTTTCATCCCAATTAAGTATGTTTATAAGTCACATTTGTTAGAAAATGTATATATTCGTATGTAAATTACGAAAATGCTAAAATATACTAAACCATCCAAAATATCAAAAATATCATTTCTATGTTAATAAATAATTTTATAAAGTATTATTACATTCTAGTGCATGTATAAATAGATCTAAGTATTTTTCATAATTTACACATGAATATATATTTTTGAACAAATGTGGCCTAAAAACATACTTTATTAGGATGAAATTTGCTCTCCTAGATAAACAAATGATGTTAAATACAATGAATGAATTAGATTTTCCATTAAAGATCAAAATCTTAGATTTTCAAGGGATTATATGGGTCCGCTTCTATGTAATCAGGTTACATAGAAGTGGAATATATATATATATATAGGAAAATATTCAGGTGCAGAGTGGCACTGAAATGGGCCCGATATGATGATAAAATTATAATATACTCCATCTATTATATTTAGAATATGTATTCTATTACCATATCAATTTTCATCCCAATCGGATATATGTAAGGACCCTATCTTAAAATGGTACAAATTCGATATAATAAAAAATTTTGATATAACTAACAACTTTAAAGTTGTTTTTTCAATAAAAAAAATCATTTACTATAAAATTTATATATGGATAAATAATTGTATAAAGTTTCATTGCATTTTAATATATGTAGGACTCATTTTTGGGCAAATTTACTGTTGTTCCGGTGCATTGGCGTTGCACTGGAACAACTCCCAATATATATAAATATATATGCATATATATGTATATATATATATGGCATGCCTTTGACAATTAATACATTTAACCATTAATGCACCTGACTCTTCATGCATTCTATGATTTATGCCCTTATGCATGAAGATAATAATTAATATTAGGAGAACCAATTCATAGCAATTAGTTCAAAATGGGTCTCCATACACTTAAATGTATTGATACTTTATATAATTATTTATCCATATATAAATTATATTTTAGTTTATATGTTAAAAAACAACTTTAAAGTTATTATTTACATCAAACTATTTTCTTTCATTGACTTTGTGTCATTTCATACACATATCCAATTTGGATGAACATTGGTATGCTAATAAAATAAATAATTTTAAATACATTGGGTGGAGTATATTATAATTTTATGATCATTTGGGTGCATTTCGAGCCAACTGCACTAGAATATTTCTCTAATACTAATATCTATGTATATAAACATAAATAGTGTTTTATTTCCATGCCACACATATATGACATTCACTCTACTGCATTTATTTAATAATACAAAGAACACAACAGTCATATATAATTAGATATAAAATGCATACATTATTTATTGGCATAACCTGTTTACAAAATTTCATATCTCACAACTCCATAGGATAATAACTATTATTATTATTATTATCATTATTTCAATAATAAATAGCCCAAAAGTTAAATGTACAATTAATTGAAACCACATGATTAATTGCACAAAAATGATTACCACACAAAATAAAATAAATGAACCAAAATAAATTCTCGAATACGATTTCACTTACCTCAAGAATTTCTCCTGTAGCCTATCTCCTCGTGCAACATTGGGAACTACCGGAGGATAATCCAGATTTCAATTTGAAATCAAATTTCAGATGGTGAGACCCAGTTATCCAAAGTGGTAAAAATACCAAAATAATATTCATTATTTTCTTATGGCACTCACACTCAAACTTGAGGTCTCTATACCTCTGGTTGTCCTGGATGCTAACAGAACCATATGAGTTGTTGAAATAATATTCAAAAATTAAATTAAAATACAACCTGCAACATACGAATGTAATAATTTAGCTAAATCTATTATTAACTGTCCGGCCCAGTTCGTCAAAGCGTCAACATTTGCCTGCATGGACTTTTACCAGTCAACTTAGAAAACTTTAGAGGATTTATGTACTTCTGTTCTTATTAAAGAATGGATATGCTCATATACCTTCTGTGAATGACATAATCGTAGCACCATCACCCAGTCACTCCTATGGGGATAGTGTTCTTTGTGCTTCTTCCCAAGCACTTCGCACTGCAATTTCTGAAAAATCCGGAGTAAAAGGCTAATTATCATCGTACTTAAAGGTCGATTATAGCAACCATCGCCTTGGCACAGTGGTATGCATGGTGGCCATTTTTGCCCATGGTAGAGGGTTTAAACCACACCCCACCCCACCCCCCCGGGGTTTACAAGAATTTTTCTCCATGTTGTGAGAATTTGGAATGTTGTAATATCTGTTATTCTCTTGTATATAAGAGACAAAAAAAATCGATAGCGAGTCTAAATGTTGGAACAGGGGCCGGGTGATTGCGGCATTGGGAGAGGACCGGTGGCAGGAGGTTTGCAGGATTTCTATCCCAAAGAGGCAGGTGGCTGATTGTCTATATTGGACTCACGAACCCAACGGGAATTACACAGTTAAATCGGGCATATAGAATACTATGTTCGGGTGCCCGATGCCCCGGGGATCTTCAAGGCAATTTGGCGGCTGCCTCTACCAACAAAAGTGATTATCTTCGGATGGAGACTTGCCAGGGATGCTCTTCCTACCCTACAAAGTCTGAATCACAGGGGGATCGAGGTAGAATTGCAATGCGTCTTTTGCGGTAATGAGTCTAAAAGTGCAAATCACCTCTTCCTGGAATGTGGAGTGACCAGTGGGGTTTGCAAGGTGGCTGCGGGGCCGGGTCCTCATGGGATGACTATTCAGGAAATCTTGGGAGCATGTGTACGTGCAAGGAGGCACGACGACTTGGCTTTCTTCATTCTATGCTGCTAGAGGATCTGGTTTCTGTGGAACAAGCTTAGAGAGGAAGGCTCTCAACCGAGAATTTCGGAAACCATTGCATGGTGCTTGGAGTATCGTAATCAATACCAAATGGCAAAGGCGTTGATTCAATCGGGGTCGTTGAATAGGGCCTTGGTAACCGGATGGTTCAAACCGCCTCTAGGCTTCGTCAAGATCAACACGGACGCCCGGAACCTGGGGAAAATGGACGGATTCGGATGTGGGGCTGTGATCAGGGATTCCAGGGGGTTATTTATCGCTGCCCGGGGATGGAGGCAGCCAAGTGCGAGGGAGCCATTGTTCATTGAAGCAATCGCTTTTCTGCTGGAAATCAAATGGGCCACTCAACTCAAAATCAGATACGCGCTGTTCGAGACTGACTCTCTTTTGCTTTGCAATTACCTGTCCAATGAGGAACCTCTCTCCTCCCCTGTTGGACTTATAATAGATGATATCAGATCCATCCTTAGGAGGAATGAGTCCTTTTCTGTTCACCATGTTTTAAGGCAGGGAAATGCTATTGCGCATTCCCTGGCTGAGTTGGCCTCGGTGTCTACCACGAACCATATGGCTTGGTGGGGTACTCCTCCCCGAGCTGTTCTTGGAAAAATTTGTACAGAAAATTTTTTGGCATTGAATTGCTTATCCCTACCCCCTCCCCAATTGAAAGAGGGTAGGTATAGAATAGACCTGTTATCAAAAAAAAAAGAGAGAGAGAGAGAGACAAAAAAAAAAAAAAAAAAAGCTCAATTATAAGCTGTCATCTCATTTGTTCAAGATATACAGGGAAGCAATATGTCGAAGCAGCCTGAGCAATTTTGCTTGTTGAAATTTTTATTTATTATATTTACATACGCCGTAGCAACTAAGATTAGTAAACCTTTCTTACAGGGGACATCACTGGGGACAATTTTTAAAATAATACCAGTAGTTGACAGGGCTCCATCCGCTGTCCCGGACTACCAGGACGCTGCCCCCGTGGTTTTATTTATTTATTTCGAGATAAGTTGAAATTGAATTTTTGTACTGGTATGTACAGGGGATTTTGCATCGTTGCCTACAAGGCTTTGTCCAAATTGTAACATTTGCAAGATACATCCCATGACTGCAAGTGTTTACGCGGGTGAATTAAGGACTTCAACCAAAGAGAAATCATGAATCCCAAATTGAATCTCAAGATCACTCTGGATAGGAGCATGTAGAATGCATTCTGAACTGAAGACATTTCAAAAATGTATTTGTATTATTCAAGTCGTTAAAGTTCAAAAGATTTGTTCCAATATTAGTTTCTGATTGTGGCATAGGTTGGTATTCACTTCTTCAATGAATTCCAATTACAGACGGGTTTATAGTAAGAAACGACTTCACTCCAATTTTGTCATCCAAGCAGTTTAATTAGAAAACCTTCCCCAAACACGATACTATCAAGTGTTTTTGCAATTTATCAAATCATAACTTCGTGGCAACTAAATGACTACTCAAAGGCCGCAAAGACTTCCAAAAAACCTGTTCAAACGATATTCCGACGCAAACACTCAGAAAATCTCCGTTCACATTTGGAACATTAATTGCAGTGAACGCCAAACTCAATTCCATCTTAATTAAATCTCAGCTTCGCTTCTATGGAACTTAGTTATATAGAAGCAGTTCTATTAACTCCTTTAATTTTTGAAATGTTAATAATTGATGCAAATTTAATTCATTTATTATATTTGACATTATATGTTTAGCTAAGAGACCAAGCTTCATCCAAATCAAGTATGTACGTGAGCCACATTAGCTCAAATATATATATATATATATATATATATATATATATATATAT
>JAXCLR010000092.1:30302478-30348425 GCA_035584095.1 Annona squamosa
CTCGGGACTAACAAGTGGTATCAGAGCAGGTCTTTGAGTTTTACCAAAGAGATCTTTTGATATGGCATCCCAATCTAGTTCCATTCCCGCATTTGGCGAAGGTCAATCCTTTACTAGGCCACCATTGTTTGATGGGAATAATTTTGGATATTGAAAGCTACGTATGAAACAACTCATCATGGCTAAAGATATGGACTCTTGGATTGCAATCCAAGATTGTGTGACTTTGCCTATTGATGAAAGAGCTTCTAAATGGACCGATGAGGAAGTGAAAATTGTAAAGAGTAACGCCAAGGCTATGAATTCATTATTTTGTGCTCTTACGGCTTCCGAATATGATAGAGTATCCTCTTGTTTAACTGTCAAAGAGATATGAGATACACTAACATCTATCTATGAAGGAACCTTTCAAGTCTAAGGGACAAGGAGAAATATTTTAATTGGAGAATTGGAAAAATTTAGAATATTAGAAACAGAAAATATTTCTGAAATATTTGTTACATTTTTCAGGATTACTAACTCCTTGAAAGGGCTAGGAAAGGCAATCTCTGAATCTGAACAGGTCATGAAGATTCTAAGGGCACTACCCAAATCATGGACTCCAAAAATCACGATAATAGAAGAAGCCAAGGACCTAAACACATTGAAGTTGGAAGACCTTATTAGCTCGTAAATGTCACATGAGCTAATCAAGAAAAGAAACGAGAATCACCACAAAGGCAAAAGAGTCATCGCCTTGAAAGATGCACAAGACTCGGATGACACCACCTCATCATCACAAAACAATGAAATTTCCTTACTTACAAAACGGTTCAGAAAATTTGTAAGGAAAGGTAGAAATTTTAGAAACTTTAAAGAAAGAAATTCTAAAGAGAAAAAGAAAGAATCAACAAAATATTATTGGTGTGGTGGTTTAGGGCACATGCAAGCCCAATGCCCAACGCCCGAAGAAAATAAAGCAAAGGAGCAAAGAAAAGATTGAGGCGATAACAAAAAATTTCAAAGAAACAAAGGAAGAGGCATGTACGTAAATGAAGAGGAATCTACAACTTTTAGCTCTTCAAGTGAAGAATGTGAAGCAGATTGCACAAGAATTTGTTGCATAGCAAATTCTGACATATGTGTTGCAGCCATGGAAATCTTGGAGGATCAAGCTACTTCAACGAACTGCACCAGTAATCAAAAGGTAACCTCTAAACAAAAATCTTTTTCAATTTTCTCTTTTACAAATGAATGTCTCAAATGTGCTGAATTGGAAGAACTTCAACAAATCTATGATTCATTATATAAGGAAATAAAGAAATTAGAAAACAAGTTTACAATAAAGAAAAGACAATGTGATGCAGTAATAATTGTGAATGGTAAACTTGCTGAAAAGATAGATAAACTAAAAAGTGAAAAGAATACCGTAGAAATTGAGTTAGAGAAACTAAAAAGGGAAAGTGAATCATTACATGTATCACTTGTCAAGTTTTCTAATCTAGAAGAAAATGTGAAAATGTTCTTAAAAATGACAACCCAAACTTGTAAGAAAGGACTTGGGTATAATACATTTGAGCAGGAGAAATCTAATGCTCCGAGAAACAACGTCGAACCCATTTATACTAAACCTAAGATAAATCAAGTAGTTTGGACCAAAAAACCAACCAAGGAACAAATTGCCAAATGGCTTCCTATTTTTAGACTTTCGAGAACCTATAATTTTTGCAACTAGTTAGGACACAAGGTTTATCAATGCAAATTGAGAAAATTGCAAAACCTTAGTGCAAAATTGATTTGGATGCCGAAAAGCATTGGATTTATGGCTTCAAAGGTAGACCAACATAGACTCCAAAGGATAACTAACCCAAAATGGGTACCAAAAGGATGAGCTCCATTTGACTTAATTTTTGCAGGTTTGCCTTAGAGCTAAAGCCAATAACATATAGTTTATAGATAGTGGCTGCTCATGACATAGGACAGGAGAAAAAGCACTATTCCATAATATCAATCCATGCAATGAAGGGATAGTAGCCTTAGAAATAATGAAAAAGGTAAAATAAAAGATAAAGAAAATATTTTTTGGTATTTCAAAATACATATCTTGAGGATGTATTATTTGTTGAAGGACTTAAACACAACCTAATGAATATTAGTCAATTATGTAATAAAAGATATAAAGTTGTATTTGAATCCTCTATATGCAATGTTTTTGATGATGAACACATATTATTTAGTTGCAAAAGACATGAAAATATATATTTAGTTTGCCTTGATGAACTAGAAGGAAAACGTCTAATAGTTATAGAAAATGATCCATGGATATGGCATACAAGGCTTGAATATATAAATATGTCAAATATTAAAACATTGTGGAAAAAGAATCTAGTACTAGGGTTGCCAAAGCTCAAATATGACAAGGATAAGACTTGCAAAGCTTGTCAACTATCTAAACGACCCAAAATGCCATTTTCCACTAAAAAGGAAATTTCAACAACTAGACCACTTGAATTGCTACACATGGATCTTTATGGACCATCGGATATTTTAACTCTTGGTGGGAAAAAGTATGTATATGTAACTGTTGATGATTTCTCAAGATTCACTTGGGTTATATTGTTAGCTAGCAAAGATGAAGCATTTTCTATATTTGTCACATTTTCAAATTTGGTGCAAAATAAAAAACAAAGTTCAATTATTTCCATTAGAAGTGATCATGGTGGTGAATTTGAAAATAATCGATTCATAAAATTTTGTAATGAAAAAGGAATTCACCATATATTTTCTGCACCAAGAACTCCTCAACAAAACGGAGTTGTTGAAAGGAAAATTTGGACAATACAAGAAATGGCAGAATTATGCTAAATGAGAGTACATTATCCAAAAGATTTTGGGGAGAAGCTGTGAGTACAGCTTGCCATGTATTGAACCGAGTTACCATTAGAGCAATTTTGAAAAAGACCCCTTATGAACTTTGGAAAGTTAGAAAACCAAACATATCATATTTCCATACTTTTGAATGTAATTGTTATATGTTAAACAATGGAAAAACAAACTTGGAAAAATTAGATGCCAAAAGTGATGAAGCGATTTTCCTTGGTTATTCATCAAATAGCAAAGCATATAGAATTTCAACAAAAGAAATCAAATAGTAGAGGAATCAATACATGTTGTTTTTTATGAATTTAATCAAACTCCGAGAAAGGATGATGAACTAAGTGATGCAGATGATACAAAAGCAAAACAACAAGAGAAAACCGAGCTTAAGTCAGAAAATTCCACGAAGGATAAGGTAAGTGAAGGTAATGATTCATATAAACTTCCAACTGACCTGAAATTCAAAAATGGCCATCCAATTAAACAAGTCATTGGTAATATTTATGAAGGAGTAAAGACTAGAAGGTCAAAACAAAACATTTATGGACAATATGCATTTGTGTCAAAAATTGAACTAACCACTATTTAACAAGCTCTTAATGATAAAAACTGGGTTGTTGCAATGCAAAAAGACCTAAATCAATTTTAAAAAAATAACGTATGGCATTTAGTTCCTAGACCAAATGATTGCATCATTATTGGTACCAAATGGGTATTTAGGAACCAATTGGATGAAAGTAGACTTGTAACAAGAAACAAAGCCAGATTAATAGCCAAGGGATATTCTCAAGAAGAAGGAATTGATTTTGAAGAATCATATGCACCCATGGCAAGATTAAAAGCCATATGCATCCTACTAGCTTTTGCTTCTCACATGAATTTCAAATTGTTTCAAATAGATGTGAAAAGCGCATTTTTGAATGGATACTTGAATGAAGAAGTATATGTAGAACAACCCCCTGGTTTTGAAGAAAAGGATCAATCAAAATATGTTTATAAATTAACCAAAGCATTATATGGACTAAAATAAGCCCCACGAGCTTGGTATGAAAGTTTAAATAGATTTTTGATTGATCATAAATTTCAAAGAGGAAAAGTTAATACTACTTTATTCATCAAGTATAAAAGTAAAAATATTTTAATTGTGCAAATTTATGTAGATGATATAATATTTGGGGCTACTGATGAAACTCTGTGCCAAGAATTTTCCAAGAGTATGCAGAGTGAATTTGAAATGAGCATGATGGGAGAATTAAATTTCTTCCTTGGACTACAAATCAAGCAACAAGTCGAACGAATATTCATAAATCAGTCCAAGTATGTCAAAGAAATGCTAAAGAAATTCGGAATGCAAAATAGCGAGGGAGCAAATACTCTAATGAGTTCAAAAATCAAGATCAACACGGACGAAAATGGTAAATGTATCGATCAAAAGCTTTATAGAAGTATGATAGGATCATTATTGTATTTAACTTCTTCTAGACCAGATATTCTTTTCAGTGTTTGTATATGTTATAGATTTCAAGCATGTCCTAAAGAATCACATTTATTAGCTGTAAAAAAAAATTTTAAGTATTTGATAAATACTACTAATCTTGGACTATGGTATCCAAAGGTATCAATGTTTGATTTAATCGGCTACTCGAATGCGGATTTTTCCGGATACAAAGTAGATAGAAAAAGTACTAGTGGAATATGTCAATTCCTTGGAAACATGTTGATTTCATGATATTCAAGGAAAGAAACTAGTGTTGCTCTATCTACAACGGAAGCCAAATATATAGTCGTCAGGAGCTGTTGTGCCCAATTACTTTGGATGAAACAACAATTAAAAGACTATTGTATTAATTATTATAATATTCCTATCATATGTGATAATACAAGTGCAATTTGTTTGACTAAAAATCCTGTATTGCATTCTAGAACCAAACATATAGATGTAAGACATCACTTTATTCATGAGCATGTTCAAAATCATGATGTTTGTATGGATATGTGAAAACTGAGGATAAAATTGCAGATATTTTTACCAAACTTTTAGCAAAGGAATCATTTTGTAAAATTAGAAATGATATGGGGATGATTGAGCTAAATTAGGAATAATTAGATGAAAAATAGACTTAGAAAAATCCAAGTCGATAAGCCAAGTCGACCTCGAGGCTACCAAGTCAACTCCACTGAAGTCGACTTGGGCATAGTGAAGTCAACTCCGCCTCTGGGCGAAGTCGACTCCGTGCGCGTGACCATCGGAATTCTGCCTCTCTTTTTCTTCTTTCTTTCTTCTCTCTTCTCTCATTTCTTCCCGCGTCGACAGACCTCTCTCCATCATTTTTCTCTTCATCCGGCATATCCATCTCATTTTTCCTTCCAACTTTCTTTTCTCCGGCTCCAATTTTCTTTATCCTCATCTCTCCAAAACTTTCTCTGTTCTCTCTCATTTCTTTTTCAAATCCCATTACACAAAACCCATCTCAAATAGCTCCCAAATCTCGTTTTCCTAAGCTAGCTGTGTCAAAGCCATCATTAAGGCCTGTTCCCAGACAAACAAACTCCCATACTGAAGAAGAGGTTCCCAGGAGGCAACGGACTCTCGCTAAAAGAACCGGGACGAGCCATTGACTTCTACAGGTCGATGTGTTAGATTCGAAACTGAAACCCCATCAACTACGGGTGCTCAAGGCGTAGAAAGCCGGACAACCAGAAGCACGGATACTGGGGCTAGAAGGACAAGAGCTCCGACTACCAAAACTCCGGTCTTGAAGATGCTGACCATGTACTTCAAGACAGAACTCCAACATACTCGTTTTTACAAATCGTCCTATGAACGTAAGGTATTCATTCCTAAAATCATAGATTTCAAGTTCTTAAATGACTATGAATTTGAGATTGAAGAGCTACTAGAATTCCAAGGTTGGACCAGATTATTGAAAGTAGATGAAAGGGTTTATCTGGATTTTACTAGGATTTTTTATTATCTATGGGATGATTATAAATATTGTACTTATGTGAAGGGAATTGAAATGTTTTTTGGGACAATGGCAGCCCCAAATCAAGAAGATGCCTTATTCAAAATAGGCGGAATTCTAGGCGTTCCTGCTGAGGAAGTGCAGATCCCTACAGATCTTACATTAGATCAAATGTACAATCAGCTTACCCAGAGCAAATATCATCCAGGGATCAAATTCCTGCATTACATGGATTTGTCTCCAAGGTTACGAGTTCTACGCCTTTTGATAGCCCATTGTATCTATCCTAAGGGAGGTGGTAGAAACCAATTAAACCCTCAAGAGGCAGGAATTCTTTGGAAAGTTGCAAATAGAGTCAAAGTCAGCTTACCGCGACTATTTTTGGAAGTACTGGCTTCGAGGAAGGACAACCTACGAGGGGTTCTTCCATATGGGACATGAATCACAAGGATCCTGGAATTCTATGAGGTTGACATCGATGGTGAACCATTTTAGGTTCTGAAATCAACGAATGACATCAACAAATCCCTGCTCCAATGCATAAAAATCAATGTGAAGCAATTTAGAGCAGAACAGATACAGGTAAGAATGGGCAGACCAGCTCAAAAGGAAGCTAAGGATGCACAAGCTCAAGGGGAGTAGCCCCCGCCACCAGAGGATGAGCAACCTGCCCCACATGCAGACTCTCCTGAAGAGCCAGCCTCACCCGTGTCACACGGCTCATGCTCACCTCAGGGTTCACAGATTCTTGATCTAGCACCACATCCTCCATCATGGGACACTTTGGTGAACACTATTCGAGTTCACCTTGAGTAGTTAGAAGACCGACTAACTAGTCAAATTGCTGGGGTCCAAAATGCGATAACAGATATGCATTCACACCAAGATCATATAGATCAGGGGCTTTGAACCATTCGCTATCACCTAGCATCCGAGCATCATCAACATCAGCCCATACCCGAACTAGATCCATTGGATATCGAATCAGTTCGTGGAGATCCAACCCCAACACCCGTTTCATCATTTTACTCCTCAGCCTATGTTCGACCCATCAAACCTACCGAAAAATCATATCCAATTTCCAAGTTTCAATTTACCAAATCCTTGGTAATTGACTCTTATTTTGCCTGATTGACAAAAAGGGGGAGATTAAGTTGAGTTTTGATTTTTAGGAGAAGTATCTTTAGGAGTTACATTTTCTCTAAGTTTTTTTGGGTTGGGCAGCTTGTATATAGGTTTCTTTTTCATTTGCATTGCAATTTGTATGAAAAGTTTGCTCATATGAAAAGTTTGCTTATGATTAAATTTGCATTATGAGATGTCATGAAAAGTTTATGCTCTGATTATGTTTTGCTCTAATCCTAGTTGGTTGAATAAGTGTTTGAAATTCAACTTGAGATTATCTAAAGTAACATATGCCTATTGAAAGGAAAAACTCAAATTAGTTTTGCTAATCACCAAAAAGGGGCAAATTGTTGAGAACAATTGTTGACAATCAAATGAAAAATAGCCAAAGCATGAGTTTTGATGATTAGCAATATGATTTGAGTAAGTTTCAAATCATCAATGTATCTTTTGTATTGTCTTAGTTATAAAAATGGAAAATATGAAGTATAACAGGTTAAGTCGATCCTCAAGTTGACTCCATATCGACTTAGGCGAAGTCGATACCCAAGTCGACTCCAGAAAGAGACTTCGAGTGCTAAATTTTGTCCAGCGTTGAAATTGGGGACCAAAATGTATCAAAGTCGCAGACGAAGTCGACTTCATCTGCAACTTCGGTGAAGTCATAGGCCAAGTCAACTCCAGTACCGACTTTAGTCAAACAGGGCAGATTTGTAGAAGTCAAGTTGTAGACCAAGTCGACTTAAATATTCGACTTAGAATATTTGAACAATAATTCAAGTCCAAAGCAAGCAAGACGCATGAATTCACTTTCATAATATATTTGGACTTGTTCATGCATATGAAGATTCAAGTTTTCAAGACTTCTATACAAAATGAATATACAAAATGTCAAGTATTGAAGATCAAGAGTAGAACAATTATAATGAAGAAGTTAAGCAAGAACAGTTTCAAAGAAATTTAAGTTCACTTGAGAAGAAAGAGAAGTCAAGTCGCAAACGAAGTCGACTCCAGCATCGACTTGGGTCAAGCCTCAGACCAAGTCCACCTAGAAGACAGACTTGGAAACTAAAGCATTCGAAGTCGCACCCGCAGTTGACTCCACATGCGACTTGTGCCAAGTCTAAGGCCAAGTCGACCCGAGGAAGAACTTGAACAAGCTGAGCACAAGTCAAGTTGCACCCAAAGTCGACTTGAACGAAGTCGCACACGAAGTCGACTCTACCTGCAACTTGGAGAAATAACGTTTGAATTTTTAAACGTTAGCACATTTATTATGTGCCAACCACTTCTCCAACATTCAAAATTTTCCCTCCTCTATATATAGACACTTAAGCAAACGTGGAAACACACAAGATAAAGCTGTAAAAGAGGAAAGAAGTGCTACTAAGAGTTTCAATTCACTTTTCTCTACAATTGAGTGATCTATACACTTTCAAAGGAAGAACAAGCTTCAAAGTTATTGTTTGCTTCAACACAATATGATTCATTGCATCTATAGATTCTTCCTCAAGCTAAAACTGCCTACAAAAATCCTTAAAGTGTAGATTTCTTCTATTTCATCTTGTTATTTGATTTTGGTGCTTGGTTTAAGTTCCGTGTTTCAAACCAAGATATAGCAACTAGGGTTGTGATTGGAGTGTAACTCATCACCTACTTGTGTTGCTTATTGTACACGCCACCTAGAGCTAGAATCTGGAAGAGAGCAGAGGCTCTGATTGTATATGCCTCATAGAGCTAGAATCTAGAAGAGAGTGGAGACTCTAGTTGTATTCGCATAATACATAAGTGGAACCCAAGTCACAAGGGAGTGTGAGCTTGGAAGAGTGGAGTAGGAAAAGGTTGCCCAATCCATTATAAATCTTGTCTACTGTTTTTCATTTCCGCTTTCATTATTTTATTGCTCTCTATTTGTTTCATTAAAAGGGTTCAAACTAAACCAGGGTAAATTTAATAATTCAAGTTTTAATTTTTTAAATACCCAATTAAACCCCTCCCGTCTTGGGTAATTGCCATCAACTCGAGACCAATAATATGGAGATCTGTTTTTATCTTTTGTTTAATTTTTTTGGCTCCCCTCACCATATTTCAGGTTATCTGAGGAGAGTTTTTTTTAAAGCATTTTTACTATGACATTCTCTTGCCTTTTTACGAGAACATTAACATTTGTTGATGTCAAGTCCTAGTTACTCAGCTTAAGTCAATCACCCATTCTTATTATTCCGATAATTTGGTAGGGATACTCAACATAGAAGTTAACACATTTTAGATCTTATTAGAAAAAATTGTGAAATATTACCATTTCCGAGGCCATTAATTCCCTTAAAGCACGTGGTTAACATTTGTTTAACTCAGTTCTTATCATTTCAGTTGAAAAGATTAACATGGACTTGAATTAGAACAACGTACTATGAAATTCTCTTGATTCATTTACATGTCATTTGCAACTTTCTTTTACACATAGTCCTTAACGTGAATTACCAATGTTTCATGGAATCAATTTCAAGTTAAAATTTTTTTCAACCTTGCACAATTTCATCAAAATGGATTAAAACAAGAAAATTTTCATCAGCAAAAGTTGACATAACATGCAATCTAATCAAAACATAGAAAACAAACTTATGACCAAGAATTATATACCCCCCAAACTTGAGAGGTGCATTGTCCTCAATATATGAGACTAAAGGTAACCCAATAAAGAAATACAAAATGAAAAACTAAATGGAAAGGACTCGAACTCCCTTAGGTATCAGATTAGGTTAAGTCGTCATCCTCGTGATCGCTCTCTCCACCCTGCTACTGGGTAGACAGAACGAAGCACGCCCAGAACTCAGGAGGTGTTGACCAAAATGGAGGTAAAGCCATCGTATTGATGTGTCGTTCCTCCATTAGTTGACAAAAATGTGCCTCCATCGTCTGATTAGACTACCGCAGAAACCGAGCTTGAGCTGCCATCAAGTTCTCTAGGTTGGTCAGCCTATCACTGGTTAATGGTGGTTGAGATGAGGGACCCACAGGTGGTTGCACTGTGGGACGATTGGTAGCGGTTTTGACTCCAGGTTGTGTGCAGAAGGATAGATCTTCTTTGATGGCCTGGCAATTTAATACTTCTTTAGTTGCCTCCCATCGGACTCCTGCCCTTTTGCATAGCCCTGTGATCATTGATGGGAACCAATAACTGCCTCAGGGTGCTTCCCATTAGCACATATCTGGTGGTATAGCAGCCTCCCCACATCAATAGTCAATCCAGAGTAGATAGCATGCAAAAGAAGCACCCTATCAATAGTCACCTCGCTCACATGGGCTGACGACATTAGTTAGGCCGAGACAAATTAGAAGAACATCTTCCCGTCATATTTCATATCCCCGAGCTTGAAATACATGAGTTGCCCTCCCGTTGACTTCCACATAGGTGGTCGTTCACAGTACTAGCTCGTGATGACATTGATATCCTTGTCCTCTCCCTCCAAAAATGCCTCATATTGATCCGGGCGATCAAAATTAGGCATCTCGTAGAAAGCATTGATCACTTCAGAGTGGAATGGGACTATCTTGACACAGACTTTGACTCGGCTATGGCCATGCTCCGTTGCATTGGTGTAGAACTCCTTAATGACCGGTACAATGGCTGGCTTTGGCTGTGCCATGAACTATTGGCAACCTCGGGCATTTAGGGCATTGATGAACGTCGGAGAATGAATCAGTCTTAATCCCCCTCTCAGGAATCAAATGTCACTTCTGCAAGGAGTTCGTGTACTGCTTGAAAGCCTAAGCTGACACAAAGCGGTTAGCGTCGAACTCGACTGGGTCTTGAATTTTCTTCCTCTTAGCAGAAGATGATGAGGTCATGTCTCCTTTATCCTTAAATAAACCACCAAGTTGGCAAACCACAACCAATGTCAAGCAATTACCTTCAAGAACTCCAAACCAAACTTCAAATCCTCCTTCCAATCACCAAATCTCTATCCTAACACCAACTGCGCATTCAACCAACACAAAGCAGCTTGTGTGAAACCCCAATTTTAGGAACATGTATGAAACCCTAGGGTTATAAACCTTGGATAATATAATGATATTTATATGAAATATATATTAATGATATTTTGCAATATATGGTATTGGAAGATTAAATAATTAATTATGAAATTCTGATGAATAGTGAACATGAATAGTGAAACATGAAGTAACTGTTGGATTAAGAAATATTTTAAGTTAATCACTTTAGATTAACTTAATCATAAAAGACGAAAAAGGAAGCTTTCCACCAAAAGAAAAAAGTGCTTTTTGGATTAAAATAATAATTTTTAGATTTTTATGGATTCTTGTGAAGAAAATGAAGAAAAATTCATATGTTGTAATCCGGACATCGGATTTAGATGAAATTTTTTATGGATGGCCAAAATATGATGATGCACAAGATGAGTAGTCCAAGATTGATCAAAAATTATAAATCAAGGGTCAAGATTAAAAATCATTTGAAGATCAAAAGTAGTTTTACTTTTTCATTAATTAGAATTTGACTTTGGATTAATTTTAATTAATTAAATAGATAAATAATAAATGCAAAATCAGCACAAGGCTCAAGGAGTGCAGGGGCTGTGGAAAAAGAGAGTCAAATCCAATGGTTCAAATTCATCCTCATCAAAGATCAATGGATGAGATTGAATTAGCTTTAAAAAATTAATTTTAATAAAATTAAAAATATAAATAAATAGAGATGCCATAGGGGGAATGAACAGTAGCTAGGGGGCTGCACATGGCTCAATGCACCTTTTGAAAATTAGAAAAAAATATATTTACAATTTAATACCTTGAGTAAGGGAGGGTAAATTACAATTTCATGCAAAATGCATGCCTATAAAAGGGGAGCATGGGGTGAATGACCAAAGCACACCACCCAGCTCCAAATTTGGGCATTTTTCCACCCTCAACACTTTTTAGCTTGAGGAGGAGAGAAGAGAAGGAGAAAGAGAAGCAAAGAGAGAGAAAGAGTCGGATAGGAGGGAGGTTCTCCACTTAAGTTAAGGGGATTCTCCTCAAATTTCTTTTGGATGTTAGGTAGGGTAAAACCATACTTAGATAATGCCTAAGCATGAGAAAATAAGTATGGTTATAATGCCAAAGTCGAATTATACCAAAACATCAAAAATTTGGAGCGAAAATAAAGCATTTGGGAAAATTATGTATGAAATGTGCAACTAAAGCTCCAAAATTGCTAAATGATGATTTTAGATGAATTTTATGATAATTATGATGTTGGAATGAAGATATATTAATCTCATGATTTTTGTATTTAAGGATTATGCTTAAGTGAAATTATGTTTATTTTTAGTATATGGAGAAAATGATTTATTTGGCCAAGTTAATGATGATAAATTCAAAATTCATAAATTTTCCTATGATATACTAAACATAAGCTATGTCACCGTATTTTTTATTTTTGAAAAAAATGTCAATTTTTGGAATCCATGAATAGTAACCCCACATTGCTTTGAACAGTACCCATGAACAGTTATCGTGAATAGTAATCTGTTACAGTGCATGAACAGTAAACAGCGTGATTTTAGGAGAAATTGAGATTTATTTTTATAAAGATGTATGGATGGAATTTTTAAGGATTTATGGATAAAAATTCATATAAGGAGGTAATAACCAAGTATTTATAAAGGAATAACCTTTATAAAAATGAGACAATATGTAATCATAAAGCATGTATGGAAAGCAATCTTAGATGTGGAATAGATGGATAAAATATGTAATTTCCTTGTATAGGAAGAGAAAAGGAGAAGGTTGAGGACACGGACTGAGAAGGTAAGCAAGCAAACTTTTTAAAAATGTGATTTTATTACTTCATTGTAAGTAAGAATAACTTTGAAAATGTGATTTTATTGCTTCATTGTAAGCAAGCAAACCCTTTTGAAAATATATTTTATCTCAAGTATTTATGAAATGTGTTTAAGGGTGGTCATTCTTATAATGTTTTGAAATGATAAATGTTTATGAGTTTTTATGAAAAGTCATGCCAGCGTATTAATATCATGTGATGTTCATGGACATGTGCACATGTATGATGCATAATGAAGCGGCTTCGGTGGAGGAAGTAGGATCAGGGATCCCTCTTCACTATTGCCAAGTCACAAGGGCTATGTACTGACGGCATCCTCCCAAGAGGTCGGGGTACAAGGAAGAGGCTTTGGTGGAGGTAGAAAGCGGATCAAAGGGTCCCCCTTCACTATTGCCAAGTTGTATAGGCTATGTACCGACGGAGTCCTCCCACGAGGTGGAGGCAAAGAAATGTTATGTGTGAATGAATGTATTACATTTTCATACATGGATTGAAAAGGAAAGCATAGATTTGAAATGATATTTTTAAAGGGTGGTGCAAATAATTATCTACATGATAATGACAAGTCACCTGATGTAAGCAGTATATAATGCCAGGAAAATCAAAAGTCATGCATGTAGGAGACCATGTAGGCATCAAGAGGAAGAGAGGTTCCCTTTGATAAGGCCAAGTCGAAGACAGACGACGTATTGGATCAAGCTATGTGAGATGTTCCCTGGACTAGCGTATCCGCAAACGAAGGTTTATGTCAGGAATGGAAATGAAGCATTTGCACATCCAAATTTAGGAAATGATTTTTATGAAAAGGTTTTTGTGTATTTGATAGTTGATCACTTGGTAAGTGTCTTCTATCGAATGAAGAGAAATACATTTAAATGAAAGAAAAATACTTGCTTATTGAGTTTCGACTCGTGTTTTATTTTTTTCAACCTCAGACGAGTGTAGGAAAAGCCAAGAGAAGAAGGGCATGTGTTGCTAAAGGAAAAGAGGAATCTATAAAGGTTAGTAGATTTTTGTATAAATAGATTCCCTGATAGGATATGATGAAAAAGGATATAGATTATATGAAGTTACGAAGTTATGAACAATATGAGAAGTTGATGATTTATGATGTTATGGATAAGTCCATTATGAATGATGATGAGTATATGTTTATATGATGAAAGAAAAAGAAAAAAAGTTGGACGAGAACCAGTTAAGAACCCATTATGTGATCAGGGTATAATCCTGAGTCACATTTACCAATTGACAAGATCTTGGAGTAAGGACTATGTGAACACCTCGGTTCGGAATGCCACAACTTGCAAGACAATTAGGTCACACCAAAGGACAAGACAAGTTACCTTAGGAGCTTTGCAACCACAATTTGAGGTAGGAAGCTGTCTACATTGGTGTCGCGGCGCAGTCTGTGTGGCGCCTTGGCGCCGCTCGACTAGCCTTGAAAATCTAGCGTCGGTTGAAAATAAAGAGGAAAATGGGTGATGAAATGGATGCAAAATGGAGATGAAATGGAGAGGAAATGGATTGTGGGAATGGGGCTTAATATTAGGTATGGAAAACCTCGATTTTGGGTGGATTTGAGTGGAATCCAGGAATGGGAAAAAGATGGAAATGGAATGGAAAATGGAGATAAGATTGGGGGAGAAATGGGAGTTGAATGGAGGTGGAATGGAGTGAATCTTCTTGCGTAGGCTTGGAGAGGAAAAATGGAGAGGAGAAATAGGGCCAAGGCTTAGGATTAGGGTTTTTACTATAACCCGAGCCTTATAAGCTCGTCCGGGTCGCATTGTCCATGACTCGACATTAGGGCACCAATGTTGCGGTGCCTAGATGCCACTTATGTGCTCCGTACTTTTCGGGATCTTCATCACGGCTCCAGGCACCATGTTGGGGCGCCACAGCTCCACTATTTTTTAATGCCTTTCTAAAATTTTGCCCCCAACTGCTTCCTAGTATCACTTTCATGAATTTGAGCTCCAAATCAAAATCCTACATACTAGAAACAAGTAGAAATGAGTAATGGGTTGCCTCTCATTTAGCGCTAAGTATAACGTCCTCAGCCCGACGTTCTCGCTATCTAGGGATCCTTCAATACTACCACCTCCTTGCAATGCTGCACATTGTCCCCCATGTAATGCTTTAGGTGCTGCCATTCACAATGAAACTGCTACCGAACGTCTCATTGAGTACTTGCACTAGTTCGTGCTCAGTTGCCCTTAGCACAATGAATGGTCCCGACCATCGTGATTTGAACTTTCCTAGAAACAGCTTCAATCTTGAATTGAAAAGCAGGACTCTTTGACCTGGCTCGAATCTCCATGGCAGAATCTTCTCATCATGCCATTTCTTCACTCTTTTTTGTTTAAATCTTGGCATTTTCATATGCTTACATTCTGAATTCGTCCAATTCATTGAGCTGCAGTAATCGACGCTCCCCAGCTTGTTACATGTCCAGGTTGCTTCGTTAACACCCAATAACTGTTATGCTCCAACTCAAGTAGCAAATGACAAGCTTTTCCATATACCAGTTGGAAAAGAGACATTCCAAACTGGGTTTTGTAAGCGATTCGATATGCCCATAACGCGTCATCCAACTTGATAAACCAGTCCTTGCAAGATGACCCAATTGTTTTCTATAGAATTTGTTTCAATTCTTTGTTGGCCAACTTGACTTGTCCATTGGCTTGTGGATGATATGTTGTTGTCACCCTATGATGTACTCCATATTTGTGGAAGATCGCCATAAACTGCCGATTATAGAAATGTGAGCCCCATCACTAATCATCACCCGAGGAGTGCCGAAACGTGTAAAAATATTCTTCTTTACGAATTTGAGAATCATTTTGGTGTCGCCCGCTGAAGTAGGTATTGCTTCAACCCATTTGGACACATAATCCACTGCTACCAAAATATATTGATTTCCAAAGGAAGAGATGAAGGGTTCCATGAAGTCAATACCCCATATGTCGAATATCTCCACTTCGATGACATTAGTGAGCGGCATTTCATGTCTTTTTGAGATGTTACCCATTCACTGGCATTGATCGTACCTTTTAACGTAGAGATGGGCATCTTTGAATAACGATGGCCAATAAAACCTCGATTGGAGTACTTTGGCTGCAGTTTTGTCTCCTTGGAAGTGACCCCCATATGGTAATGAATGGCAGGTTTGCAGTACGAGCTCTCTTTCATATTCTGGAATACATCTCCAGTATAATTGATATGGGCATTATTTGAATAAGAATTGATCATCCTAGAAATAAAACTTCACGTCATGGAGAAATTTTTTCCTTTATTATGAATTCATCTCCGTAGGCAATAATCCACTGACAATGTAGTAAACGAAGTCTGCATAACATGGTGGATTGCCTGGGGAGATTGAAAATAACTACTCATCTGGGAACACTTCTTTGATTTTCTCCATGTCTTGGAATGGCTGGTTTCTCTTGAGACAGGATAAGTGGTTAGTGACTTGGTTTTCAACTCCCTTCCGATCTTTAATTTTGAGATCGAACTCTTGTATCAATAAGACCCACCAGATCAATAATGGCTTTGCATCTTTTTTCTTGATCAAATACTTAATGACCGAATGGTCTGTATATACTATCACCTTGGTACCCACTGGATAGGCTCTGAATCTATCGAATGCAAATACCATCGCTAGCAATTCCTCTTCTGTTGTGGTATAATTCAGCTGTGCCTCATTCAAGGTTTGCTGGCATAATAGATGGAGTGAAAAATTTTATTCTTTCACTAGCCCAACACTGCTGCCACTATATAATCGCTTACATTGCACATTAATTCGAATGGGAGGTTCCATTCTGGAGAGATAATGATTGCTGTGGATATCAATCTCTTTTTCAGTTCATGGAATGATTCCATGCATTCATTGTTGAATTCGAATGCCGTATCCTTTTCGAGCAGCGAACATAGCAGCTGGCTATCTTGGAGAAGTCCTTTATGAATCTTCTTTAGAACCCTGCATGTCCGAGAAAGCTGCGAATGCCCTTGACTGATGTGGGAGGAGGAAGTTTCTCGATAGACTTGATCATGGTTTTGTTAACTTCAATTCCTTGTGTGGAAACCTGGTGCGCAAGTACGATACCCTCTTGTACCATAAAGTAACATTTTCCCAACGGAGAACAAGGTTTGTATAGTCGCAACGCTGAAGCATCTTTGATATATTTGTAAGGCACTCGTCATGGAATTCTCAAATACCAAGAAATCATCCATGAATACCTCCACAATGTCTTCCACCATATCAGTGAAAAGGTCATCATACAATGCTGGAATGTTGTTGGTGTGTTGCATAGGCCAAATGGCATTCACCTGAATACGAATATGTCATATAGACATGTGAATGTGAACTTCTCTTAGTCTTTAGGTGCTATCATGATCTTGTGGTAACCTGAATAACCATCCAGAAAATAATAGAACTTCTACCCCGCCAACCTGTCTAGCATCTTATCAATGAATGGGAGCGAAAATGATCCTTCCTGGTGGCTTTGTTCAGTTTTCGGTAGTCCATACAAACTCTCCAATCAGTAACTGTCCTAGTTGGAATCAACTCGTTGTTCTCGTTGGAGACCACCGTCATTCCACCTTTTTTTGAGATGCACTGAACCGGGTTGACCCAAGAGCTGTCGGAGATCGGATATATAACACCTGCATCTAGCCATTTAATGACATCCTTTTTTACCACTTCTTTCATAATAGGGTTTAGTCTTCTCTACGCTTCAATGGATGGCCTAGAATTCTCCTCCACTTGAATTTTATGCATGCAGAAGGATGGGCTGATACCTTTGATTTTGGCGATGGTCTATTCTATAGCCTTTTTGTGATTCCTAGGCACTATGAGTATTTTTCTTCTTGCACGAGATCCAATGCAGAAGAAATGATAACCAAGAGTGAGGATTCCGCTCCCAAGTAGCCATATCTTAAGTAATTTGGCAGAGGTTTCAGCTCCAAAATAAGCGGGTCTTTAATTGATGGCTTTAAATGTTTGAATGATTTTGGTTTGAGCTCCAGCGACTCGAATTTTTACAAATATCGTGTAAAGGTTGGAGATTGTCGCAAGTAGCATATCATCTCTGTCAATTCATCGTCAGATTCATTGATTTCTCTAACCAATGATGCTTCTAGAATGTCCATGTAAGATGTGACTTGGAAATCAACTTGAACCACTGAATCCACCATATCAATCATTAGGCATTCCTCTGGATCATTCGGTAGTTGCATTGCCTTGAACACGCTGAATGTAACTTGGTCGTTTTGTACCCACATGGTTAGCTCTCCAGCTTGTACATCAATTATAGCCTTGCCTGTTGCAAGGAAAGACTAACCTAGGATAATTGGCAGTCCCGATCTTCTTCATAATCCAAAATGATGAAATCTGCTAGGAAAATGAACTTATCCACTTTAACAAGAACATCTTCAATTATACACTCCGGATATGTCATAGACCGATCCACCAGTTGCAACATGACTATCGTAGGTCTAGCTCCCCCAACACCCAACTTTCAGAATATTGACTTGGGCATTAGATTTATACTAGCTCCCAAGTCACATAGAGCTCTCCTGAAGTATTAGTTTCCAATTTTGCACGGGGTAGTAAAGCTCCCTAGATCCTTGAGCTTGGGCGGCAGCTTCCTCTACACCATGGCACTTGTCTCCTCTGTTAATGCCACTGTTTCAAATTTTGTCATCCGCCTTTTCTTCAGCAGAACATCTTTCATGAATTTTGCATAGCTCGGCATCTGCTCCAAGGCTTCGACAAGGTGTACCTTGATTTGCAGTTGTTTTAATACCTCCAAGAATTTCTTGAATTGGCCCTCCTTGTTCTTTGCAAATTCTAAGGAAATGGAGGAGGAAGCCTTTGAAATGCGGTTGTTTCATCATCAAGCTACTTTTGGTTTATGTCTGGTTCCTCCACCTCCTGTGATTGAATAGGAGGACTAGTGGTTTTAGTCTCTACTTCTGGTTGAATGACGTTTGGTAGCTGCTTACCACTATGCAATGTAACTGTTTGCACTTGCTCTTTGCCTTTTCCTTTTGAGTTTTGTTCAGTGTCACTTGGCAGTGCACCTTGACGTTGGATATTTAGGGCTAAAGCAAGTTGGCCAATTTGCACTTCTAAGTTTCTGTTTGTCGTGATCTGGGATTGGATGAATTGCATGAATAGATTTTCCAGATCAGATTTATTTTCTTCTCGAGGAGGTAGGTTGAATTGAACTGGTTTGGCTGTTTGTTGCTGAGACGGCTGCTATGAGAATCTCGATAGTTAATTCGGCCTTGTTTGGTTATTCCATGAGAAATTTAGATGATTCCTCCAGCCTTGATTGTAGTTGTTTGCATAAGGATTTGTTGGATTTCTCTGTAAGTTACCCACATAATTAATGGACTCTAGATTGGAGGCACATTGCTTACCGGGGTGGCCGAATTCTCCACACCACGTATAATACTTTGCTGACGACTGCAGTGATGTGGATGCCCCTACCGTGCTGACATTAGCAAGCCTAGATAAGTTTGGTATTTTCCTTGATAAAGCGTCGATATGGGCTTTTATAGATGAGACCGCATCCAATTGGAGTAGACCCCACTTCAACTTCTGTCAGATGGTAATTAATAAGTGTTGACTGTCATATTCTCCAGCAGGGCGTATGATTCTATGTAGCTTTTCCTTAATAGGGAACCAGTTGATGACGAATCCGCCAGATGATGTGTGGAATCTTGGAGAACATTGTAAAATATTTGAATATGTACCCATGGCTGAATTCCATGATGTGGGCATTTTCGAAGCAAGTCTTTGAATCAATCCCATGCCTTTAATAAGGTCTTTCCTCCGTAGTGTTTGAATAAGACTATATCCCTTATGAGTATGGCTAACTTAGTAGGTGAAAAGTATTTCTCGAGGAACTTTTGATTCAAGTCATTCCTCGTACTGATAGAGTTCAGTGGCAAGGAATCCAGCCACTCCGAAGCTCTATTCCTTAATGAAAATGGAAAAGTCTGTAGCCTCATTGCTTTATTGGAGACTCCATTATGCTTGAATGTGTTCATGATCTGCAAGAAATTTCACAGATGGCGTGTGGATCTTCAAAAGATATTACGCCAAATTACCCAATTAATTGGAGCATTAGGAAGGTTTTATCTTGGAGTAGTTGATGTCGATAGGACAAGGTTAAATGCTAGTCTGAACTGCATTTTGCCCAAGCGCAATGAGTTCCCAAATAGGTTGGTCCAAATCATCTTGTGATGGATGAATTGGAACCTCAACCCTTTAGTTTCCATATTGGTCTACATAAATATTCTCGTCCTGATTCCCAATGCGCTCCATTGTATGTTGTTGACTCCTAGCTTCTCAACTCTTGTGACGTCTCCTCAGATAAGTCCTTTTGGCTCCGGATCAAATGGTATAATAATATCCTTTCCAGCCCTTCCTTGGCACATGAAAAAATGATGAACCCTGCAAAAAACCAGTTCAATTGCAATCAACTAGAGATTTCTAAACTGACGAAATTATAAAATAAACTATAATTACATAATTATAAAAGAAAAGCAACAAAATTAATAGTAATTAATTACGCCAAATATCCCCGGCAACGGCGCCAAAAACTTGATGAGCTGCGTATATGTCTAATTAAAATATTCGTTTTAACGCAGTATATGTGCCGATCAAGTAATAAAAAGTGAGTTAAGTATCATTCCCATGAGGATATATTTTTACTAAGATGATTAATTAGTGTAGTTGCTTTCAGTAAGTAGAAAGGGATTTCATAATTAAGAATGAAAATACCAAATGCATAAAAGAAATAGAGAAGAGTTTCACGGAATAGATGGAATACTAAAAGGGAACTATCAAATGGGGATGGCAGATAGGATAGTTGAGAATCCTTGAATCTAAACTATATCACATTGTTTTCTTTTCATTAGATTGTGCAGGAATTTCCAATTCCAAGTTCAATAATCTTTATATATATCTTATAACACATATAAAGCTAATTACACAACATTCAATTGCAATATTCTCATGCAATTAAATGAAATGGAACTGATAGATACATAACTTATTCACGACTACATAGGGTTTAATGGTATATTTCTATCCATAAACAACTTCCCTTAACAAAAGAAGGAACTTATGCCCTACACACGGATCTAGCAAAGGTTTTCCTTTGCCAAAGATGAATCCTGCAATTAAATCATCTCACAAGATAGCTAATCTTGTAAAAAATATTAGACAACATATGCAAGGGTAAATCCACGTAGCACAATCATATAGAAATCAAACATTCATTTTTGAATCATAAAGAACCAAACCAATATAGTTAGATATTAATTCATCCTAACTTTCAATCTATGGAAGTTTAGTTCAAAGACATGACATCAACATCCATTACATCCAAGATGAAAGTATTCCAAGAAAATAGAGAAAAGGGAAGAGAATGAGAAAGAGAAAACTAAATCTCGGAAGCTTACGCTAATGAAATCGGATCTCCTCTTTAGATGTGCTGGAAATGAGTCCTTTTCCTTCTTTGCGGCTGCTCTGTCGACTCTCTCTCTATCTCTCTCTTTGGCATGAATCCCTAGGTTTCTATTTAAGTCACTTAGCCGTACGGCACACGTGAAGAAACACACATGTGCAGATTCACTGTGGTGCCTAGGCGCCAACTCCCTAAATGCTACATAACTTAGAAACTCTTCACTCACTAGAAGCTTTGTGACTTAGAAACTTTCCAGAATGCCTCTGTATGCTAGTGAAGTGGTGCCTAGGTGCCCCAAGCCGATGTCTAGAAGGGTGAATTTGAAATTGCAAGAAATAATGGGCATTAAATTGCAAATTTTAATGGGCACTACACAATAAAAATGATGACATGTACGAAATGACAAAAAGGGGTCTTGAGAATGAGACGAGGTAGCAAAAGCATTAATGGCAAGTGATAAGTTAGGTGATGAGGTGGCATGGTAATTAATGCCCTATTTTTATTTTATTAATTGATTAATTGTTTGATTAATTCACATGTTATGATATATAAGGTGGAATGATATGAAATTTTAAGGGAAGGCATGCCAATTCATGCCCAACATTATGAACGGTTTGGATCATGCAAATTATGAATGAAAATGGGTTAAATGGTAATAAGGATTATATGGTATTTTATTAGTTAATCTCATCTTACTAATACTTTAGCTTAAGTTCATCATTTTAGGATGAAATTTTTTATGTATGGCTAAGATAAGGTGCCCTAACTAATTAATGGATTTGATTATATCAAATCTTACTAGAACCCCTAAATCATGTTGCAACTACCATGATTCATATTACCTAAATGGCCATTGACTTTTAAAGCTTTAAAAGGGTCATTTTCGTAAATACAAAGAAAGGGACAAGTTGACTTTGAGGACCCACTTTTGAGGTGTCAAGAGGGGATAATTTTGGTTAAATTTTAGTAAAGAAAATGCAAAAATGCATGGATAATATGATAACCCTTAGACATGTGTCATTGTAGGAAGCATTTGGAAGAAATTAAGGTCAACCAAATTAATGCAAGTTGACCTTTCTGGAGCTACATTGGATATGTGGCAATCATGGGATGAATTAGGGCAGATTTTTAATTAAAATAAATTGCAAAAATACAAGAGATGTAGTTCAAACCTTGGACATGGATAGCTAGGTGCTTTAGGGGTGCAACAAGTCCACTAAAAGACAGAAGTTAAAACAAGATGATGGAATGGATGGTTTAGATTCAAAAAGCAATAAATTGATAAATTAAACATGTTAAAACATAATTTATGAAGTGTCAACGTGAGGTTAATTTCAGCAACAAGTATAAAACAGAAAATGGGCAGCAAGGTAGGGACGTTTCATGCAAGTTAGAGAGAGAAAAACTTAAGAAAAAAGAGGAGGAAGAAGGCCGCATGGATGAGTTTAAGAGGAGGATAAATCTTCAAAATCAAGTAAGTATTAGCCTCTAATGATACATAAGTATGGGTATTTAAATGATATATTTATGGGAATTAAATTGGGTGTGACGCCCCATGAATTAAGTTGTCAACTAATTTTGAAAATTTTCATTCAAGTTGTCGAGCTAGGCTTAGTTAACGCCCAACAATATGAGGCATCATAAATGTACAAGCTATGATTTAATAGCTTTTTAGAATGTTAGATGAAGATTCAAGTAAGTAAGCTTTCATATAAGCCATGTATGTATGGTTTCAAGTGACTGAAATAAAATATTTAAGCTCATGTATATGGAACGTCTGCACTTGAGTATATGGGAAGAAAAATTCTGTTTATATATGTTAATTTTATGATTAAACATATGTTATATGTGAAATTTTAGAATTAAGAGCTGATGAATACGAGTTTGGCATATGTATTAAGTTAAGATGCATGTATGGGATAAAACCTAGCAAAAATAGAACAAAATGAAACTGTTACAATAAAGAACGAAAATTTCAAAAATTTCATATGAAATTTAGTGTACTATAAATCATAAATAAGCCCTTAAAATGACCGCGAGAATAGTTAATAGGCAACTCCCTATGCATGTGTCATTAATGTGCAATTGCATAAGTGAAATTTAGAAAATGAAGCCATAAGGGGCTGTTTGGAAATGGATGACTAATTTCAGAAATATAAATTGGAAATTAGCTTATATAAGTTGTAAATAAGCAGAGAATATGGAGAAAAATAAAGCAATAAAAGCAGTTGAGCAAGCCACACCAATAGACATGATTTTTATAGTGGTTCAAACAACCTTCCTTACTTCACTCTTCTAAGCTCACACCCATTGTGATTTGGGTTCCACTAATGGATTATCAGATACAACTAAAGCAACAACTCTCTTCTAGATTTCAGCTCTAAAGGGCTTGCATAAACACAACACAAGTAGGTGACGAGTTACACTTAAGTCACAACACTACTTTGCTTTCACTTGGTTCCAATTTCCAATATCAAACCAAGTGTCAAATACAAGTAATGAATCAAATAAAGAAAATGCACTTTACAAGTTCGTGTAGCGGATTTCAGCTCGTGAAAGAACTTGTTGAGAGAAAGAATTGATCAGCAAGTTGGAGCAAAGTTCTTCACTTAAAGTTGGTGTAGATCACTTAATGCTTAGAGAAAGCAGAAGGTGAACACAATGAATGCTTCTCTAACATCTAGTACGGCCTCTTGAATGCTCTTTCATAATGGTATTAGTAAATTCGAACATTTGGTGATAGGTGGAGCGCATTTAATGCGCCAACGTTCGAATTTTTTCGATTGTTGCAAACCAAGTTGCATACGGAGTTGACTTCAGATGCGACTTCACCTAAATCGCAGACTAGAGTTGACTTCGGTTGCGACTTCAGTCTCCAACATGGCTTCAAGTTCCATTTCATGTCTACTTGGTCTTAGACTTGACCCAAGTCACAGGTGAAGTCGACTTCGGTTGCGACTTCACTTTCTGTATGTATATAATGGAACTTGGATTCCTTTTAAAAGTGTTTCTTGATGCTTATTATTCATCTCATATCTTGTTCTTCCAATAATATCCTTGATCATAAGTGTTTGGTCTTGGAATTGGGCATGTTCATCTTCTTTTGAGAACTTTATCTCCGTGGTCTTGATCTAAAAATTATTTGCCTTCCTTAAGTTTGCAGTCCAAAAATTAGTTAATGATCTTCACTTGAAGTCGATTGCCTGGGTCAACTTAGGGTTCAACTTCACTCAAGTCACATTTGCAGAGTCGACTTAAGAATACAACTTCACCCAAGTCGCAGGTGGAGTCGACTTCAATTGCGACTTCACCTGTCTCCTAGCCCAATTTCAATGCTAGAAGAAATTAATCTCCTAAAGTTGATAGTGGAGTTGACATGGGTTTGCGACTTCACCTAAGTTGCAGGTGGAGTCGACTTCGACTGCAACTTCGCTTGTCCTTGTGCCCAAATTTACCAATAGAAGGTTTTTCACATTTAAAGTCAATCTTGAGGTCGACTTGGATATCAACTTCACTCAAGTTGATGGCTAAGTCGACTCGGCCTTGCGACTTAGTCTTCTATGTTTTGAATTCTAAGTTTTTATTCTTTAACCAAGCTTAACAAACCACATTAGTACCCGAAACATTCTCAAATTGAGTTGTTAATCATCAAAACATGGATTGTGCTTAATTTGCCTTTGATTTAAACAATCTCCCCCTTTTTGATGATTGACAAAACAAATTTGAGATATACCTTTCATTTTCTTTCAAAAATAACATATCATCCTTGTTTTGGTGTCTATAATATACAAATTGCGTTATCATTGCATTCCAAAGTTAAATGAATCAATACATCATTTCAAACACATACAAATATGCATTTCATAATATTCAACCATTATAATTTCAAGCAAAACATTTCGTATATATATATATATAACCAAACGTTTGTATACAATGTGAAATAAGAAAATGCAAATGACACCTAAATGTACATGCTACCCAACCCATAAAAGTAAACTAACCTAAACCTCAAATCTCTCTCCCCCTTTTTATCAAAGAATTGAAAAGGAGATAAGGAAATTTGGATTTGGTAAACTGGAAAGCTGAGATTGGGTAGGATACAGGACGAGTAGGTGGGATAGGTCGGATGTGGGGGGATGAGTGAAACGATGAGACAGCCTAAAAAGTGGGTTCGGCTCTCACAGATTCACCAAAGTATGGATCCGGATCAAGTACACTTGGCACCGCGTAACCTCAATTGGTGACCGACGCGAGTCTGTACTTGATTGTCTGTAGTTCTTGATCCATCTTATCTTGGTGAGTATGCATCTCCATCATCACCATGTATATCCCAACCAACTTGTGACGCCCCAAACCGAGCGTTACATCCTAAGCCTTACCTCGGGATTGTATTAATTAGTAAACGTGATCATGATTGTTGCCCTGTCACACAATAGGTTTTAACTATGTTTATCCGATTTAATATTTCCTCATAAGAATTTAATTTCTCATATTCCTATCTCAAACATATCTAAATCATTTCCAACTCATGTATAGCTAAAGCCATTTCAATCCATTCAACACATATACACAGCATGATGTTCAAGCAACATTTCAACATTTACCTGAATCAGATGTCACTGCACGTATAAACCATAGTCATCAATATAAAACATTCAAATAGTTTACATCTATTCAACATGAATTATTCCATAACATAGAAATACTAAAGTTTATCCATGACTTTCTCAAATTGGAACTTCCTCCTTCGCCATCTCTTGTCCTTCACCTGTCTTTTGGGTTTGGAAAACAAAATTGTGAGTCGAAACCAATAAGCAAGCTATTTGCATTTTACAAGAAAATCATTTCAAACAATATTTTTGCATTAAAAAATCATCTTGGAAAGCAACTTATACCTTATCAAAAGGTATATCTTGAAAATATAAAATCTTGTACCCATAATGAGTACCATATAGATAATGCTATATAAAAACATGAATATACCCATCATAACTCCCTTAGGATGGAAGCTAGCCAACCGACCATCCGTCCACGTTATCTCCCATTTTAGAGAGAGTGTCACCGGCCTTGGGCCTATTTTAAGTGACTTGGTCGCACCAATGGGGGACAATCGGTCCACTTATACCCTTCAAGTAGACCTAGTACCTATGCACGTGAAATTTTTCATAAATTCATCTTTAACATGCTAGCATGATTTTTCAATCAGAAATATAGATCACATCATTTTTCTATAACATTTATCAAAGGAATTTCATAATATCGCATTTGAAGTAAAAACATCATTTCAACACCATTTTGCTAAGGAATGGTCATCCTTAAATATATTAAAAATAATTTCCACAATTTCATCAAACAAGTTAGAGCAAAAATTTTCATTTATGTAAACAATTTAGAAAAAAAAATTCATTTAGAAATTTTGCTTGCTTACCTGTGTCTCTTAGCTTTCCGACTCCACTTTTTCTTTGCCTTTGCCTATATGAGAATAATATCTTTTTATATATTTCTTTTTCTTATATCTTATTTAGTTTTCCAACCCATTTTATTCATATATATCATTTATTTGGCTTCACAAGTCATTATCCACATATATAGCATATACTGCACATATGAGCACATTTTTACACATTTCAACGGCTAATATATAACATATATAACCCCATAAATAAGGTATCCATTCATCCACATAAAATTCATTCAATAATTATCATTTATAGGTTCATTAACCTCAATTTTCCATTTATCAATCCTTTTCCAAATTGCACGCATTGATGCTCTTTTTATGCACACATTGTCACTTTCTACTTCATAAATAAATTTCAAAATTTGAAATTAATCATTATACACTCTAAACTGATGTATAATCATGAAATATATCATATTTTTATGCATCTTTGCATGAAAACACATTTCACAAGTCATCTATCATCCTTACATATCTACTACTTCACATATGCCCATTTGGCAACATATACATAATGTATTTTATAAAATTTTCAAAATCAGAAATTTAATCCACATATATCATTTATTTGGCTTCATAAGTCATTATCCACATATATAGCATATATTGCACATATGAGCACATTTTTACACATTTCAACGGCTAACATATAACATATATAACCCCATAAATAGGGTATCCATTCATCCACATAAAATTCATTCAATAATTATCATTTATAGGTTCATTAACCTCAATTTTCCATTTATCAATCCTTTTCCAAATTGCACACATTGATGCTCTTTTTATGCACACATGGTCACTTTCTACTTCATAAATAAATTTCAAATTTTGAAATTAATCATTATACACTCTAAAATGATGTATAATCATGAAATATATCATATTTTTATGCATCTTTGCATAAAAACACATTTCACAAGTCATCTATCATCCTTACATATCTACTACTTCACATATACCCATTTGGCAACATATACATAATGTATTTCATAAAATTTTCTAAATCAGAAATTTAATCCATATTTTAGCCTTTTAATTACTCTTAATTATCACTGCATTTAGGGTATTTTATGGGATTTAAATCTACTTACCATAGGTCTCCAAAACAGCAACTTTGGAACCCGTTTTTCACCTATTTAACGTGTCTTTTTACACATAACCCTAAACAGTTTAATAAATCCGAATTCTCAGCAAATAATTACATTTTTCCTAATCCAAATCTAGGGCATTAACACATGTTTAACATTCATAAAAAAGTTTATCTCAAAACAGCAAGTTGCTTAACCGCTTCGGTCCCGTTTCCACTCCGTTTAGCCATCATTTCATAAACCCATAAAAAATCAGATTTGAGATTATTTTTCCAAATCCTTTTGATCGTCAATAATAGATTAACCCTAGGGTAGTTTACCCTACATAGCATTCACAAAGCATGCAATCACATTTTCATATGATTTTTAGCATAGAAACAAAGAAATCAAGTCATATTTACCACTTTGCATTCCATATTTTCTAAAATTCGTCATTTAAGCACAAACCAACATATGTTTTGCATTAATACATGATTCATAACCTAATCACATCATCAATCCAAAACAGAAACTTGTCATGGAGATTTAGGGTTTATCAACTTGAGTTTTCAACTCATATGTCATTCAAATTGTCACTTCCATCATCTACAACCTATAAATTCATACATTTACCCTAATACCAATTCCATATTTATTCAAAGGAATGTTAAATCATCATTTTAAAGACTCTTTAAGTATCCATTTCATATTCAAATTTGAGAGTTTAAAACACAAGTTAAACAACTCAAAATAACACATATACTTACTTGGTTAGTGCACTCCAAACACTAAACACTTGTAGATGATTTCCTCCACCAAACTTCCCTTCTTTCTCCCTTGCTTTTCCTTCTATTTTTCCACTTCTTTTCTGGATCTAAAAGGCACGTGAGTTTCTGGTCTTGAGGGAGGGTTTGCAACACTTAGAAATTTTTTTCCAAAGTCCATTCCCTAAGAACTTGCATTGCTTTATAGGGCTGGATCCAATCTAGCTATGGACCCCATAGTTTGCTGCATTTTCCACATCACTTAATGCTTCCTTATCCCCCTCATGTGTTGGCAAATTCTTAGTCAAGTAAAATTGCATTTTACTAATTTTTAAAATTCTAAAAACTGCTTTAAACCAAGATCGTCCAAACTGTCCAGCCATCACATCCATTGCTGTCCATTTTCTAGAAATTTTTCTTTTCTTAACCCTAATTTAAGTGTAAATTATACATCTCATTACCCTTTAATTTATATATTAATTTGGTGTTAAAAATTAACAAAATGGCAGCAAACCAGCATTTTTCTGCAAGTCAATTGCCCCTCCTATTGTCCACATTTTCTCTCTCCCATTCAGCTGTATTTTATAATTTTTATTGCTGGAAATTTGCATGATTGAATTCATATCTTTGTGTCCCTACATGTCAGCAACATAAGTACATATTTTAAAAATAAAAAAATCAAAATATGCAGCAATATAACCCCTTGGACATCCCCATAGTGCCACATTCCCTATGCCTCTTGTGTGCACTTTGTAGCTTCATCATGATAAACCTTTATTGCTGAGATTTTATTTGGACTTTAGCATTTTACAATAACACATAAAATACCTTAGAAATGGGCTGCATTTTATACCTCAACTCTCATTAAAATCATGCAATTATGCATTATACCCTAGCATTAATTGAAAGGTACTTTTGAAGTGCATTAGTCAACCATGCTCACCTTTTTCAATGCATGTATTTTTTCAATATTTTAAGCTTAATCCAAACCTCCCAAAATAAACATCTCATAATTTCATTTAACCGTTTCAAATTGCATCTCAATTCAATTTTCGTAGCTCCCATTATAGTCGTTTAAAGTTAACGGTTGAAATTGAAATATGATCAATAAATCATTATACTCATTTCATCAAAAATTTTCATAACCCAATAATTCCATAATATCAAGCCCAACATCATTAATTTTCATTTCAAATGTACTTGAATCCACCTTACAGGTATTGAGTTATGAATTTTTCAGTATTTTTCCACTTAATAATTATCACCCCAATGCTCATTATTCATTTTAAATGAATTAAAATAATTTTCCATGATGTATTTGCACATTTAAATCAACAACAATTTACTCCAATCCCATTGTCTCATATTAGCTCAAACTGATTAATCACACAATTATTGCTAATCCTTAACCCTAATTGCAATAATTAGTAAAATACATAAATCATTCATAATTTAATAATTCACATATACATATCATAGACATGATTAATGCATACATATAGGTTCTACACGGGTTAGGGTTTCACACAACTGTTGTGTGAGCTGGTCTTCCATTTGTTCAAGGCGATCTTGGATTGCATGAACAGAAGTCAACCAGTTCGGCGAATGTCGATGTGGATCGGGGATCTAATAGCCTCTCGGAGAGCACTAGCCGTGGGACTATGGCGATGCTTGCTCGGTTGGTGCAAGAGGTGGAGATGGAGCAACCTCCTGCTACGGGGACTGAGGTGGCTGCACTTCTCCATGTTGCTTGTCCCATCCTTTCCCAAATTCGTTTAGCTCTGAATTCCTTTAGGTTAATCTTCATCCAAACTCAAGAAATCCATGTTGATGGCATTTATGGGCTGACTTAGAATGGCTCTCTATCTAAGTCAACACTAAGGTAATGCATAATCTTGGTGATCCATGTCCCATAGGGCAATACGCCTCAAGGATTCTCCTTCTTTGAAGCCAACACTTCCAACAACAAGGTGGGTAAGCTAACATTTACCCGATTTGCCACCTTCCATAGGATCTCGGCCTCTTATGGATTCAGTTGGTTTCAACCTCCTCGCTTTGGATACATACAATGTGCAATCAAAAGTCGCAAAACCCAGAGTTGAGGAGATAGATCCATGTAATGTAGAAATTTGATTCCCAGATGATACCCATTGCTATTCGTCAGCTGGTTGTACATTTGTGTAAGTGACAACCCCTTAGGAATATTTTCATTTTCCTCGAGAACATCCAATATGTTTGCAATATGGTGAATTGCATTGTCTCTGCAATTTGATCTCCCAATTCCCAAATTCAACTCTTTTCATTTCACAAATGTGAGATAATACTCTTGATCCCATAAATAGTAGAAAATTCTTAGCAAATTAGGGTATATTCCTTCATCGGCTTTCAATAGCCCCATTGTGGTGCCCTGAAACGAGGTGCCTAGAAGCCTTACTCTAGGATCTTATTGATTGGTTAACGTGACTCAGGATTGTTGCCCTGATCACATGACTGGATTTTTAATTGGATCTTATCCAATTTTTTTCTTTCTTTTTCTTTTCTTTCATCACATAAACATATACTCATCATCATTCATAATCGACTTATCCATATCATCATAAATCATTAACTTCCCATATTATTCATAATTTTCATACAACCTATGTCTTTTCCTCATATCCCATTTGGGCATTTATTTATACAAAAATCTACTAACCTTCGTAGATTCCTCTTTTTGTTTAGCAATACATGTCTTTTATCTCTTGACTTTCCCTACATCTGTCTATGGGGGAAAAATAAAACATGAGTCGAAACTCAATAAGCAAGCATCTTTCATTGTCATTTAAATGCATTTCTCTCTATTCGATAGGAGACACTTAGCAAGTGATCAACTAGCAATAGAATAGAAACCTTTTCATAAGCAAATCACATTTCAAAACTGTTTTCTTGCTTACCTTGCTTGCTTAGCTTTCTGTCTCGCTCATCTCTTCACCTTTGCCTATACATATAAGAATGGCATAGCATTCATATACTATTTTTTGCTTGCATTCAACTCAGATTTCCAACCCAATTCAATTATCATTCATAACCTACTTGAATTTCAAGTCGGGTGTACATGCATATCATAATTTATGAATTATACCATTCATTTCACCATATTTTTAATGCCCATTTTTAAGGTATCATTCTCATATACCATAACATATTCATTAGTCATTCATTGACATCATATAAAAGTTTATTACTTCCACTTCAGCACTCAGTTGATGTCTTAATCTTCATATATTAATCTCAAATTTTCTTCAAAATCACGCTATTTACTGTTCATAGTACTATTTAAAAGCACTATTCATGATTACTTTAGCGGATTACTGTTCACGATCACTATTCATGGGTTACTATTCATAGCGAGTTTTGGTACTATTCAAGGGTTTCAAAGTTTTACATTTTTTAAAAAAAATAAAAAATACCATAGCATAGATATTAGTTAGTATATCATGAAAAATTTATGAATTTGGAATTCATCATCATTAACTTGGCTAAATAAATCATTTTCCTCATATACTCAAAATCAATCATAATCTTATTTAAGCATTAATCCCAAAAATCTTATAATTATGAAATCAAAATATCATCATTCCAACATCATAATCATCATTATTATTTATCCCAAATCATAATGTAGAAACTTTGGAGCATTATTTACATATATCACATGTTATTTTTACGAATGCTCTATCTTCACTCTAAATTTTTGATGTTTAGGTATAATTCTATTTTGGCATGGTAACTACCCTTATTTTTTCATGTTTAGACATTATCTAAGCATAATTTTACCTTACTTAACACCCAAAAGAAATTTGGAAAGAATTTCCTTACCTCAAGTGGAGAACTCTCCTCCTACTCGGCTCTTTTTTTCTTTTTCCTTCTTTCTCCCCTTCTCTCTTGCTCAAAAATGTGGGGAATGAATTTCTCAAGCTAAGAATGTTTAGGATGAGTGTGAAATTCATTCAAGGCACCCTCCCCTTCATAGAGTGCTCAAAATTTCATGAAATTGCATTCTACCCCCTTTAAATTTGGGCTTAATTATAAATATCTTTACTTAGGTCATTTTCACCTCATTTCCAGGCAATTTCTTATTATCCTAGGTGGCAAATTTCTAGCCACAAGTTTCCATAGCTGATCCATCTATTAATTGCTTGATTTTCATCAAAAGTTGTAATCGATCTTAGTCGTTGATCATAAACCACTCATTCCATCTTGGCCCTTGATTCATTTCACACCTTTTGAGGTTTGAAAAATGGGCAATTGCAGCTCCTACCCACGTTCAAGGCTGCTCCTTTTTGACTTATTTGGATTTTTCTTTATATTTCATTAATTACAATTTAATCCATGACAATCATCAAGTGAAAAAGCAATCGATCTCAACTGTTTCTTTCCTCATGTTTTCCAAGCCTCCATATGTGTCCAAGTATATTGGACTTGCTAGGATTTAATGGATTATTTAATCCATTAAAATATCATTTAATTTAATACTCATTAATCCACTTTTTCCAAAAGTCAAATCCACCTTTCAATCCTTAATCAACACTTGATCTTGGCCCTAAATTCACAATATTTGATCTATCTTGAACTATTCATCATTTCCATCATAATATTTTGTCCATCCATAAAAAATTTCACCTTAGTCTGATGTCCGAATTGCAAAATATGGATTTTTCTATATTTTCTTCACAAAAATCCATAAAAGTCCGAAAATTAAAATTTTTATCCAAAAAGCACTTTTGTCCTTTAGTGGGAAGCATCCTTTTTGTCTTTTATGATTAAGTTAATTCAAAGTGATTAACTTAACATATTCTTTAATCCCAATTCTTCACTATTTACATTTACTATTCATCTGAATTAACATTCCATAATTAGCTATTTAATCTTCCAATTCCACACATTGTAAAAATATCATCAACATATTTCATATAAAGATTAATATATTACCTAGGGTTTATAAGTCTAGAGTTTCATACATGATCCTAAAATCGGTGTTTCCTCCCGTCCATCCTTCAAAATCTAATAATTCTTCAATTCCAAATTCATACTCATTGAGGAACTTGAAATCAATAATCTTTGGGACAAAGGTCTTATGCTTATAGAAGTTCCTATAGAACCGGTTGTATTCCTTCTCGATTCTGAAATACATCATCAGCATTTTCAACACCCGCCCCTTCTGCGTAGGCATTCTCTGCCTATTTTCAGCCGACATTGTATCACTGCTTGATCTAGAATCTAAATTTTCTTGCCAAGGCGCATACAACAATGGATTGGCCTCACAAAACAGCACACGGCATCCCGCAGATGCAGAGACATCCTCCTGAACCCATTTTGACAGCATTCATTGTTGGTGGGGCACCCCCTCGCTAGTATTGGATCGGATTGTCTGGATACGAGCAATTTAGAGGGCTTAGCAACTACTTTCGAAGCCATGCTTTGTAAATGAGATGGGTTTTGAAATGGGAGCTTTGAGAGAGGGCAGTAGAGAGATCTGAGTGAACAAAGAAAGAAAGTGAATAGAAGAAGAGATGCAATAAAGCTTGGGAGCTAGGAGGAGAGTGGAGAGTTCTGGAATGAGGGGAAATAGGAATGAGAGGGAATGAGAGAACGGCCAGCAGCCGCAGATGACTGCCGGAGATGACAACGACTGGCAGATAAATAGAGAGAGAGGGAGAAGAGATGTAAGAGAGAAGATGAGGAGAAAAGCAGGATTTAGCAATAACCGGAGAGAGAGAGAGAGACGAGGTGAGAGAGAGAAAATGAGGAGAAAAGTGGGAGCTGGAGAGAGAGAACTGAGACTATGAGGAAAAGTGAGACGAGATGCTGCTGGAATGGGAACGGAAGAAGGAGAGTGGGAGCCAGAGGAGAAATGAGAAAGAAGAAGAGGAGAAGAGGAAAGGCCTCATGTGGGAAGGCCAAGTGACGCCTCGCTGGAGTCGACTTACCCTAACTGAAGTCGACTTCGCCCTATCCGAAGTCGACTTGGATTTTGTAGAGTTGACTTCGATGAAATCGACTTGGGCGGACTGGAGTCGACTTGGCTCTCCAGACTTGGTTTTTCTTATATGCTCCCCCAAATTGGGCTCATGAAACTTGGACTCATGAAACTCGAGTTCATCTCAATCCTAACCCTAACCCTATTTATAAAATATCAACCCTAACCCTAACCCTAACCCTAACCCTAACCCTATCTGTAAAACCTGAACCATAACCTTATTTTTGAAAATCGAGTTCGAGTTGAGTTTCAGGTTGAAATTTATGTTGATGAATTTACATTTTATTTAAAAGTGATAAGTTTAGAATTTCATATGAATAAATAATAACAAAAAATCATGCAAGTAAAATAATATATAATCAAACTAAACATAATAATATATAATCAAACTACATGTTTTTTAAAAACATAAAGAATATTTCTAGAAAAATTTAACATCAAAACTAAGATAAAGAAAAAAATTAATAAGTATAAAAGTGAATGATAGAAATAAATGATAAATATAAATGAAATAATATACTTTATTTACAATAAAATTACAATATGCCAAATATGTATTCAAATATAGATATAATAACATAAAATATGAAGAATATAAAAGAATATTGTTTAAATAGTATGCATATAATATATTTTATAATAAAATAAAATGGAAAATCGGGCTTGGGTTCTTCGGGTTCACTTGAACCCTAACCCTATCATAGTTACAAATCGGGTTTCTCGGGTTCGAGCTATGAAAAATTAACTTTTAACATTGTTCAAAATTGGGTTCGGGCTCAACCCGGCCTAAGTTGCACCCCCACCCCTTATCATAGTATGCTTCTAATCGAACTCAATCATACCCATATCATATCTAATCCTATAAAATGGTTCCTTTGCTAATGGTTTGGTGAAAATGTCTGCAATTTGGTCCTCTATTTCGACACATTCTAAACAAATATCATGATTTTCTATATGTTCATGAATAAAATGATGTCTCACATCTATACGCTTTGTTCTAAAATGCAACATAGGATTTTTGGTCAAACAAATAGCACTTGTGTTATCATATCTAATTGGAATATCATGATAATCAACACCATAGTCATTAAGTTGTTGTTTCATCCAAAGTAGTTGGGCACAACAGCTCCCAGCGACTATATATTCAGCTTCCGCGGTAGATAGAGCAATACTAGTCTATTTTCTTAAAAACCATGAGACTAACATGTTTTCAAGAAACCGACATGTTCCACTAGTGCTGATTTTATCTAATTTGTAACTGGCAAAATCCGCATCCGAGTAGCCGATTAGATCAAATGTTGACCCATTTGGATACCATAGTCCTAGATTAGTAGTATTAATCAAATATCTGAAAATTCCTTTTATAGCTATTAAATGTGATCTTTTAGGACGTGATTGGAATCTAGAACACATACAAACACTAAAAAAAATATCCAGTCTAGAAGCAGTTAAATATAATAAAGAACCTATCATGCCTCTATATAGCTTTTGTTCAACAGATTTACTCTTTTCATCCTTGTCAATCTTGATAGTTGAACTCATTAGTGTGTTTGCGCCTTTGCTATTTTGCATTTTGAACTTCTTCAACATCTCTTTGACGTACTTGGACTAGTTTATGAAAATCTATTCCGCTAGTTGCTTAATTTGCAGCCCAAAGAATAAGTTCAATTCTCCCATCATGCTCATTTTAAATTCACTCTACATGATCTTAGAAAATTTTTGGTACAAAGTTTCATTAGTAGCACCAAATATTATATCATCGACATAAATTTGAATAATTAAAATTTTTTTGTCTTTATACTTGATGAATAATGTTGTATCAACTTTTCCTCTTTGAAAGTTGTGATCAATCAAAAATTTACTTAACCTTTCATACTAAGCTCGTGGAGCTTGTTTGAGTCCATATAATGCTTTGGTTAACTTGAACACATATTTTGATTGATCCTTTTCTTCAAATCCAGGAGATTGTTCAACATAAACTTCTTCATTCAAGTATTCATTCAAAAATGCACTTTTCACATCCATTTGAAACAATTTAAAATCCATGTGAGAAGCAAATGCTACTAGGATACATATGGCTTCTAATCTAGCCACAAGAGCATAGAATTCTTCAAAATCAATTCTCTCTTCTTGGGAACATCCTTTGGCTACCAATTTGACTTTGTTTTTTACCACAAGTCCACTTTCATCTAATTTGTTCTTAAAAACCTATTTGATATCAATAACTGTGCAATCTTTGGGTCTAGGAATTAGGTGTCATATGTTATTTCTTTCAAATTGATTTAACTCTTCTTGCATTACAATAATCCAATTTTTATTGCTAAGAGCTTGATCAATAGACTTTGGTTCAATTTTTGACACAAAAGCAAATTCTCTACAAATATTGTGGCTTGACCTTCTAGTTTTTACTCCTTCATAGATATTACTAATAACTGCTCAATTAGATTGTCATTTTTGAATTTCAAATCAGTTGGAGGTTTATAAGATTTGTTACCTTCACTTACCCTTTCTTTCGTGAAATTCTCTTGCTTTGCTTCGACTTCTCCTTGTTGCTCTAATTGTTCCACCTTTGGGTTTCTTGATGCTTCATCTGCATCACTCAACTCATTCTCTTTTTTCGGAGTTTGGTTAAATTCATAAAAAACAACATATATTGATTCTTCTACTTAAAGACTCTATATGTTTTGCTATTTGATGAATAACCAAGAAATATTGCCTCATCACTTTTGGCATCTAGCTTTCCCAACTTGTTTTTTCAATTGTTTAACGCATAGCAAATACATCCAAAAGCATGAAAATATGATATGTTTGGTCTTTTTCCTTTCTATAGTTCATATGGGGTCTTTTTTAAGATTTCTCTAATGGTAACTTGGTTTAATACATGGCATGCTATACTTACAGCTTCACCCGAAAATCTTTTGGAAAATTTAACTCATTTAGTATAGTTCTGGTCATTTCTTATATTGTCCTGTTTTTTCTTTCAACTACCCTATTTTGTTGAGGAGTTCTTAGTGCATAAATGAATGGTGAAGTCCTTTCTCATTGCAAAATTCTATAAACCATGTATTTTCAAATTCACTACCATGGTCATTTCTAACGAAAATAATTGTGTTTTATTTTTCATTTTGCACCAAATTTGAAAACGTGACAAACATAAAAAATGTTTCATCTTTACTAGCTATGAGTATTATCCATGTGAATCTTGAAAAATCATCAACAATAACAAATGCATACTTTTTCCCACAAAGGGTTAAAATGTCTAATGGCCCATAAAGATCCACATGCAATAATTCAAGTGGCTTAGTACGCGAAGTCGACTTGGGTATGCGACTTCACTTTTTGAATTCCCAAATTTAGTGTTGGACGTTCTGGGTTCTTCAAAGTCGATACTAGAGTCGACTTGGTGTGCGACTTTGGCAACTTTTGCTCCTCAGATTCAGTGCTGGCCATAAAATTGCATTTGAAGTCGATGCTAGAGTCGACTTGGGTCTGCGACTTCACCCAAGTCGCAGGTGGAGTCAACTTCGACTGCGACTTCGTCTGTCCTTGTGCCCAAATTCGATGCTGGAAGATTTTTTCAGTTTGAAGTCGCATCCGAAGTCAACTTGGGAATCGATTTGACCTAAGTCAATGTCTGAGTCGACTTGGGAATCGACTTGACCTGTCAGACTTCATATTTTTCATTTTTATATCTTTTAAACATTTCACGAAACATGTTAGTAGCCAAAACTTACTCAAATTGAATTATTAATCATCAAAACATAGACTTTTTTTATTTCTCCATTGATTCCAACACTTGTTTCCATCAGATTTAACGTCATTTGAGGATCAAAAAGGGAATTTACTTTTTCATTAAATTAGGTTTGAATTTTAGTTAGACTTAATTAATTAACTAATAAAAAATTAAATGCACAAATGCCAAGAAGGGCAAGGGCATGTAAGGGGGAGGACTTTGGGGTCAAAATCCAATGGCCTAAAATATCCTCATCAAGAATCAACGATTGAGATTTAATTAGCTTAAAAATATAATTTTTAATAAATAAAAAGTTATTAATTGAATAGGAAAGCTAGGGCGATGTGAACAATAGCTAGGGGGACTGCAAATTGCTCAAGGGTTGCTTGAAAATTGCTTGAAAATTTTCTTGGCAAAAAAATTTATAATTTAGTCCAAATTCAAGGGGGTAAATTGTAAATTCATGAAAAATCAAACCCCATAAAAAGGGAGCACACCTCCCACATCCTTCCAAGCTTGAGTAATAGTTATAATGTCTAAATGGAATTATGCTTAAACATCAAAAATTTGGAGCGAAGATAGAGCATTCGGGAAAATCATGTATAAAATGTACAAATAATGCTCCAACATTGCTAAATAACGATTTGGTATGAATGTTTATGATAATTATGATGTTGAAATAATGATATATTAATTTCATAATTTTTGGATTTAAGAATTATGCTTAAATGAAATTATGTTAAATTTTAGTATATGAAGAAAATGATTCATGGCATTTTTTGTTTTTTGGAAAAAATGTCAATTTTTAAAACCCATGAACAGTAACCAACACTCTGCGAACAGTAATCTCGAATGAATAGTAATCTGCTACAGTAAACGTAAACAATAATCATGGACAGTGAACAGCGTGATTTTGGAAAAAATTAAGATTTATTTTTATAAGGATGTATGGATTTAATTTTTAAGGATTTATGGACAAAAATCCATATAAGGAGGTAATGACCAAGTATTTATAATGGGATAACCTTTATAAAAATGAGGTAATATATGATCATAAAGCATGCATGGAAAGCAATCTAAGACATGGAATAGATAGATAAAATATCCAATTTCCTTGTATAGGAAGTGGAAAGGAGAAAGTTGAGAACACGAACTGAGAAAAAAAGCAAGCAAACCCTTTTGATTATACATTTTATTCTCAAATATGTATGAAATGCGTTTAAAGGTGGTTATTCCTATAATATTTTGAAATGATTAATGTTTATGAGTTTTTATTAAAAGTCATGTCGGCATATTGATATCATGTGATGTTTATGGACATGTGCACATGTATGATGCATAACGAAGAGGCTTTAGTAGAGATAGAAAATGAATCAGAGGGTCCCCCCTCACTGTTGCCGAGTCATATGGACTGTGTGCCGACAGCATCCTCCCAACAGGTGGAGGTAAAGGAGTGTTATGTGTGAATGAATGCATTGCATTTTCATACATGGATTGAAAAGGAAAGCATGGATTTGAAATGATGTTTTAAAAGGATAGTGCAAATAATTTTCTACATGAGAATGACAAGTTATCTAGTGTAAGAGGTATATAATATCGAAAAAATCAAAAGTCATGCATGTAGGAGACCAGGTAGGCTAATCAAGGTAAAGGACGCAGGGTCCCCTTGACGAGGCCAAGTCAAAGAAGCTGGCATAATGGACCATGCTATGTGAGATGTTTCCCAGGCTAGCGTACCCACACACGAAGGTTTATGTCAGATATGGAAATGAAGTATTTGCATATCCAATGTTTATGAAATGATTTTTATGAAAAGGTTTCTGTGTATTTAATAGTAGATCACTTGGTAAGTGTCCCCTATCAAATTGAGAGGAATACATTTAAATGAAAGAAAAATACTTGCTTATTGAGTTTCTACTCATGTTTTGTTTTTTCAACTTCAAACAGGTGTAGGGAAAGCCAAGAGATGAAGGATATGTGTTGCTAAAGGAAAAGAGAAACCTACAAAGGTTAGTAGATTTTTGTATGAATAGATGCCCTAATGAGATATGATGAAAAAGGACATATGTTGTATAAAATTATAAAGTTATGAATAATATGAGAAGTTGATGATTTATGATGATATGGATAAGTCCATTATGAATGATGATAAGTATATGTTTATGTGATGAAAGAAAAGAAAAAAAAAAGAAAAAAAATTTTGGACAAGATCCAATTAAGAACCCACCGCGTGATCAAAGAAACAATTTTGAGTCATGTTTACCAATCAATAAGATCGGGATGCCACATTACCTTTCAATTTTCATCTTAATCCACCTTCCCGGCGTTGAATTATGGATTTTCTAGCATTTGCTGCCTTAAATCCATAATTATTAACATAATCTCCATTAAGTAAACCATAATATATGAGGTAATTATTCTCAATATATTCACATTTCCTAATCTTAATTAAGCCTCTTTAATCATATTGTCCCATATCGGCTTATATTGATCATTCATAATCACTTGCCCTAATTGCAATAAATCATCAATATTGCGTAGGAAAATCATTCATAATTCATCTAAATCATATATGATTCATATGTATATGTCAAATGCATATACATAAGCCTTACTTGAGTCCGGGTATCACAATCCTCCCTCCCTTATAACAGGTTTCATCCTGAAACTGTTTATCCTTTAAACAATTGGGGGTATTTCCTTTCTACTTGTTCCTTTTAGTTCTCATGTAGCTTTGCTTTCGGAATACCAGTTCCTTTGACCCTCAACATATTTAATTTTTTCTATTCCAAAGCTTTTGTACTTTATGATCTAGGATCCTTATCATAATCAATCATATCATTCATACTTAGTTAACGTTAGCTAATCTGTATATAGGGAATTCCACCTGTATTATTTTTTTGATTTCCTCTACAGGTAGTGCATATGTGTTACATATTGGCAAGTTATGACTAAATGATTAACATCAAAATCAAACAAAGTCATTGCCAAACTTTCTAAAATTTAATCCATACCTGTAACCACTTCATCCTCTTGCTCCCGTGACTCCATGCACATGTACCAGGTTCATAGAGGTAACCTGTCGGTTAGCTGCTTTTGTCAGCCTTAGCTGTGTGGCTTTTCCACGTCCTTGCGACGCTTGTGCTTAGCCAATTCACACAATCACAATCATTTGATATTATCCATCATCATAAACATCACTACTATCATCATCATATATCATGCATTTCATCATGAAAGTCAGATATCGAATCATCATAAAATCATGTATATTTCATTATAATGATTGAATCATTATACTTAGACTTTTCCACGCCTATTTACCAGTCATTGTTCTGATATCATCTTCTGTGGTATCATACTTATCCTTTCATTATCATTTATTTTCTCCTTGTCACGCCTATTTACCAATCCTTGCTTTGATACTATCATTTTTGGTATCAAATCTTTTTTTCCCCACCTGTTTACCAATCCTTGCTTTGATACCATTCTCTGTGGTGCCCCAGCCAGAGACGTCACATCCGTACCTCAGGATCTATCGATTGGTAAATTTGAATCAAGATTGTTGTCCTGATCACGCGACAGGTTCTTATTGGATATTTATCCACTTAATCCTAATTCCTTAGGATTTTATATCATTTATACATTCAATTTCCATTGAATGTCATTTTAGGCCATTATATCATTTGAGAATTACACATCTCATCTCATTATTTTCATACTTAATTATATCATGATATTTCATGCCTTAGCATTTATCCATAAAAAATTTTCGCCAATCTATAGGCATAAAACATAATATAATCCTTCTACAACATTAAATAACTATTTAATGTCATCATTTATGTAACCGTTCAACCCTTAGTTTCATACATAGGTACTCATAGAAATTCATTCATCCTTGAATCTCCACATGTGCCTTTTGCCTCCTTTATTTCACCTGTCTATGGGTTTGGAAAACAAAATGTGAGCTGAAATTTAACTCAATAAACAAGTTGTATATTTTTCAGGTAATTCATTTTGAAAGCAACGTTCTTTAAAAATATTTTCCTCCATTAAGTAGAGACATTTAGCAAGTGATCAACTACTTGCAGGGCAGGAACTTTTTCATAAACCTTACATAAACCATTCATGTAAACCATTCATAAATTCCAGTTTTTTGGCATTTCATAAACATTGGATGTACAAATTCATCATTTCCATTCATGACATTATCCTTCATGCGACGGTATGCTAGCATGGAGAACATTCTTTCATAGCATGATCATTTCCATCCTTGGCGCTGGACCTTCCAACTTGGCAACGTTAAGGGAAACTCTTTGTCCACTTACTACCTCAACTAGCCTACCTCGCTAGTCCTTTCCGACTTGGCAACGTCAAGGAGGACTCCTTATCCACTTACTACCTTGACTAGTCTGCTTAACTTCCATTCCATGCATGAACTTTTGTCACCTTGGCATTATATACCTCTTACACATGATATCTTGTCATTGTCATGTAAAGAATTCTTTGCACCATCCCTTCTGAACATTATTTCAAAGAAGCATCATATAAATCCATACTTCATCATCTTTCATAAATACTTGCGAAAAAGTAAGCAACATTTCAATACATATTAAAGTAAGGAGTGATGATCCTTAAATATCTTAGAAAACATTTAAAACAAAACTTATTTAGAAAGCTGTTAGCTTACCTTGCTTGCTTAACTTTCCATCTCGCTTATCTCTTTACCTTTGCCTATATATATAAGAATGACATAACATTCATACACTTTCCATTTGCTTGCATTCAACTTAGTTTTCTAACCCATTTTCATTATCATTCACAACCCGCTTAAATTCCAAGTCGGATGTATATGTACATCATAACTTATGTATTATACCTTCCATTTCACCATATTTTAAAACTCATTTTTAAGATATCATTCTCATATACCATAACATATTCATTAGTCATTTTGACATCATAAGGAAGTTTATTACTTCACTTATCATTTTTCACATATTTTCCATATTTCACACATTGTGCTCATTCTTAAGCACTTAGTTGATGTCTTAATCCTCAAATATTAATATCGAAATTTGAGATTATCATTATTTATATAAACAGAAACATCATCCATGTTTTACATCATATTTTTCATGAATTTTTGCATTTTAACAACTTGCATAAACCATATACCATTTATTCATATTTATCTCTTCATATATGTCCATTTCACAACACATAAATCATGTGTGTCTTAAAATTTTTCAACACAGTAACTTATATCCTTAATTAGCATGATTAAATCTCTTAATTAACATATAATTTAGGGTTTAATTTTGGATTTATAATCCATTCATTTTAGGGTTCCAAAATAGCAACATTAGAACCCATTTTTTCACCATTTCAACGTCTGTGTTGATACTTAATTCAAAATAGATTTCTAATCACTTAATTCTAGTAATTAATCATACTTTTCTTAACCTAAATTTAGAGTATTAACACATATTTAAATTTTAAAATTCTTTTTCTTGTGAAATAGCAACTTCTATACATGTTTTAGATATCCATTTGACCCGTTTTGACGTGTCCAATTATATGCCTATAAAATCAGATTTAGGGCTAATCTTTTCAAACCCTTTTGGACACTCGAAGTACCTTAAACATGTGGTATTTTACCCTCCATAAAATCCTTAAATCATTTGGGATCATTCACATATCATTTTTAACATAAAACATCGAAATCATGTCATATATGAAACTCTAATCCATATCATTTCTACAATTCATAACTTAAGCCCAAATCAATATATATAATTCGTCAAATCATGAATCATCATGTAATCATAATTAAATATCAAAACAGCAACATCTTATGGGGGTTTAAGAAATTTTTAGCCATGATTATCAAACCTGTTTTCCACCCTAATCTCCATTTTTATCCTCTTGAACCCATATTTTCATTCTTTTCATTCAATCCTTAATCAATACCCTAATCAAGGGCATGATGAATCATGCTTTAAGGGTTTGTTATGAATCAAATCCATGACCCATAAGTTGAGGTGAAAAATATAGAATTAAAGAGTCCAAATCATGAAATATACTTACATGTATTGGATCCATCTTGGACTCATCTTTCCTTGCTTGAATCTTATTTTTTTCTCCATTTTCCCTTCTCATTTTCTCCCCTTTTTCTTCCTTTCCTTGATGCTGGAGAAGGGCACATGCATAGCTGCTGGAAGAGGATTTGCTCCTTTGAATAATTTTCTCTTTTCTAACCCCTTAGCTTATGGACGTGTACTTCATGTATATGCTGGATTTTTCAGCTTTTTGGGCCCCATTTGCCACATAATTTTCTGCTAATTAAATACATATTTATCCCCTTTAATGACATGGAAAAATATGATCCATTTAAATTTGATAATTATCCATTACAAATCCAACAAAAATCCATATCATTAATGGACATCAAGTTGTCCCCATTGGAACGTCCACTTTGCAGCAGCTTTGAACATTTTTTCCACAATGAATTTTTCTTTAATTAATGGGTAGTTAACCACCCTAGATAATAGCCTACTTAGGAGACCATTTATGTTATTAAAAAATCATAAAAAATCAGATACAACAGCTTAGTCGTCCACATCTCCTGTTGTCCATTTATTGCCCACGTGATCATGTCCATTTCAATAGCCCCTTTTTCAATTTTTTTCTACAAAATGGCAGCTTTAATTAATTTACTCTTAATTACCCTAGTTAGGAGCTCATTTAGGGGTCTATTTAGCCTTTAAAAAAACCATAAAAAATCCCAAAAGTTGCCTTGATTGTGCACCTCTCTTTGCTTCCATGTTGTTATCCACTTGATGGGGTCCACTTATCATTGAATTTTTGGCATTTTCTTGTCACAAAATCAACCCCAAATCACATCCACATCTTACGCTAGCTGCTAGATCATTTAAATTACATTTCGTATTTTTTCAAAATTAAAAAAATCAGTTATATGGCCCCTTGATCGTCCTGTTGGTCCCGAGTTAATGACAAAACCCAAGAGGGGAGGGGTGAATTGGGTTCTTATAAAATTCTTCGGTAAATTAAAACTTAACCCCTTGAAAGCTTAAACCCCTTGATTGAAACTAGAGAGCAATGAAATAATGACAGCAATAAGGTAAACAGTAGGCAAGATTTATAGTGGTTCGGACAACCTCTCCCTACTCCGCTCTTCCAAGCTCACACATCGTTGTGATTTGGGTCCACTATGTATTCCACGAATACACTTAGAGCCTCCGCTCTCTTCTAGATTCTAGCTCTAGGGGGCATACACAATTAGAGCCTATGCTCTCTTCTAAATTCTAGCTTTAGAGGGCTTATACACTTGATACAAGTAGATGATGAGTTCAACTCCAATCACAACTTTACTTGCGACGTCTTGGTTTGTTACAACAAACTCAAACTAAGACCAATAATAAAGAATAATGAAAATAAGAAAGATCTACACTTTACTGAGTTGTATAGACAAGTTTGAGCTTGAGGAAGAATTTATAGAAGCAACCGATTGTATGTCGTTTGAAGCTACTTGCAACTTTAAGCTCGTTCTTCCTTTGAAAGTGTATAGATCACTCAAATTTAGAGAAAAGCAAATG
>JAXCLR010000092.1:30365113-30376565 GCA_035584095.1 Annona squamosa
ATTAGCTTAATCCATTCCATTCATCTCATAGATTTCATAATTTTATTCCATCGTTTCAAATTTCATCTCAAACCGACATTTCCACGTCAAGTTATGACCACTTGAATATATATTTTGGATTTAGGAATAAAAATAATTAATTATCACCCTAATCCCATCATGATTACCTTAATCCAATCCATTCATAAAATTGGGCCCATCGTCGTGAGCTTACCTTTTAAATTTCATCAAAATCCGCCCTACAGGCATATCAAGTTATGAATTTTCCATCATTTTTCACCTTAATTCCAAAATTACACTTTAATCTCTATAAATTAAAACATGGTAATTAACATGATTATTCATGACACCTTGTCACCATTAAATCCTCATTGAGCCCCTCGGGTCATACCGACCACTTTGGGCTCCGACGATTAAATTTTTAATCACTATTTCCATTGGAAACCCTAATTCAAAATATCATAAAATTCTAAAATCATCCAAAATTCCATTTAATTCACATATAAATCACTTGTATATGTCCAATGCATACATTGGACTCTACTTAAGTTGGGGTTTCACAGTTTCAGCATTTAGGATTTTTTCCAAAAATCCCTCTCCTTTTAACATGCATGGTCAGCTACAGGGTCCACTTGGTGCTGCAATTCCACACTCCTTAAATGCTCCCTTATCTACCATATGAGCTGGGTAAATTTCAGCCAAGTAAAATATGATTTTACTATTTATAAAAATCACAAAATTGCATTGCATCATGACCATTCCAAGCTTCTCCCAATTCATGTCTAGTTGCTGCACATTTTCCATTCATTTTTCCATTTTTTATTCAAAAATTTCGGTAATTTATACCTCTAATTGCCCTTTAATTTATGTATTAATTTGGTGTTAAATAAATTTAACAAAATTGCAGCAACTTAACACATAAAACCACTTTTTCCTTCACCACAAGTTGTCCACGTTTTCAGCTGTATGTACCTGCTTTTTTCTATTTTTTAATTGCTGTAAATCTCCATTATTATTTGCACATATCATGTACTTGCATCTCTGTAACTTATATGCATATTTTAAAAATTAAAAAAATCAAAACATGCAACATCATAGACCCTTAGACATCCCTTATGGCCACCTCCTCTATGTTTTTGTTATTCCATCATAACATGCATTAAATGGATGGAATTTGCCACCTCAAATTCCATTCCCATCATGCATTATCTTTTGGTACTCTAGCATTAATGGCATGTTACTTTTGTAGAGCATAAGTCAACCATGCTCACTTTTTTCAATGCAGGAATTTTTCCGACATTTCATGCTTAATCCAAGCCATTCAAAATAAATATCTCACCATTTCATTGAACTATTTCAAATTTCATCTCAATCCGAATTTCCTAGCTCCCATTATAGCTGTTTGAAGTTAACGGTTGAAATTAAAGTATGATTAAAAATTCATAATTCTCATTTCATTAAGGATTTTCATAATCCATTTGTTCCATAATACTAAGCCCAACATTACTACTTTTTGTTTTAAATTTCACTTGAATCCGCCTTTTAGGCATTCAGTTATAAATTTTTCAATTTTTTCCATCAAACTTGCCAATTTCCATAATAATTCTCATAATTCATTTTAAACAATGAAAAATGATTTTTTATGATATATTTGCACATTTAAATCCCAAATAATTTATTCTAAACTCATTGTCTCCTTTAGGCTCAAAATGCATACATATGGGTCTTATATAGGGTTAGGGTTTCACAGGAATCAATTGGACGACATGAATGGATTAATCTAGGCAGTTGTGAGCATGATCTTGTGGGCCCACTTGCTGAAACTTGTCCTCATATAAATGGACGACTGAGATCTTGGGATGTGGACAGCTATGCTAATTTCCAAATTGGCTTAGATGAAAATCTAATGCATGGCTTGGATTAGTGGGCCCCACTACTAGACTTGTTAATCTGTTGGCTTGGATTAGTGGGCCCCACTGCTTGAATTTACAAATCTACATAAAAATATTTAAATGATTAATTCATCAAAAATCATTAGTGGGTTATCACTACAAAAATTATTTTAAGCCCGTTTAATTTCATGACGACAATTAAAATATAATTTCAAGCCAAAAGATTACAAAAAAATTATTTAAATAACTTGAAATTAATATTTGATGCCAAAATGTTACAAAACCACATTTTGGAGCAAATTTCACATGAAACTTAATTAATTACCCACAAAATTAGCATAAAATATCCCCAAAATATATTATTAATTTTCAATCATCACCGAGTAGCAATGCGCTCTTTAAAAGAGCGCGGAGGCAGACAGATAGAGAAAGAGAGGAAAAAACAAAGGTTGTCAAATAAATCCTCATATTTGAAAGAAAACTTACAAGATCCTCAAATCTGTCCCAGTAAATCTGATTGTAATAAAAAGTTAGTGTAATAGTTACTATTTTAACTAAAACTGATTGCAATATTTTTTTAAAAATTTTGATGGTTATGAATGACAAAGTTAATTTTGATTATGTTTAATAGCCAATTGAAATTTTATGATATCTATATTGGTGGTATTCTTGAATGGTGCTATTGACTTCAAGAAAATTGGGCAATCATGTTTGGCTAAAAATTTGAGAGAAGTTTGTTTTGATGCGATTCAATAATTTTGAAAATATATAGAAATGTATGAATGAAACATGTAGAATTATATACATTTTTATTTAAAGTAAAGTTGAGGACACTAGATACATGCACCATTAGTGCATAAAGTCAGCTTTGAACACTTACGTTCAATTAGATAGGCTATATGAGTTCCTATTTAGATAGATGATTTTATAAATGAAATTCGAAAATTTTTGCAAGTATATATATTTCATGATTAGATGTTTATTATATTTTTTAAAAAAAAAGAGAAAAATTGAAAGTTAGTTGATGTCATTTCAAGTTAATGTATTTAGTTAATTTTGGGATGGATTGATATATGAGTTTTGAGGATAGAACTTTAATTAATGTGGGTAGGTTGTAATACCCTATGATACCCAGACCTAAGTAGGTCTATAAATATGATACATGTGTTATTTAAATGAATTATGGATGATTTATGATTTTTATGATTTAATGTTATTTTGCAATTAGGGTTTACAATTAAGAAAATGATTAAGGTTAATCATCAAAGCCCAATATGAGTCAATGTGACTAAAGGGGCTTAATGAGGATTAAAATATGCTAATGTGGCATGGATATTTATTTTAATTTTCATGATATACTTAATGGAGATTAAAATGAAAATTATGGAATTATGTTGAAAATTATAGAAAATTCATAACTTGACGCCTATTAGGTGAAATGAAATGAAATTTGAAAGGTAAGCTCATGAATTTGGGCTCAATATTCTGTGAGGATTGGATTAAGACAAAAGTAATGAGATTAAGATAATAATTATTTGATTTTAATCTCACACTCCAAGGAAATTTTTAAATGTTCATAACTTGACGTAGAAACGTCAGTTTGAGATGAAATTTAAATGATTGAATAAAGTTATGAAACCTATGGTATGAATGGATTGGATTAAGCTAAATACCATAGGAAAGTGCTTAAATGGAAAAAGGTGAGTAGCGTTGACTTTGTGCACCCAAAAGTACCATAATATTTATTAAAAAGCAAGTGGTTTAATGGCTTGAGTAAATGTTCCATATGAGGTGTCAAAAGATGGTTTTTTGAGCTTGATTTTGTGAATTATCTTAAATCACAAAATCCATGATAAATCTCATGCATTAATGCTGAATTAAAGGGCTAATGAGCTAGCTTCAAGGAGGCTTGAAAGGTGGCACATGGTGGATGTCCAAGGGGTCATGTACTTGGATTTTTTTGATTTTTTATTTACCTAAGTCAAAATCGAGCTAAGCTAAATGAGAGAGGGTATGTAAATGCACATAAATGGTAGTTGAATTGGTGACCAAGTAAGCCATGGAAGGCAGCCATGTGGATGTGAATAGTGACATGAATAGTAGACAACATTGATGGGGTGATTTGAGGTAGATTTCGATAATTTAAAATCAGATAAAGATGTGGTTTTACATAGGTAAGATTGAGCCAACACATCAAGGGATAAGAAACCCATTAATTACCCTCCAAAGGGGTGGCAAAGTGGGCCCAAAAATCTAGAAAATGAAGGGCATATGAGGGGCATATGGACTTCCACTTGGAGAGGTTAGAGAGAGAAAAATCTCAAGGAGAAAACCCCCAAACCAAGGCAACCCTTTAATGTCCCGAGATCAGAAAGAAAGGATGAGAAAAAGAGGAGAAAATGAGAAGGAAAAAAGGGAAGGAAAGAAAGGGATTCAAGCTAGGAAAGTTTGGATTCAAAGTTGCTTAGATTCAAGTAAGTATGGAATGAGTTTCGGATTCTTAAAACCTAAGTTTCTTCTCTCAAGTTATGGGTCATGAATATGATTCATAATAAAATCTTAAAGGATGAGTTATAATTCCTTGATATGGTTATTGGATAATTTTTTAAAGATTTAAATGAAATCAAGAGTTCAAAAGAGTGAAAATGGAAGTTTAGGTTGGATTTTGAGATGAAAGCCAACTTGGAAAATCTCAAAACCCTAAACTAAGTTTTTGTATGATTTGATCATGTTTATTTGGATGTAATTCATGTTATTTTTAATTATATATGATGATTTAACCATTGGTTGATGATTTTAGCAAATATGAAACCCGAAGTTTCAAGAAAGACTCGATTTCTCCATTTTTGGGTTAAAAATGATAAAAGGAAGTGCTTAAATTATTTATGGATAAATTTTAGGGTAAATTACCCTAAATTAAGGACCCTTTGGATGGCCTAAGTGGGCTGGATGATTTTCCCCTAAATATGATTTTTTAGGGTACATGTATGGAACATCCAAACAGGGGCCAAAATGGGTGTTTTGCATATCATTTTTATTATTGTTTGTAATGAAATGATTTATGGATGTTATGGAGAGTAAAATAATCTATGTTTAAGGTACTTTGAGTGTCCAAAAGGGTTTCAAAAGATTAGCCTTAATTCTAATTTTATGGACATATGTTTTGGTCTCGTCACAACGGGTCAAATGGATACACTATATGCACGAATATGTTTCTGTTATGGAAGCCAAAGAATTTTGAATTTTAAACATGTGATAATACCCTAAATTTGGGTTAATAAAAGCATGTTTAGTTGCTGAAAATTATGACTTAAAAATATGTTATGATTTAAGTCATGAAAGAGGCGTTGAAATGATGAAAAATTAGACTTAACATGGTTGTTTTGGAAATCGGTGATAAATGGATTAAAAATCTGAAATTAAACCCTAAAGTATATGTTAATTAAGGGGTTTAATGATGATGAAAATGGGTGAAAGTTGCTGTGTTAAGAAAATTTAAGTAACACATAATATATGTGTTGTATGTTGAACATATGTGAAGCATATGTGTGAATTGATATGTGACTTATGTGAACTTGCTAAAATGAAAAAATATGCATGAATATGTGATAAAATGCATAAGGATATTGCTGTATGAGTGGATTTTGATTTTCTCAAATTTTGAGATCAAGTTATGAAGCTTAAAACGTATCTTATACGCTTAGAATGAGCATTGATGTAAGGAAATGGAAAAATGGATAAAAAATGATAAATGGGTGATATAAATCCACATATGATGAGTTATGAATGTGTGTTATGTGTTTATCCTAAATATAGGATTAAAATACATTATGGAAAGTATGAATGAATGCTATGATGCACAAGTGTCTGTCATGTATGTATGATCGACTCGAAAATCCAAGTTGATTATGTATGTTAATGGATTATGGGTTGGAAAACTAAGCAAGTAAATAAAAATGTTATGAATGTAATGCCATTCTTATATAGGCAAGGGCAAAGAGATAAGAAATACAAAAATCTAAGGCGAAACAGGTAAGCAAGCAGCTTTCTAAATGATTTTTGTTTTATCAAAAGATGATAAAATGATTGTTAATGATGTTCTAACTACTTGAATGATTTAGCAAATGTATGTTTTAAATGCTTTCTAAGATGTTTAAGGATGGTTAGTCCTTATCTTAATGTGTATTGAAATGATTATTTCCAATACGACAAATGATTTGCTTAATGTTTCACAATTATATATGAAAAGTGATGAAACATGGATTTAAACAATGTTTCATTGAAATGATATTTAAAATGGATGCTGCAAAGAATTCTCTACATGAGAATGACAAGTTGCCATGTGTAAGAGGTATATAATGTTGGGGTGACTAAAATTCATGTTGTGATATCCGGACCCTAGTAAGGCTTACATATATGCATTTGACATATATAAATGGATCATGTATGATTTAGATGAATTATGAATGATTTTCTTGCAATATTGATGATTTATTGCAATTAGGGCAAATGGTTATGAATGATGAATATAAGCCGATATGGGTCAAGGGGATTAAAGAGTCTTAATGAGAATTAATGAATTTTGATATATTGAGGATAATTACCTCATATAATATGATTTAATTAATGGAGATCATGATGCTAATTATGCAGTTAAAGTAGCAAATACTAGAAAATGCATAACTTGATGCTGGGAAGGCGGATTAAGATGAAAATTGAAAGGTAAGCACATAATTTTGTGCTTATTCATATGGAAATATTGGATTATGAAAATATTGATTAAACTAGGATGAAAATCAATCATCACCATCAAAATCCAAAGATGGATTCAAATGATCATAACTTGAGCTATAAAAGTTGGTTTGAGATGAAATTTGAAATGAACGGTTAAAATTATGAGATCTATGAAATGAGAGGTTTTGAATTAAGTTAATGATAATAAAATCAAGTGATTAATGATATAATTAAAGAGCTAATGAGCTAGCTCAAGTGAGACAATGTAGGTGGCCCATGCATGGATGATCAAGGGGCTATTGCATATGATTTTCGAATTCTAAAAAAATAGAAGATGTGTATTTTAATAACCTAGGCAGCTAGGGTGAATAGTGGAAAAAATTTGGGTTGATTTTTGTGCCAATAAAATGCCAAAAATCCAATGCACAAGTGATGTTGAAAAATTGACAACAATATGGGAGCAATGGAAAAGTCATGTCCAAGTTGTTTTTTGTGATTTTTTATTAATTTTTTAATAGCTAAATTGATCCCCTAATTAAGCTAGTTATCTAGGGTGATTAAATGCCCATTAATTAAAGTAAAATTAGGTGGAAAAATTGTTCAAAAGCTGCTGCAAGTGGACCCCACCCAAGTGGACAGCTACATGAAGGAAGAGAGGTGCACGTTCAAAGGCAAATTTGATTTTTTTTAAAGAATCAAAGTGGACCTCTAAGTAGCCTATTTACTAGGGTGGGTAATTAGCCATTAATTAAAGTCAAATTGTTGTGAAAAAATGGTAAAGTTGCTGCAAAGTGGATGTCCAAACAAGGGGCAGATTTGTGTCCATTAATGAATGAATTTTTTATGATTTTCTGTAGGATAATTACCTAATTTAAATGGCCCACATTTTTCCATGTTAGAAATAAGGGATAAGAATGTCTTAATCATGTTTAATTTCTGTGGAAAGTAGGTCCCACAAAGCTGGAAAATCCAGCCTTTGCCTAAGTGCATGTCCATTTTAATTTAAGGGGGAGGAGAGAGAAAATGCTAAGGAGCAAACCCATTTTCTAGCAGCCCTTCATGTCCCTATTTTCCAGAAGCTTGAGGGGGAGAAAAGAGGAGAAAATGAGAAGGAAAAATGGGAAGAAAGAAGATGAACCAAGCTAGGAAAAATGGAGTTCAACTTGATTCAATTCTAAGTAAGTATACCCTTTGATTTTGGATTGAAAATCATAACTGGAATTTTCTTAAATCCTATGTGATGTTTTTGTTTTGATATTTAATCATGATTATATGATGATTCATGATTATATGAATTATAAAAGTTGATTTATAAAGTTTAATTTGGAGATTAAACAGCCCATATCATCTAATCTACACATATGTGTAGTAAATTTGAACTAGGAAACAAAAATATGGAAGAAATAGTAAATGAATGAATTTTATAATGAAATTTGTGAAAAGACTTATGATAGGATTATTAAGGAATGACCTAATTTTCAACTCAAAAGGATGAGCATTCTGAAAGTTGAAAATCCAAGAAAATCAACCTGAACAGGGTTGAAAGAGTGTCAGGATCAGCAGCACCAAATAATTTTTCATAATTTTTAAATAAGGGATTTTTGGCTGAAACGTTTACAGGATATATAATACATATTTAGTATCACAAGAAAAAACTAAAAATTAGGTTTTAATGGGTATAAATATAACCCATAATTTACGTGATTCAAGCTATCTGAAAAGAGATGCTGCAGTCCAGCAGAGTGAAAATACCTAAATAAATAGAAATAATAAATATTTTATGTTAAAAATATTTATTTTGGTTAATTCATGTAGTTATTAAGGTATGGTAGAAATTTAAGAACAAAAATACTTGATTCGATATTAATTCAAGATTTTGAGAATTCAGTGTACCTGAATTCAGCATTATGGACAGCTTAAGGAATAAATCAAGATAAATGTTAAATTGCAGATTTTTAGGATGAAATTTAAATTATAATGGAAATAAACAAGTATTGTAAGTGATTATGAGAATTTAACCTATGAAAGGTGAGTTTTATAAAGGACGGAACTTAGGGTTACGTATAACACACGATTTTCATGTTTTGATGTTGAAAATGATAAATGGATTATGTGAAGTCTAAAAATGCAAAAATGTATGAAATTATGGTAAAAAGAGATGACTAAGTTTTTGAATGGTTGAGTAATATTAATCTTAAATTTTAAGATTAATACATAAGGTTTAACACGTAGAATGTATGTTTAAAACAAATGTCGACTATGAAACATGAAAAATGAATGAAAAATAATAAATGAAAGGTATGGGACCTCGTGTAATGATGTATGAATCTTTGTTAGGTGTATGAAGGAACACCCTACACATGGGGTACAGAATGATATGCATCAAATGATGAAAGGCATGATTATATGCTATGCATATGAAAATCCACTTGAAATTCAAGCAGTTAATGCATGAAATGAATTATGGGTCGGAAAATTAGGATTATGCAAGCCAATGAAAGTGTTATGAATACTATGTCAATTGTATGTATAGGCAAAGGCAAAGAGAGAGCTAACTTGGGAAGCTAAGGATGAGCAGGTAAGCAAGCGAACTTTTCAAATTACTGATATTTCTTTATGTGATGAAATGATGATTTGCCGATGTTTTTATGAATGTTTTACAAGTGGGCAAGCACAAGTTTTGAAAAATGATGACTTTAATCAAAAGCTTTAAAGTTTGCTTCATGGAAAGTAGGCAACACTGTTTAAGATAAATAATTTATCTCGAGTGTTGCCAATGTTAGGAATATTTTATGTTAATGAATTTGAGAAATTGCTTATGAGTAAGCAAGTTCTCCATGAATATAATTTTAAAGGATTTTGTGTTTTATGTCAATGTTTTTAAGAAATTTGCATTTAAGTGAGAAAGTTTTTATGATGTTATTTCAAAAGTATTTTATAAAAAAAAGGAAATTTTGCCCTTTTTCACAAAACAACAAATGTGAATAACTTTTGAATTTCTCTTATGATGTTTTATAATAAATGATTAAGATTATAAAAGAGAAAGATTAATTTTCTATGTCAAGATATTTAATTATAAATGATATTTTAGACATAGTCCGTATGTTTTGAAATGATATTCGAAAAGTTTTGATTTCCTTTAGATAAAGAAATCTATGTTGAAAATATTTTCAAAACTTTTTATACGAATATTGTTGAAAGAGATTTAAGGATGACCAACCTAATAAGTGATTTCATAAAGTGGTTTACTTTCAAGTTGCTAAATGGCATGCAAAAGACTTTGTAATTTCCCTTTATGTAAACAATAGTGTAATAGATATGTGGATAATAATATAATTTTTAGATTGTGGAGAAGGGGATGGTATAATTGCATAACTTTTGTAAGCAAAAGGCCCTGAAATGGAAACTAAGAAATATTAGAGAAATATATGGTTTATTTTTAGAAATCGAAAAGTGTTGAATTTCTTTTATTATAAGGGTTTTTAAGATGTGTTGTTTTTCAAACATTTCAAATGTTAATCAAAAAATTTTACTCAAAATATTTCTAAAAGAATTTAAGGAAGGTCATACTAAAATTGGATTTCAAATGACAACTTGTTTAAAGTTGGTGCGCTCGCTTTACTAGTTGGCATGGACTGCGGTCTATGATGTGTTTTCAAAATAATTTTTAAAAATATAGACTTAGGTCTATAATGTTTTTCGAGTATGGATGCAAACTACAGTCTGTGATCCCGGTTTAAAAGGATACGGGTTGCGGTCTGTGGTTCTTTAAACTAAACGGACTGCGGTCCATCAGGAAAATGTATGGTGCACTAGTACAAGGAATAGGCCGGTTGTAGAGCACGGTTGGGATGGCCAAGGCCCACTCTACATATAACCAAGTCGCTAAGGGATGACAGGAGGCCAGAGGTGCCCTCCCTGAGATGGGAGCAGGATAAAGAAAACAACCACCTAGTTAGTGTACTGTTAAGGATTCTTTTCCAAAAGGTAGAGTGATCACTTGCAAAGTGTCACTATTGGATGGAGAGAAATTCATTTATTTATATTTTTTTTTTGAAAAGCCCAAAGATTGGGACATGAAACCATATTTTTATAAAAGTTATCCTAAAGAGATTTTTATGATATGGTTACCCTAAAAATAGGGTGTTTTACACAAAAGTGTAAATAATAAAGATGAAAGGAAACGTTTTATGCAAATGCATTTATGAAAATGGTTTATGTATTTTAATTGCCTTGTTTGCTATAAAAAAGCCCCAAGATGAGGATTATGAAAAAGATTTATGTCAAACTTAGTTCTGGACATAAGAATGTCCATTTGAAATAGGCTTAAATGGAAAAATATTTTAGGACATATAAATGTCCATTGCCAAAGAAACATATGTCAAAAATATTTTGAGACATCAAATGTGTCTTGGCTAAAGGAATTTTAGATGAAAAATATTTTTAGACATAGAAATGTCTTTTGCCAAGAAAAGCTTATGAGGTATGATGTTTTTAGGACATGATAATATCCTTCTCTAAAAAGGAGTTATGAGGAAAATCTTTTGGACGTAAAACGTCCACTAATGAAAGATCATTTTATGAAAATGTCATTAAGCATTAGAAATGTTCATATAAGACTAAAGAAAATTAATTAAAGAAGGTAAAATGTATACGTTTTGCCTTAACAAGCTCACACCTGACTTGTAAATGATTTTAGGAATAATGTTTATGAAAAATGTTCAAGGACATGGAACTGTCCTTATGAATAAGGATTTTATGATAATGTTTTAGGACATATATATGTCTTCAAATAAAAAGATGTTCAAGATGTTTAAGAAAAAGGT
>JAXCLR010000092.1:30387271-30404691 GCA_035584095.1 Annona squamosa
TAGCCAAGACTTACTCAAATTGATTTGTTAATCATCAAAACATGGATTTAGCTAGTTTTCCACATATTTCCAACAAAGTTCACACAAGTATGCTTTGATTGTATCATATCAATGAAATATATCAATGTTAAACATCAATGTCAATCATTCCTATTTCTTTTCTAATTTTATAAAATGATTCAACACTTAGTGGTTTAATGAAAATTTTTGTAATTTGATTCTTAATTTTGATATATTCTAATGGATATCATGATTGTCACGTGTTCTCTAATAAAGTGATGTCTAACATCTATGTGCTTAGCCCTAGAGTGTAATACTGAATTTTTTGTTAGACATACAGCACTAGTGTTTTCACATCTAATTGGTATGTGCCTATACTCCATACCATAGTCTCTTAATTGTTGTCCCACCCATAATAATATGGCACAATAACTACTAAGTGTTATATATTCGGCTTTCGCAGTAGATAAAGCAACATTAGTTTGTTTTCTTGAAAATAATGAAATCATAATGCTTTTAAGGAATTAATAAGTTCCACTAGTACTTTTTCTTCCACTTTGTAACCAGCAAAGTTTGCATCCATATAGCCAATTACATCAAATGTTGAGCTCTTGGGATGTCATAGCCCTAAGTCAGTAGTATCAATCAAGTACTTAAAAATTCTTTTTACTACTAACATGTGGGATTCCTTGGGAGTTGATTGAAATCTAGAGCACATACAAATATTAAATAGTATATCTGGTCTAAATGTAGTTAAATATAACAAGAATTAATGATGCTTGTATATAACCTTTGAACAATTTCTTTACTTTTCTCATATCTGTCTATTTTCATCTTGGAGCTCATAGGTGTGCTTGCCCCTTTGTTACTTTGCACTCCAAACTTTTTGAACATTTCCCTTATGTATTTGGATTGATTTGTGAATATCCCTTCATTTAGTTGTTTGATTTGCAGTTCAAGAAAGAAGTTGAGTTCACCCATCATGCTCATTTCAAATTGATTCTACATTAGCTCAGAAAATTCTTAGTATAAAAGTTCATTATGAGCTTCGAATGCTATATTATCTTTATAAATTTAAACAATTAATATCATTTTCTTTGTACTTAATGAATAGAATAGTGTCAACTTTACCTCTTTGAAATTTATGATCAATTAGGAATTTACTAAGCCTTTCATACGAAGCTCTAGAAGCTTATTTCAAACCATACAAGGCTTTGGTCAATTTATATAAAAATTTAGGTTGATCATTTTTCTTAGAACCAAGAGGTTGTTCAACACACACCTCTTTATTAAGATATCCATTCAAAAATATATTTTTAATTTCCATTTTAAACAATTTGAAACCCATACGAGAAGCAAAAGTTAGTAGTATGTGTGTGGCTTCTAATCTTGCTACGAGAGTATATGATTCATCAAAATTAGTTCTTTCTTCTTGTGAGTACTTCACTACTCCTTAGCTACAAGTCTTGCATTGTTTCGCTCCACTAATCCACTTTTATCTAATTTTTTTTGAAATACTCATTTGGTACCAATAACTATGTAATATCTAGGTATAGAAACTAAATGTCATACTTGGTTTCTTGCAAATTGATTTAGTTCTTCTTATATTGCAACTATCTAGTTTTCATCGTTAAAAGCTTGATCAATAGAGTCTGACTCTATCTTTGATCTAAATGCAAAATGTCCACATTTATTTTACCTAGAGCCCTTAGTTTTCAATCCTTCATATTTGTCTCCTATGACTTGTTTAATTGAATGATCATTTTTGAATTTCAAATTCTTGGGAGGTTTATAGGAAACATTGGCTTTACTTACCTCTTGGTTTGCACTTTGATCTTGTTTGAGTTCTTCTCTCTCTTACTTTCTTATTTGTAGCTTTCTAAAATTCTTTAACAAATTATCTACATCACTAAACTCATCCTCCTTCTTAGGAGTTAGGTTAAATTTATCAAAGATAATATAAATGAATTCTTCTACAATTTGATTTCTCTTGTTAAAAATTTTATATGCTTTGGTATTAGAAGAGTAGCCAAGAAATATAGTTTCATCACTTTTAACATTTAATTAGCTAAGGTTGTCTTTTCCATTATTCAAACATAGCATATGCAAACAAAAACATGAAAATATGAGATATTTGATTTTCTACCTTTCCATAGTTCATATGGGATCTTTTTCAAAATTGTTTTAATGGTAACTCGGTTTAGAATGTGATAAACTATACTTACAGCTTCACCCCAAAATTTCATAGATAATTTATTTTCATTTAGTATAATTCTAGCCATCTCTTTATGATTCTATTTTTCTTTGAACAACTCCATTTTATTGAGGGGTACTTGGTACAGAGAATGTATCAGGAATTCCTTTTTCATTGCAAAACTCTATGAAACATTTGTTTTCAAATTTACCACCATTGTCACTTCTAATAGATATAATTGAAAAGTTTACAAACATAGATAGGGCTTCTCTTTACTAGTTAATAATATTATCTAAGCGAACCTTGAAAATCATCAACAATAACATAAATAAACATTTTTCCTCTAGACTCAATATATCAGATGGTCCATAAAGATCTATATGTAATAACTCAAGTGGTCTTGAGGTTGAAACTTCATTCTTTAGTAAAAATGATGTCTTTGACAGTTTGGACATTTGATAGACTTTACAGATTTTGTCTTTGTCATATTTGGCCTTTGGTTGCCTTTCTACCAAACTCCTTTTCCACAAAATTTTGACATTTGACATATTAATATGTCAAAGTCACTTACGTCATACCCATAGATCATTATCAACAACTACTAAGCATTTTCAATCCAATTTATCAAGGCATACCAAATATATTTTTTCATTTATCTATTAAAGACTATATAATCTCCATAAAAAAACATTGCATATAGATGATTAAAATACAACTCTATACCCTTTGTCACATAGTTGACTAATACTCATTAGATTGTATTTAAGTCCTTTAACAAATAAGACTTCCTTTATGCATGCATTTAAAATGTTATAAATATTGTCATTACTACTTATTTTACCTTTTTCATTGTTGCCAAATGCAACAGTTTCGCCATTATAAGGTTTAAACTTTATCTTTGGTCAAGTGTTTTGAGCAACCACTATCTATAAACTAAGTATTGTTGGCTTCGCTCTAAGATAAACCTACAAAAATAATCAAGTAAAGCTCAACTCTTTGGTACCCATCTTATAGGTCCATTTGGGTTAGTAAGCATTTGGAGTCTATGTAGTTTAATTTTAGAAAACATAAATTCAATGCTCTTCGGCACCCAAACTAGTTTAACACCTTTATTTTGCAACTTTATGATTTTGCATAAATAAATCTTGTGACCAAACTTGTTGCAAAAGTTGTATGTCTCATTAATTCTTTGGGGTAGGCTCCATACGCACCTTGATTGTCATATTGGTCTTCTTACTTAAGCAACTCTAGTTGTTTTAGTTTTGGTGCAGTTATCTTAATATGAGGTCTAATCCACTTTAGAATATTTAATTTACTTCATTCTCCTTGCTCAAATGTAGAGTATTTTAGTCCTTTTTTACTTGTCTGGGTGGTCATGTTGGGGAACATTTTGACACTTTTTTCTGGATTGGAGAATTTTACCAATGAATCATTTAGAGTTTCATTATCTTTTCTTAGTTTTTCAATTTCAGCTATCAAACCGTTAGTTTCGTCACTTAGGCATTTAACTCTCTAAGCTAGTCTTCCATTTACTATAATAGTATAATCGAATTGCTTTTTCTTTAAGGTATATTTGTTATCCAATTTCTTGGTCTCATCATATAATGAATCATAGTCTTGTTGTAATTTCTTTAATTCAACACATTCTTTTGAGGAGTTGCTTATTGACTATGAGTCCTATATACATCCTTGTGCCCTTAGATTTTGGAAATATTTTAGTGTTACTTGTATCTTTCTTCTTTTCCTTTTCCATAGACTTATTTTTTCATGTGTGGGATATTAAGTTTGTATGTGTCCCACTCCACCACATGTGAAGATTTTATTGCTTATTTCTTCTTTTCTCTCTTGCTTTTCTCCTTAAATCTTTTGAAGGAGTTGAAATTCTTTCCTTTCCTTAAGAATGTCTTAAATTTTCTTGCGAGGAGAGCTATTTCCTCATCCTTATTCCATGATGATAAAGTGGACTCATTTGAGTTCTATGTGGCTTTTAATGCAATGACTCGTTTTCTCTTGTGGTGTTCTTCATTCATCTTCTTTATTAGCTCATGATATATGAGTGAGCTGCATGTTCAAGTCCTCTGTTTTTTTTTTATAGTAATCTTGGGGGTCCAAGATTTAGGTAGGGCTTTTAAGATTTTCATGACCTGCTTAGATTCAGAAATTATCTTCCTAAGCCCTTTAATGCATTAGTAATTTTTAAAATTTTAGCAAACATTTCAAAAATATTTCAATGTCAAGCATCTTGAAGCTTTCTAATTCTCCAATTAAGATGCAATTAAGATGTAATTAAGATGTTTATTCTTATCCTTTGGACCTGGGAAGTGCTCTCATATATAGATGTTAGAGTATCTTATCTCTTTAGCACTTAAACAAGAAGATATGTTGTCATATTTTACAGCTGTTAAGGCATAAAATAGTAGGTTCATTGTCTTGGCATCACTCTTTAATAATTTTACCTCATTTTCAGTCTAATTAGAAGCCTTTTCAATAGTAGGTAGAGTAACCCCATCTTGAATGACTATCCAAAAGGATAAGTTATTTCATTCTCAATTTCTAGTAACCAAAGTTACTACCATCAAATAAAAGTGACCTTGTGAAAGATTAACTTCTAACAAAGGCAAAGATGAAACTTAATTGGGATGTCATATATATTAGATCTCTTTGAAGTAAACTCAATGACCTGCTTTGATATCACTTATTGGTTCCCAGTTTGTGACAAAACCTGAGAGGGGAGAGATGAATTAGATTCTTTTAAATTTTTTTACGGTATCTTAAAACTTAACCATTGTGAATTAGGCCCCCTTGAACCAAAATGTACATTATAATAAAACAAGTAGAATAATAATAGCATATATAAAAAATTATAGTGGTTTTAAACAACCCTCCTTACTCCACTTTTCGAAGAGCATACCTTTATGTCTTGAGTTCTACTATGTTAATAGAAGTACAATTAGAGCTTTAATTCTCTTCTAGATTCTAGCTCTAAGGGACCTTTACGATAGCACTATAAGTAGATGGTGAGCCACACTCCAACCATTCACTACTTATCTTTATTTGCTCTTGGTCTCCAATAGCAACCCAAGAAGAATTATAAGAGAAAAAATTAAGAAAGAATTCTATACTTTATAGATTGTGTATATACAATTTCAGCATGGGAAGAATTTGTAAAGCTTGAGATTGATGAAAAATTTTAGCACTTACAATGGGTAGCATAGATCTTCTTCTAAAGTACTTAATAATCACTTGAATACTTATAAGTGAGAAGCTGAAGGCTTAATGAATGCTCTAGCTAACCCTTTTCACTCTACTTGACATGCTTTAAATTATAAAGAAGTAAATTCAAACATTACAAGGTAAGTGACACACATTAAATGCACTAACGTTCAAATTTTTTCGATCGTTACTGTGCAAGTCTTAGCTGGAGTTGACTTTAACTATGACTTCACTCAAGTTATACATTGGAGTTGACTTGGGGTGTGACTTCAATTGGGGCTTTTCCACTTCTTAAGTTCTCATTTGAATTTTAGGGTTGATAAGGTTTCATCTTAGGTCGACTTGGTCCTCAACTTGACCCATGTCGTATGTGAAATCAATTTCAGGTGAAACTTTGCACATAACTTTCTTAGTCAATAAGTGTTTGCAACCCCAAAGTTGACTTGGCTCTGGAACTTTGTCCAAATCACTAGTGAAGTCGACTTGGCTATGTGATTTCACTCCTTGCTTGATTCGATAAACTTGAACGCTTCTTCTCCTATTGCTTGGCAGACTTACTTCACATCTAAGTCAACTTCATCTTGAATTTCACCCAAGCTGCTTGGTGGAGTCAACTTGGATGTGTGACTTGACATTTGGTCCTTAATATTTGAAATGTTGCTTGGTTCTTCACGAATACATATCAGAGTCTTGGCTCTTAAGTGCAAGAGTCTTCTTCCCTTTGTGATTCTCTTCATTCTTTTTCTTGATTAGCTCATAAGATATTAATGGGCTAATTAGATATTCAAGCTTTAAAATTTTGACGTCCTTGCTACTTCAATTGCAGTAATCTTGGGTGTCCAAGATTCTGATAGCATCTTAGTATCTTCATGACCTGATCAAATTCAAATATAGCTTTTCTTAGTGCTTTTAAAGCATTAGTGATCTTAAAGAACCTTGAAAATATTTTAAAAGTATTTTTAGTGTCAAGCATTTTAAAAATTTCTAGTTCTCTAATCAAAACATTCCTTCTTGTCCCTTAGACCTGAAAAGTGCTTTCATAAATTGAAATTAGAGTGTCACATATCTCTTTGGTGCTTAGGCAAGAGGACACTCTATCATATTTGGCGGTTGTCAATGTACAACATAATGAGTTTATTACTTTGGCATTATTCTTTACTAATCTCACATCTTCCTCAATTCAGTTAGAGACTCTTTCACTTATTGGTAGAGTAACCCTATATTAGATTGCAATTCAAGAATCCATATTAGTTTCTATTATCAATATTTCATTCTCAACTTCTAGTAACTAGAGTTACTTTCATCAAATAGGGTTAGTGTTGTAAAAAATTGACCCTTCGCAAATACAAGGCTGGAAGTTGATTGAGATGTCATTTATAATATATCTTTTTCATGATAAACTCAAATACTTACTCTGATACCACTTGTTGGTCCAGAGTTTGTGATAAAACCCAAAAGGGGAGAGTTGAATTAGGTTCTTTAAAAAATTTTAAATGTTTTAAAGCTTTAGCCCCTCATGAGTTTAGTTCTCCTAAATGAAAAATCACACACAAAATATACAAAAAATTATAGTGGTTCGAGATAATCTAAAAAATTGGGTTATTACATTTCAACAATAGTGAAATTAGAGTCATTACTCTCTTTTAGATTATAGCTCTGTAAGGCCTTTACAACAAGGATACAAGTAGACAACAAATTACACTACTTATCGTTACTCGACCTTGGTCTCCACACCAAGACAAGTAGCAACACCACAATATGATTCAGAAAATGAAATCTACACATACCAAGTTGTGTAAAGTAAATTCAGCATGAGAGAGAACTCTTGAATGCTTGCGATGGATGAAAAGTTGTGGTGCTTGTAGTGAAAATGAGAGTTTCTTTTTGTAAAGCACTTAATGCTTGTAGGAAAGAAGATGAAAACTTATTAAATGCTCTACCTAACCCCATTAAAGTTCGAATTTTTCAACCATTATAATCCAAGTCACAACTGGAGTCAACTTCGGGTACTACTTCGCCCAAGTCATAAACTGAAGTCGATGTGGGATGTGACTTTGATCGTGTCGTTTCCTTCTTTTAAGCTTTCTTTCGGATCTCGTGCTTCTTAAGTTCCTTCTTGGGTTGACTTGGTCACCAACTTGACTCAAGTAGCATGGAGTTGATTTCGTGTGTGACTTCACATGTAGTTGGGCCAACAAACAAAAATATGTAACCCCTAAAGTCGACTTAATCTTGAAAATTAATCAAAGTCACAAGTGAAGTTGATTTGTATGTGCGACTTCACAATCGTTTGATCCTTTAAACTTTATAAATATGTTCCCTTAGCTTTGATACTTCAAGTCCTTTAGTTGAGTTGACTTGGCCTTAAACTTTGTTCAAGTCACAATTGGAGTCGACCTTGGTGTGCGATTTTATTTTTGACATTTGGTGTTCAAATTAGCTTAAGGGCTTTAGAAACTCAAATTGGAATTTAAGGTCAATTGGGTCTTCAATTTCACTCAAGCCACAAAGTGGAGTCAACTTGGGGTGCGACTTTATTTGCAGCTTTGCTAGTCAGTAGAAATATGTTACCCCTGAGTTGACCTAGCTATCGACTTTACTAAAGTCACAGTCTTAGTTGATTTAGGTATTCGTCTTGACTTATTTACACTTTGATACTTTTTTCTTTCATTCTAAGTTGCTTCCTAAGTTCGAATTAATTATAGACTTGACCCAAGTCGATTACCTGAGTCGACTTAGCTACACAACTTGATTTTTTTTGAATTAGTACTTTGAAAAATCTATCTCAAAGTTATTGTACCAACCATATTATTACATTTAATATGTCAAATTTGGATTGTTAATCATCAAAATATGGGTCATACTTGATTTACTAATTGAGGTCACAACAGTTCTCCATTCTAAGGCCTTCCTTATATTTATCAATCTTACAGCCTTGATGCCCATCATAAAGAGGATCCTCAAAACCCATCATAAATTCACCCATGGTATGATTATCACCAAAGAGCTCATGTTAGTCATTGTATCTTAGGTTTTGAGGCCTTTCTTAATCTTCCGCCCTTGTTATCTTGCTGTAAAAAATAATCAGAAGATATCAAATGATGATCATGCACTATGTTGTTCAAAAGATAGATAGAGTCTAAGGTGTTGAGGCCTTTCTTAATCTTCTATCCTTGTCATCTTGCTGCAAAAAATAATCAGAAGATATCAAATGATGATCATGCACTACGTTGTATAAAAGATAGATAGAGTCTAATGAAATGAGTACGAGATGTATGTTTATATAACTTATACTGCTATAAGTGCATCCCACACATGACCGAAACTCATAAATCTACACTCATCAACATTCCATCTCATTCCTATCTTGTTCAGTATTTTTCAATAGATTTCATACATCTTTCTTAGGGTCACTACTCTATCCCTAACATTCTAGCAGCTAATAGGTACTACAAATGCATTACTTAGTTCTTGGGCTATTGGGCTATTGTTTAATAGACAACATCTTGATTTTATTAGCATCGATAGTTCAGGAATGTAAGTTCCACAATTATATTTCAACCAACTTCTTATCCTGTGCCTTCATCCATTGATGTCTCCTCTTTGACAAAAATTAGGAGTGCAACTTGGGTCGGGTAGGTCACGTAAGGGTGGAACCTACCCTTACCCATTTTTTAAAAACATCTACCCTATCCTATTTTAGACTAGGTTGGTCCGGAGCCTACCCTACCCAATTTTCTCAAGAGCAGATCGGTTTCAGTTCGGTTCCAAATCAGTTCCTAAAGAAATCATGCATTCAAATATATCTGTTATATATTCAAATATATCTGTTATATTAATGCTCAATCCATACACTACCATAATCTATATAATTGATTTCTATGAAATCTATCAAATAAGTGCAATATGTTTCTATGTAACCTATTTGTATATAATCTGTAAAATAATACAAATTATACATACTAGAACACAATCTACAAGAAAATGTAGTATGTGGAAAAAAATTCAATCTATATATACTAAAACATGAAATCTGTTAAAAAAGTACAATATGTAAATAATGAAATATGTATACAAGAATCAAATAGTATAAGGGATATTATCTTATTAGAATATACTACTTTCAACAATCTTAAGTCTGTCCAATCCAATTAAAAAACTATTTGAAAGTCAGATACAACATAATAAATATAACTTAAGCACAACACAAATCTAATCAGAAATCTGATGTTTAAAATCAGAGTTCAAATATGAATAATATTGGAATTCAAGAACTCTTCTCATCTCTCAACGTTAATGCTTCATTTTGAATGCTTTTTCCCTAAAAGTAGAAGATATAAAATTTAATAAGAATCATTTGACCTTTAAATACAAAGATTAAAGAATTAAAAATAAAAATTAACGCAACTTTATTAGGAATGGTGACAACATTAACAGTATTGGAATGAACACTTGTACTTTCTGAAAAGCAATTAGAAAACATATATTAATGAAAATTTATCATACAAGCTGTTGGAAACAATATTTTAAAACAAAACAAAATTGACCAAAACATGAGTTTTGATGATTAACAAAGACTATTTTGAGTATATCAAGTGTACTAATAAGTTTGCCAAATGTTTTAAGGAACTGAAATAGCCAAGTCGATCCCCAAGTCGACTTGGACTTCGACTTAGGGTGAAGTCGATCCCAAAGTCGACTCCACTATCGACTTGAAATAGAACCTCAAAGGCTAAATAAAAAATGGAATGATAGCTGGTGAAGTCGCAGGCCAAGTCGACTCCACTTGCGACTTGGGAAGCCAAGTCGCAAATGAAGTCGACCTCACTATCGACTTCAGACGAGAAAAACACTTCAGACCAGATTTTGGGGCACAAAGATGCCCAAGTCGCAGACGAAGTCGACTCCAGGTGCGACTTGGGGTGAAGTTGCAGATGAAGTCGACCCCATGTTCGACTTGAGTTCTTCGAAGTGGAAAATGCAGTTTCAAGTTTACTTTTGAGGATCAACTTGAGACTTTCAAACTTCAAAAATGCAGATTCAAGCTCATTCCAAGAATCCACTTGAACTTTCACAAATCCAAATCAAGATGCAAACACATTTTCAAAGAACAACTTGATTTCTCTCAAGATCAAATCAAAGACACAAGTTCAAGATCAACTTAAAGTCTCTCAAGTCCAAGGCAAACCTTCAAGCATGTTTCAAAATGAAGAAATAATCAAGACATAAAGATCATATAAGTCAAAAGCAAGCAAGATGCATGAATCAACCATGCAAGACTCAAGATCTCCTCAGATTCACAAGGTTCAAGCCTATCCAAGATGAATCAAAGACAAGGTCTTCAAGATCAACAAGATCTACAAGAATGAGGAGTCATTCCAAAATTAAAAAGACTAAAGGAAGAAAGCCAAGCAAGATAGAAGTGAATCAAATGAGGATCAAAGAACTTTTGGCAAAAGACCAAGTCAAGTCGCAACCCAAGTCGACTCCAAAATCGACTTGAGTTCAAGTCCGAAGCCAAGTCGACTCAAGACTCAAACTTGGAACCTGAAGAACTGAAGTCGCAGACGAAGTCGACTCCAGGTGCGACTTGGGAAGCCAAGTCGCAGGCCAAGTCGACTCCATCTTCGACTTGGAAAATAACGTTCGAATTTTTGAACGTTGGGAATCATTTATTGTGCGCCAACCACCTCTACAACGTTCAAATCTTCCTTACTCTATAAATAGACACTCAAGTGAGCGTGAAAATATATAACAAGATACAACAATACACTACTATATATACTACAAAGTCCAAAGAGAGAAAAGAAGTGCAAGAAAGAGTTTTATTTTCTTTTCTCCAAATTTGAGTGGTCTAAATACATTCAAAAGGAAGAAAGAGCTTCAAGTTGCAGTTGCTTCATCGATACTCAACCAAGTTGCTTCTACAAATTCTTCCTCAAGCTAAACTTGCCTACATATTTCTGTAAAGTGTAGTTTTTCTTATTTCTAATTCTTGTTGTATTAAACTTGATTTAACTTGGGTAGCTAAGATCAAGTATATGCAAAGTACTGTGTGATTGGAGTGGAACTCATCACCTACTTGTGTTGTGTGTTATATATGCCCCCTAGAGCTAGAATCTAGAAGAGAGCATAGGCTCTAAGTTGTATATGCCCCCTAGAGCTAGAATCTAGAAGAGAGCGGAGATTCTAAGTGTATTCAAGGAATACATAGTGGAACCCAAGTCACAACGGAGTGTGAGCTTGGAAGAGTGGAGTAGGGAAGGATTGCCCGAACCACTATAAATCTTGTCTTCTGCTTTCTTTTGTTGCTTTACCTTATTGCTCTCTTATTGCTTTCAAAAAAGGGGATTAATCTTTCAAGGGGTTAAGATTTTTAATTTACTGAAGAATTTTTTAAGAACCCAATTCACCCCTCCCTTCTTGGGTTTTGCCGTTGACTTGGGACCAACAATTCATATGTCTTTAAACATCAATTACATAAGCCTTTCTCGGCAAAGGACATTTTTATGGCAAAAAACATTCTTTATTTAGGCTCTTTTAGAAATGAACATAAATCCTTTTCATAATTCCCTGTCTTGGGGCTTATTTATAACAAACAAGGAAAACAAAATATGTAAACCAATTTCATAAATGCATTTGCATAAACACATTTCCTTTAATTCTTATTGTTTACACTTTTGTGTAAAACACCATTTCTTTTAGGGTAACCATTTCATAAAAATCCCTTTAGGATACTTTCATAAAATCATATTTTCATGACCCAATCTTTGAGCTTTTCAGAAATAAAACATAAGCAAATGCATTTCTCTCCATCCAGTAGTGACTCATAGAGGTGCTAATTGCAAATATTAACCCCAACAACAACTTCAAGGCTGAGTATACACTATGATCTCTCTAGACAAAAAGCCAAAATAATTAGTTCCATAGGCCATGTCATCATACTTAAGCATGCAACCATGGCCAACACATATACAAATGATGCAACACAAAAGAAATATAGAGGTATATATATATATTTGATGGGCCGAGCATAGCTGCTCAGGTCGAGACTGTGCGGGACAAGGCTGTGCAAGACAGGACTCGAGTCCTTGACCATGGGACCGTTAGCCATCATGTGACACCAACTGCGCTAATAGGGCTCACAAATATGGAGATATATTGAATGGACGTCAAAGGATCAAATAACCTATTTCTACTGAAAAGAATATATGTGTTAACTTCCATGCTACCTAACATTATATGCACAGGAAATCTATTCTATCTTCCTCACGTGCACAACAAAAAATCATACTTCACAATTCGTTCATATGAAATGTCACATTATAAATGTTTTTTAATATTTTTTTGGTATAAAAGTTTTTAAATTTGAAAAGAATTATATAATATAATATGATAGAGATAATAATGAAGAGTAAAGAGAATAAAGTTAAAATAGATAGATTAATCATATGAATAATTTTGTAGAAATGATTAGAAAGTATAGTATTTGTATAATATGATGCAAAAACTAATTAAAAATTAGATAATTATGGAGGATGAAAAGTTATAAATTAAAAGTTTTTAACTTAATATATGTTTTTTTTTTTAGCTGAGAGGCACCCTTAAGCAACTTGCATACAGCAATCCCTGACATGTCGCCATATTTTCGAATATATCGGCCACATAGCCACACTTCTGACAAAAACTGATTTTTCACGAGCACTGCCCTCGATCGCAAGTGTCTGTGTCCCCCTCAGTGTCGCGTGCAGAAAAATAAGGAGGCAGAAAAAAAAGAAAGAAAAAGAAATAGAAAAATTCCAACTTCAACGGCTATCCCATCCATCCATCCATCCATCCTCCAATAAAATCCTTCTCCTGATCTTCATTCCGTCGGTTTGCATATATGCACTCATTTCCCATTTACCACTGTCCATCTGAAGCCGCCGATCGCTTTTTGCTTTGAAGCATTCATTTCTGGTATGGTATTTTGACTTTTGAGATTCGGCTGGACGTGGCCATTTCTTTCTTCGACTCGCGGCGGCTTGGCTTTGACTAGAATTCGAGCATCTGAATCCGCTGAAAATGTAAATTTCGGTTTGCTCTGTAAAATCTGGTTTGAACCTTCTAGAAAGACGGACGAGCTGCCTGCCTTGGGTTCGGGTGAAGGATATGTTCGATGAAATGCGACTTACTGGGAATGCTGCTGCCGATGACATTTCCTGAATTTTCTGTTGGGGGTTTCCTGTTTCTGCTTTTGGCTGCTTGCTTGCAGGTGAAAGTTCCGAGCTTTTAGTCCGAGCAAGAGAGTTTTGGCTTCTCAACGACATCTGTGAGATGGCTGAAGAAACGGTGGAAGAAATAAATTGGCAGGAGACATTGAGGATGATGCTTCCCCCAGGAGCACCCTTGCCAGACTCTGAGGAAAAACTCGATTACTCAATTGCTCTGGAGTATAAGGGCCCCCCAGTGGCTCACCATGTCCCTCGAGTAGAGCCTGTCCCCAGAGCCGACCAATCAATTCCCATCGCAGCCATCGCTGAACCACTTTCTGACTCCCGACGATTGTCAGTTGATGCCCAACCTCCCGTGATTGAGCCTATCCGTCTGCCTGTCTCTCAATTTGTTGGTGTTGCTGATTCTCCCAGTCAGAGCCCTAGGATGTCGCCGAGCTCAGAATCAGTGGTGTCTGTCTTGCAGAATCCCGAATTTTCAGCTTCTCCTTCAGGCTCTGCAGGTTCCGCTGCTAGTCCTACAAGCAGCCCGCCAAAACAAGCAGTCAATGAAGTGAAGAGAGCTACTGTTGTCACTTTTGAAACTCTGGATAAGTCTTCAAGGAAAGAAGACGTTGAGGAAGAGATGCCTGTTTTTCCTGAGTATCAGGTTGCCCCCAAAAGGAAGAAGATAAGGGCTTGTCAGAGATGTAGGAAGGCTAAATGGGAAACTAAGGAGTCTTGCTTGGTTTGTGATGCGCGGTACTGCTCTAACTGCGTGCTCAGGGCCATGGGATCGATGCCTGAAGGGCGGAAATGTGTCACCTGCATAGGTCATCCAATTGATGAATCGAAGCGGCTGAAATTAGGTAAGTGTTCAAGGATGCTATGCCGCCTTCTCAGTCCTCTGGAAGTCAAGCAGATCATGAAGGCAGAAAAGGAATGTTCTGCAAATCAGCTTCGGCCAGAACAGCTCATTGTAAACAGGGTACCTCTAAGGCATGAGGAATTGGCAGAATTGCTCAGTTGTCCATTGGCTCCACGGAAACTTAAGCCCGGGTGGTATTGGTATGACAAGGAATCAGGTCTTTGGGGAAAGGTACAATATGCTACAACTTCAGCTGTGTATTGGCAGTATTTGGTGTATTAATGCTATATTCAAGGACTTGTGGGGATCTGAAGCTGTCTTAACTTTTATTTATTTATTTATTTTTCTTTTTCCTGCTCACATTTTGACAGGAGGGAGAGAAACCTAGTAGAATCATAAGTTCGAATTTGAATTTCTCTGGCAAACTTAGGGCTGATGCAAGCAATGGAAACACTCAGGTTTTTATGAATGGTCGGGAAATTACAAAGATTGAACTGAGAATGCTAAAGGTGATTAAATAACTTTCAAGATGTAACTCTTTCTTCTTTACCAGATGTTAGTGAGTTATCATTGTTATTTGCCTAAACTAAATGTTTACTTTATTGATGTTGTTGCCAATGATATCTGTTTGGGAAGTGCCCAGTAAATTATCTCATAGGAAACAAATATTTGCATCTAATATCTTAGTCGCAAATATCAGATATGCCATAGACATTATCAACATTATTGGAAATTTTACTGATAATGTTGTAAATATTATCTCTAATTTGTTGATACTAATGGAAAATTGTTATTATTATCTTGAAGTTAGTAATAATATCAGTATCAGGAACATTATTGGTTCTATCACCAATTATTGCCCAAAATTCTTTTTGACTATTTATTCGCTTCTTTTTCTTCTCTGGCAACAAGAGTGGTGACGGTATATGGAACCATATTATTTAAAACTATTTTCAGGAACCTTGATCAGTTACAATGTCTATGACTTCTTACATTCATGATTACTGACGTTTCTTGTCATTCTGGAAAAAGCTTTAATTTATAATCAGTTGTTAACATACATTCTTTGTTAGCCTGTTGATATTGCTTGTAAACTCCACTTGCATATCTGTTCTAGGATTTGTTTTGTCCAGTCCTTGTTTTGTCCAGTGTGTAAGTAATATAATTATAAATAGTTCAATTGATTTTAATTGTCTTGATGAACTGAGGACATAGATATATGATGTCTCTTCTTATTCTTTTCTTTTCCCCCTTTCAGTTGGCAAATGTTCAATGCCCACGTGAGACGCATTTCTGGGTTTATGATGATGGAAGTTACGAAGAAGAAGGTCAAAATAACATCAAAGGAAACATCTGGGAAAGGGTAAATTTTGCTGTTAGAAAACTTAAATCCAAAGATCTGACAGTACATATCATCATGTAATTAATTGATCTAAGAAATAATCATGTGTAAAACTGTATAATTGTGCTCTTTGCTAGGCAGGCAACAATTCGGCTGGTTTGTTCCTTGTTCTCATTGCCTGTGCCCAGTCAAAACCCTCATCAGACGAGGGATGAGCCTGTTCATTATTCGGGTAGAACTGTCCCAGAATATCTAGAGCACAAAAAGGTTCAGAAGCTTCTTCTACTTGGACTTCCAGGTTCTGGAACAAGCACAATTTTCAAGCAGGTATGATTGTATTCTGGTGTTTTACTTATTTTCATGATGAACAATTGTTAAGACCTGTGTTGGATGTGGGAGGTACTGCATCCAAAGTTGGTTGGTGGCTTGGCACACAAGATAAGTGGAAGGATATTTTGTTTGAACCTAATTTTCTAATACCAAAATTTTGACAATTAGATTTATGGGCTAAGAAATATACAGCAATAGCTGGACTAGAATGCAGAAAATAAATTATGCAATATACAACAGAAAATTCCGATGTTGATCAATAAATTATGCAATATGCTCTTAGCACATTTTCTTATAATGATGTTTGATGTTTGTATGAAGTAAGAACATCTGGATTTTTGGGGCCGTGATATATCTAACAAAAATATGGGAAATTGATCGTGTCGAGCCGCTGCTAACTTTTCACCAAAAAAGGCAGTACAAGTAACGTTAGCTGGTCTGTGTAGAAAGTCTAGGTACATGTATTGCGATGTGGTTGGAAGGTGTTGGGCACCAACTATATCCATGCCCTGCCAAAAACATGGTCTTTGAATCGACTATAATTTCAATAAAAAAATTAACAGAAATGCTCTTGTGCAATATACAACAATAATAAGTGGACTGGAATGCAGAAAGATAAATTATGCAATATACAATAAAAAAAATAATTCTACATATAGAAAGACAAAAAGAGATAAAAAGTATAGCTAAAGTATATTGGCAATGGCATCGACTGCAAGTAACCTTCAAAAGGAACTCCCTAAAATGCTTTCTTTGTATTTCATTTGATCTTCGTATTTCTTATTATGTATTTTCTAAAGGCAAAAGCCCTCATTATATTCTTTTAGTTAAAAAAATTATGGTCATTTTGACATATTAATTAGTTCCCTCAACTATATACATACCAAGCATAAATTTAGACTTGTTCTTTGGTAGCATTGATTAGGGTTGGGAATTGCGGCCAGCCGTACTGGGTTAAAGTATGCCCAATCCTGACCCTACTTTTTAAAAATTCAATTTTACCTTATTTTTATACTGTGGTGGGGCAAAGTCGGTTTTACCGTCACTTTTTTAATAGGTTTTGAGAGAAATTTCAGATTGGTATCGGATCGGTTTTGGGACACCGAGTCAGATAAAAAATACAGGTCAAATAAGATAATTTTAAGAATTTATATATCTATCAAATATATAGATATGTCTATAATAAATTTAAATTTAATATACTTCAATATTGTACTAATTATTATAAACATCATTACTAAAATAAAACATGAGAAAATATAATATAAATTTATTAAAATA
>JAXCLR010000092.1:30418291-30429494 GCA_035584095.1 Annona squamosa
TATACTAAAAATCAACATAAATTCACTTAAGCATAATCTTTAATTCCAAAAATCATGAAATTAATATATCATTATTCTAACATCATAATGATCATGATCATACATCCCAAATCATCATTTATCAAATTTGGAGCATTATTTTCACATATCCTATGTTATCTTCCCAAATGATCTATCTTTGCTCTAAATTTTTCATGTTTCGGCATAATTCCAATTAAGCATTATAAATTTACTTATTTTCTCATACTTAGGCCTTATCTAAGTATGGTTTTACCTTACTTAACACCCAAAAGAAATTTGGAAAGAATCACTTACCCAAAGTGAAGATATCCTTCCTCTTTTCCCACTTTCTCTCTCTTTCCTTCTCTCCTCCTCTTCTCTCTTGGCTAGAACATGTGGGGCAGGGTTTTGGCTTGATTTTTGCTCACTTGGAGCTGGGATTTGAAGTTCCTTGGATGTCCCATGCATCCCCTATTTGTAGTGTTGTATTTTTTACATATTTACAATTGACCCCTTGCTCAAGGTATTTAATTCTAAATATTTTTTCCAAATCCCATGCAATATTTTGAGCCTTATGCAGCCACCCTAATCAGCAGCTCTTTCCCCCTAGCTAGCCCTTATTTATTTATGATTTTTTATTTATTAAAATTAATTTTTTTAAGCTAATTCATCTCAATCGTTGATTTTTGATAAGATTAATTTTGGACCATTGGATTTTGGCCCAAAAGTCAAGCCTCCAGCTGCCATTGTAGCTTTTCATTAATTATTTATCTATTTAATTAATTAAAATTAATCCAAAGTCAAATTCAAATTAATTAAAAAGTCAAACTACTTTTTGATCTTCAAATGACATTTAATCTTGACCGTTGATTCATGATTTTTGATCAATCTTAAACTACTCATCATGTTTATCATCATGTTTTGGTCATCCATAAAAAACTTTATCTCAATCCAACATCCGGATTACAAGATATGAAGTTTTCTTCATTTTCTTCACAAAAATCTATAAAAATTTGAAAATTCTTATTTTAATCCAAAAAGCACTTTTGTCCTTTCGTAGAAAGCTTCCATGTCGTCTTTTATAATTAACTTAACTTATTTCTTAATCCCACATTTCACTATTTACATGCACTATTCATCCGAATTTCATAAATAATTATTTTAACCTCTATTCCCACATATTTTCGTACTCATGAATATATATTTTATTAATATATTACCTAAAGTTTACAACCTTAAGGTTTCATACACGTGTCTAAGATCGAGTTTCACAAAATATGAAGTCATTGAATCATGGCTATGTCATTTGGTCCTAATTAAGTTAGTTATAGAGAGATTACTAATCTAGGTTCATTCATATTTATATATGTTTTCCAACATATACAAACCTAATCAAGTTTTAGTTATGTGCCATGTTCCCATGCATACAAGTAAAACAAGGTTGATAACCGTATAACCTAATCATGATTACACAGGGTTAATAGGTATATTCCTATCCATATTAACATCCAAACAAACAAGGCTATAATACTTGTCCCTTATATATGAATCTTATTCAAATTCCACTTTTCCAAGCATGAATCTGAATATTCAATCAATCCACAAGGTTGCAAAGCTTATTAATGCATTAAGCATGATATATAAGGGTAATTTCAAGCAACATATGTCACAACACAATAATATTATTTATTCAATCGTAAGAAAACCAAATATCATAAGATATTAGTTCAAATATCACATATCTCCCACCATAGGAAGGTTCAGCTCATAAAATTAACTTCAATTTCCATTAAAATCGAGTTTACAATCATCCCAAGCAAGGAGAATAACAAATAGGTAGAGATAGATGAGAAGAGGAGATGAAACTCAATGGAATTGCGGCGATGGCTCGATCTCCACTTGCTCTTCTCTCCTTCCTTGAAGTTTTTATTTCCTCCTTTTCTCCACAGTAGCCACAACCCTCTCTCGGTCTCTATCTACGGCCTTTAGGAATTCCTTGCATGCAGCCCTAGGTTTCTATTTTTAATTAGTAACTTACGTAGCACATGTGCAGAAACCCGCGCGTGTACGGATGTGTAGTAATGCCTAGGTGCCCCTAGCTAGCGTTTGGGCTCCAACTCTCTAGAATCTACTGGTTATTAGATTATGTTGGAGTTTTGGCAAGGGCATGTAGGTTGGCGCCTGAGCGCCATCCACCTGTCTTGTAACTTGGTTCTGATTTGCATCCACTTCACCCACATTACTTGTAATAGCCCCTCCTTCCTGCAAAAATTACATAAACTAAATAAATAGATTAAAAATGCCTAATTTATGTTAAAATGCATAAAAACTAAATAAAGCTCTTAAAATGCAAAGCTAGCGAAAATCTAGCTAAATGGATGCAAACTAAACCTAATCTTTTGAACTAACACGTAAAAATAGTCTGAAATAGGCCATAATAACTCGTAAAAATACGAGTTATCACCTAATTACAAATCAATTTTAGAGAAAGTTGTGGCTCCTTGCAATTGATCAAATAAATCATCGATCTTGGGCAATGGATACTTCTTCTTTATTGTAACTTTATTTAGCTCCCTATAGTCAATACATAATCTCAAACTTCCATTTTTTTCTCACAAATAATACCAGAGCTCCCCAAGGTGAGACACCTGGTCTAATGAAACCCTTTTCCAACAGCTCCTGTATTTGAGTTCTTTAGTTCATTCATTTCGGTTGATGCTATTCTGTATGGAGTCTTAGATATTGAGGCAATACCTGGCATAACATCTATAGTCATATCCATTTCCTGTTGTGGAGACAATGTGGTTAACTACCTAAGAAATACGTCAGGAAATTCCCTAAGCACCGGTATTTGATTAATTTCTACTTCTATATTTTCTCTCTATTCATTGACACCATATATGCTTGACATTTTTGTCGGATCATCCTGATGTCTTTCATAAATGATATCAATCTATTTGAATTTTCAGGTTGGTCAGCTTCCCAATAGCTATCTCCTTTCTAGGTGTCGCTTGCAATTTCTTATTTTTACAATCTATGGTAGCTCCCCATTGAGTTAGCTAATCCATGCCCAATTTCACATCAAATTCAGTCAAAGGCAATAGGATCAAATTGGCTTCTAGAATCAACGATCCTTCTCCTAATTGGGCAGGCTTTGCATACTTGGCTAGAACTGGCAAACCTATAAACAGGGGATTCTACATGAATGATGTGATTAATCTCCCCTACCAGTAGTGCATGGGTGGTCACATATTGGCATGCTATGAATGAATGGCTAGCACCTGAATCAAATAAGGCTACAGCTAAATTTCTTCAAATATAAACTGTACCCGTGACCTCCTTTTCCTTCTGTTCTTGAGATTTCATCTGGGTCAAGGCATGCACATGTACCGGGTTCGTAGAAGTTCCCTGCTTATTTGTTGCTTTGGGTATTATGAATCGAGAAGGTCTTCCATGTCCTTGCGATGTCTGCGCCTTATTTGGGCAATTTGGGGCAATGTGACCTGTCTGATCACAGATATAACATTTAACAACTTTTGCTTCTCCTGTCCTGCACTCCTTGGTGATATGACCCATTTGCCCACATTTGTAGCACCGATTTGAGCCCTTTAAACACACACCTATATGTCACTTTTGACATTTTCTACATAGCAGCAAGCTTTTGTTCTTTGGGATTCCTTTTACCTTTCTCACATTTCCTTTTTTAACCTTTTCCTTTTTTAGTTTTCGTTTCCTTGGGACTCATGCTGAACATTCTTGAGCCTAATCTCAGTTCTTGTGTTCTTAAAGCCTCAATTTCCAATGCCCTTACTCTCTTAAGGCTTGAAGCATAATCCTTGATCAATAGAGGGGCAAGACTTTCCTGGAGATATAGCCTCAATCCTTGTTGGAATCTCTATGCCTTACGATCCAAGGCACATATCTAACCAAAGCATTGAATTTTGTGACGTACTCAATGACCGTCATCTTCCCTTGATAAAGTTTTTCAAACTCTATCACCTTTTGACTTTGTAATCCAACAGGGAGATATTCTTTGTTAAACTCTTCAACAAAAGTTTGCCAACACACTTCTTCTGGTCATGGCATTGTAATCGACATTGTCTCCCACCATTCATGTGCGTTTGTTAATAAATGAGTAGCACACAATACCTGTTGACGGTCATTGCACGGAGATATCCTGAATAATTTCTTGATCTCTGTCATCCATTATTCTGCTTACACCAGGTCGGGTTCTTCGAAAAACTTCAAGTGTCGTTGTGCTAGAAATGCATTGATGGCTCTTCTATCAACTTCCATTAGTTGATTTTCATCTCCTAGTGGTGCCAGTGTGGAAATGGGGTCTGTGTTGGAGTAGGTCTTTCCCTTTCTGTACTACCCAACTGAGCTTGTTGGGTCCTTTCCCATAGTCCTTGAATAATATCGGCAGTTTGTGCTGCTCAGTCCCTAGTGGCTTGTTGCATCGCTTCTTTTACTGTTGTAGCCATCCTTTCCTTTATGAGTCTAGCCTATCTTGACTCAGCTTCGTCTTCTCTATTTCTTTCAAGGCTTTAATCAGTTCTTCTTTGTTGATTTCTTTGGTTAGGTCCCTATGTCACAGGCCTTCCTCTCTTAGGTCGACTAGACTCATCAACTTCATGTTGGCTTGGAATCTCTGTAGTTGTCTCTTTTCCTTTATTTTTCCTTAATCCTGACCTTGTCTCCACCATCGTGCTATTCTGGGCATATAAAAGAACACATTTTCATTTACAATTAATGTTAGATCATTGCATATGCATTTCATTATCATATGGTTACAACCAATTTGTTCAATCATAATCATATCATATCACTCAAGCTCGTTCATCAATATATTTAAAGCTCTTAAGTTTAGTTATATCAACATATTCATTCATAACCATCATATGCACAACATGTCATCCATAGTCACTACATGTGAGGATATAACACACTTATATACATATGCCTTAGCACACATATCTTACTTATGTACATGTCAGTCTATCATAGAAATCATATTGTTGTCAAGCCATAATTATACATACACAACTTAAATAAACAAGAAAATTTATCATCTACCTGGGCCTCTCCTTATGTATCAACTACGCCTAGGTGGAACTTGTGAGGGTGCTTTGGTGATCATGCTAGTGCTAGCCCCACACAAACCTCTTCCTCTTGACGAGCTGCGTATATGTCTACTAAATTGCTTGCTATTTAAGCAAGTATAAGCACCGTGTCAAGTAATAAAGTGTGAGTAAAGTATTGTTCCCACAAGGATTGTGTTAAATGGATTAGCACCTTAAATCTTAATTGTCTAAGTGAATTGGTAAAAGAAATTAGATTTGGTTTCAATGGATTTTGCGGTGATGGCTTGGATCTCCACTTGCTCTTCTCTTCTTCCTTGAAGCTTTGGTTTTCTCCTTTTCTCCACAGCAATTATTCCCTATTTTGGTCTCTCCTCTATGGCTTGCAGAACTCCTTTGCACATAGCCCTAGGTTTCTATTTATAATGGCTAGCTTGCGCAACACATGTGTAGAAATCCATGCGTGTACGGATGCGTAGTGGTGCCTGGGCACCAACTCCCTATGTGTTGGGTAACTTGAAAATCTTTCTAGAAACCCTACGACTTCATGCCTTGGCGCCTAGGCACCAACTCCCTGGAAGCTAGTGGTTGCAGGATTATGTTGGAGTTCTAGCAAGGACATGTAGGTTGGCGCCTGGGCATCGTCCACCTACCTCGTGACTTGTTTCAGATTTGCATCCGCTTCACCCACATTGCTTGTAATTCACCCGTCCTTCCTACAAAAATTACATGAACTAAATAAATGGACTAAAACAGCCTAATTTATGCTAAAAATGCATAAAAACTAAATAATGCTCAAAAAATGCAAATCAAGTGAAAATTAAGCTACATGGATGCAAATTATTTCTAATCTCTTGGAATAATGCACAAATATAGTCTAAAATGGGTCGTGATAACTCATATTTTTACGAGTTATCACACCCCCAAACTTAAATATTGCTAGTCCTAGAACAACACATGCAAATTCAATAAACAAATGAATCAATGAATAAATGAATAAGGACTACGTCAACCCAACTTAATTCCAATTATGCTTCTAACGATCATATTTCTCTACTTAATAAGATCAAGAATAACCCTAACTTGAAACATTGCATAAAAGATTATCTATTTCTCAATGTAGGACATGCGCTTTCATCCAGTTACGTGTAAATGACGATATTATTAGTCCACAGTCATAATTCAATCCTGCTAATCTTCCTCTTGATCAAAAGAAACTGGTTAAAAAAATCAACACAAAACAGATGAACCAAGGTTTAAGTATAACTTTTTGGTTAAAGAACATGACATTAATTCATTTGATCCCGTTTTTCCTAAACGCACATTCTTTCCCCCCAAACTTATTGCATGACTCTCCTCACCATATTTCAGAATATTTGGAGAGATGTTTTTATCTTTTGTTTTTATTTTTTTGGGCTCCTCTCACCATATTTCAGGGTATCTGAGGAAAGTTTTCTTTTTAAAGCATTATTACTGTGACTTTCCTTTGCCTTTTTACACGAACTTTGACATTTGTTGATGCTATCTTTGTTACTCAACTTAGGTCTGTCGCCTCCTTTTTATTGTTTCGATAACTTTGTAGGGATACTGAACATGTAAGAAAAGTTTATGAAGTGTTAACATTTTTGAAACCATTAATTCCCTTAAAGCACTTGGTTAAAATTTGTTTAACTCAATTCTTATCATTTCAGTTGAAAAGATTAGCATGGACTTGAATTATAACAATGTACTATGAGATTTAGTCCAATTCATTCACATGTTAGTTATAAATTTTCTTAACACATAGTCCTTAGCATGAATTTTTGATTTTTCATGAAATCGATTTCAAGTTAAAGTTTTTCTCAACCTTGCACATATTTCATCAAAATGGGTTGAAACAAGATAATTGTCACAGGCAAAATTTGACATAACATGCAATCTAACACATATATTCAAGGCATGAAATTCAAACTCATAAACGGGAATTGTACAGCCCCCCAAACTTGAGGGATGCATTATCCTCAATGCATGAAACTATATGAAAGCTACATGATCATAAACTGATAAAAAATATAAAAGTAAAACAAAATGGAAAGGACAAGAACTCACCAAGGCATCAAATTTAGTTGAGTCGTCTTCATTCTCGCTTCACCTGGCTATTGTGAGGACTGACCAAAGCAGGCCCGAAACTCAGGAGGTGTCGATGGAAATGGAGGCAAAGCTATCGTGTTTGTAGAAACTGGGCTTGGGCTGTCATTAGATTCTCCAAGTTAGTTATCCTCACATTGGTTGGGAGTGCTTAAGAGTGACATCATAAATAGGAAGAAGGAAGAAATCGAGTAGCACAATATTAAAAGAGGCAATGTAAGCTCAAATGTTCGGGACTCTAATCCCAAATATATTCCACAAAAGCTCTTTTCAGACACTCCAACTCGAATTTCAAGTCATATGATTAATACCACAAGTGCAGTCCATAAACTCCGCCCCCACAACTTTAAACTACTAGACACAGAAAAAATAATGGAATGGCTTGAATAAAAGGTTTACCCACAAGAAACACATCCACATGCCTACAGTTATAAGAGAAATATAAATCACCCACTTGCACCTTTTACTTATAGTAACAAAATAGGTCATTCACTAAAAGCAGTTAAACAAATTGCATAGAACTTCAACGACCTAAAATACACAAAGATGGAGGATTTTGATTTTGAGAATGATATCAACTAAGAAAACCATGATTTTCATGTCAATGGGCTCGAAAAATTCTTTCTGTTGATATGTGCTAGGTCCCATAACTCCTTCGGGATCAAAAGTTATGGCCAGTTGAAGTTAGCATGCAGAAAAACTCGTGTTTTGCTGTTTTTTTTATGCTGGCAGGGGGTGGCACCGAGGCGCCAAAAATTGAGGCCTAGGCACCAATATGCTACCTCAAAAGTTGTAACATGTTATTTCCTTAAAAAATATAGTGTCGAAGCGCTACTTCTCTGATCCCAACTTGCTGCAACATGTTCTTTTGTAAAAACTTCATGTCGGGTACCAAAAATTAAGGTTGAAACCTCACTCCGACTGCATTTCTTGTCTTGAATGATGAATATAAACTCGAAACTCCTTGCTTCAATCATTTATCGATTTCAAAGTAGATTGAAAATCCATATTTACGCATGATAATCCTATCCTTCCTTGTCTTGGGAAATGACTACTTTATTCTTGAATCAAAAATCCAAAAGTGTAATGGGTTGCCTCCTATTCGATGCTTAATTTATCATCTTCAGTCCTATGTTGGATTATGATTATCCAATTCTCACTCTATCAAACTTCCTTCCATTCGGATCGTGCACTGGAAGTTTAGCTCTCTTCTTAGCCTCTTCAAATGGATAGTTAGCCTCTTTTCTTGAATTTCATAGAGACTATAGAAGAGGTTTTCATGGTCTTGAACAAATGATGGCTTGAAGATGTTGCTTTCCAAGGCATGCATTGATCGATTAAGTCTTGTTGCACCTGAATTTCAGGAAGACCAATTAGAGGACTATTGATATGATAATTTCCAACTTTCTCAACTATATCAACATCTATTTCTTTATCAATTTCTTATTCCACTTCCTGGAATTCCATTAGCTCCGCCACTTGTTCAAGAACATGCTGAAGTACAGTTTGTTCTATCATATCTATTGATATATTTGCATTAGTACTTGGAGTGACTTCATAGCTGAAATTTCTTTTATATGACTGAAAGATGCTTCTTGATGCCGGCATTGGAGTGCAGTAGCCAATTGCTCCACCTATTTCTGCATGTTCTCATTAAACTACATTTAGCTCTTCATGAATTGCATGAACATGTCCTCTAAAGATGAATTGCTTTCCTTCTTGATATGCTTGAAATTCTGTTGGCATCATATTCTATTGCGGGTCTCCATAGTTGTGTTGTGCATCATTAGAATGATCAAGATATCCCACAGATGCTGAGTAATATACGCATTGAATTGACAAATGTCCCTTGGCTCCGCACAAATTACAGTAAGTTGAATAAAAATTGTTCATATCCTATATTTGATTGTCAAAATTTGCAAATTGAGCTGAAGGTGCCCATGTATTGTCCATTGTACTTGGTGTTAAAAAATTTTCATTTAGCCAATGGTAAGCATTTGAAGCCATTGAAAATTGCAATACAAAGATCCCTAACATAAGATTTTATCAAAAGCAAAGAAAGAAAAAAAACTATGTATAATATATACACATTCATAGAAGACAACTGAAATTGTCAGGTATTAAGTTTAAACTAATCCCCAGCAACAGTGTCAAAAACTTGACGAGCTGTGTATATGTCTATTAAATTGCTCACTATTTATGCAAGTATACGTGCTGTGTCAAATAGTAAAATGTGAGTAAAGTATCGTTTCCACGAGGATTGTGTTAAATGGATTAGTACCTTAAATCTCAATTGTCTAAGTGCATTAGTAAAAGGAATCAGATTTGGTTTCAAAGAATTGAATTAACTAAACTAAGCAAAGCAGTAAATGACCAGAGTGGTGTGGATGTTACTAATATTACCTTGAGATGATTAAGATAGGTGGGAATATGAATTCATTGAATCATAACTATGTTATTTGGTTTCAATTAAGTTAGTTGTGCCGAGATTGTGCCAAGATTACTTCTCTTGGTTCATTCATATTCATATATGTCTTCCAACTCATACAAACCTAATCAAGTTTTAGTCATGTGCTATGTTCCCATGCATACAAGTAAAACAAGGTTAATAACCATATAATCTAATAATGATTATACAGGGTTAATAGGCATATTCTTATCCATATTAACATCTAACACAACATGAGTTAGAATACCCGTGCCTTATATATGGATCTCATTCAAATCCCACTTTTTCAAGCATGAATCTGAATATGAGATCAATCCACAAGGTTGCAAAGCTTGTAAACGCAGTAAGCATAATATCTAAAGGTAATCTCAAGCAACATATGTCATAGCACAACTATATTATTAATTCAAGCATAAGAAAACCAAATATCATAAGCTATGAATTCAAATCTTACATATCTTCCACCATAGGAAGGTTCAACCCATAAACATGACTTCAATTCCCATTAAAATTGAGTTTACAATCATCCTAAGCAAGGAGAATAACAAATAGGTTGAGATAGATGAGAAGAGGAGATGAAACTCAATGGATTTTGCGATGATGGCTTGGACCTCCATTTGCTCTTTTCTCCTTCCTTGAAGCTTTGGTTTCCTCCTTTTCTCCATGGCAACTATTTCCTATTTTGGTCTCTCCTTTATGGCCTGCAGAACTCCTTTGTATGCAGCCTAGATTTCTATTTATAATGGGTAGCTTGTGCAACACATGTGCAGAAATCCAAGCGAGTACAGGTGCGTAGTGGCGCCTGGGCGCTAACTCCCTATGCGTTGTGTAACTTGGAAACCTTTCTGGAAACCCTAGGACTTCATGCCTTGGCGCTTAGGCACAAACTCCCTGGAAGCTACTGGTTGCTAGATTATGTTGGAGTTCTAGCAAGGGCATGTAGGTTGGCTCCTGGGCACCATCCACCTTCCTCGTGACTTGGTTCTAATTTGTATCCGCTTCGCCCACGGTTGCTTGTAATTGGCCCGTCCTTCTTGCAAAAATTACATAAACTAAATAATGGACTAAAAATGCCTAATTTATGCTAAAAATGCATAAAAACTAAATAATGCTCCTAAAATGCAAAGCAAGTGAAAATTAAGCTAAATGGATGCAAACTATGTGTGGTGCCCCAAACCAAGACGTCACATCCTTACCTCAAGATCTATCGATTGGTACATGTGATCAAGATTGCTGCCCTAAACACGCGGCAGTTTCTTAATTTGATCTCGTCCAAATTTTTTTTCTTTTCTTTCATCATATAAGCTCATACTTGTAATCATCCATAGTGGACTCATCTATATCATCATAAAATTTGTCATACAAGTATCTTTACTTTCATATTATAGGCAGCATATATATGTTCATGAATAAAAATTCACATAGAATTTTATACATAATCACTTATCTATTTACACCATACACAACCGATCCCATTTCATTATAAGCAATACATTCATCCATCCATTCTTCAACATATCAATACCTTTTAGCTTTGCTCCTTCCC
>JAXCLR010000092.1:30447741-30485397 GCA_035584095.1 Annona squamosa
AAAACTTGGTTTATAAATTAAATATAACTAGATTAACAAGTTTATAAAATTATTTTCAAAAAAAAATAAAAAAAAAACTTTTCAGACCGGTCGGATTGATCGCTGCTCCCTAAGTTCTATGCATATACAAAATAGCTTACAATCTAGATGATAAATTAGGCGAGAAAGTGTTTCTATATTGATGTTCAAGCCTAGAGGGGATAATCCAGACTTTTATGATGATCATTCTACGCATAAGCAAGGTTTATCGAGTATAGGAGTAGGGGCAAATCCCATATGACTTGGATTGTGAGGTTAATGCTTGAGAATAAGATACATCAGGTAAACATATAAAAATGGACTTTTAAAAAGATTTTCAGAATTACCAATGTATGTTGTTTTAAGTGGTACATAGCTTGGTTTCCGTTAAACAAAGGTCTCGAGTTTAAATCTTGTGAATGGAGAAACAGATAATGGGAGAGCTTCTCCCTTATTGGGTCCGACTCGGCTTGATATCGGAAATTGGATATTATCATGTAAAAAATTCAAAATTATTCTACAAATTTTTTGTGGGAACTACAAACGTTTATATGATACAAGACTCCATTTATTTACAGGGATGTTGGGCTTACCTTGTGGCAACTTTTGGAAATTTGAAAAAGCATACTTTTTTCTTGCATTTATGGTTCAACCGTAATATATATTCCAATCCTAGTTTGAGGGGCATAAATCTAATAATGTTGCTAACAAAGTAGCTACTGAGACATTATTTCAAAAAATGAAAAATAAACTCCTCAAGCTTGGACTTTAATTACCAAAAAAGCACACTTAACGACCTAATTAAATATGATTCTGCAAGAAAAGGCTTATGTTTGTGCACCAATTGATTACCCTTGCCATAAGCGGGGGCAAATCTCTTTTTTACATTTTAAAAATTTATGAAATGCCCTATATCCATCATTCTTAAAAGAAGTATAATTTGTTGGTCCAAGTTATTAGTTCAACCCAAGAGGGAAAGGGTGAATTGAGTTAATAAAAATTATGTGGTTGATCAAAAGTTAGCGTCTAGTAAGATTAATCCCTTTAAATGAAATATAAAGAGTTAGTATGAGAGCAAGAACTAAAAATAGACACACCGACACAAAGAACACAAAAAATTATAATGGTTTGGGTAACCTCCCTACTCTACTCCGATGAGCTACGTATGTGTCTAATTAAAATACTCGTTTTAATACAAGTATTTGAGCCATTCAAGTAATAAAGTATGAGTTAAGTATCGTTTCTGCGAGGATTAGATTAAACTAATTAGTACCTCGAAATTTAACCGCCTTTGCTATTGTGGAAATTTAGAGATTAATTGAACAGGAATTAAAATTAAATAGTAATTTAAATGAATAAAAAGCTAATGGTTATGAAGGAATAATTTGGGATTCTTTAGATTAATTAGATGGATGAGAAATTGGAAATCCTTGACCCTAAACTATGTCTTCACTTGGTTGTGTAGATATTTACTAAACCAGATTCATATATTTTTATATCCACCTTCTAACGTATATAAACTTAATCTCACTACACTTTATTGTTGTGTTTCCATCCAAACAAGTATGACAAGAATGATTAGCTCATAACCTATTCAAGATTACACATGGTTAATAGATGTATTTCTATCCATACAACATTCCACAATCCAAGAATTGAAAACTTATGCTTTATTTGTGAATTTCTTCCAAATCAACCTTTTCCAAGTATGAATCTAGATATTAAATTGTCTTACAAGCTACTTGTAAAAAATATTAAACACCACGTATAAAGGTAAATCCATAAAACACAAAATTATAGTAACTAGATATTCATATTTACACCAAAAAGAACCAAATCAACATAGTTTAAGGATCAAGTCATCTCAATCTCCCATCACTTGGAGTTTTAGCCCAAAAACATGAGCTCAAATCCCATCAAATTCATATTTACATACATCCCAACAAAAGAGATAAAGAGAAATATTAAGAGAAACAGAAAGAGGAGATGAAACTTGTTAGTTTCTACCACGCAAATGCAATCTCCACTTCACAATCCTCTTGAGCTTGAAAACCCTTTCTTTTCTCCTCGTAAGCTGCCTCCCACAAGCTTGCTCCTCCCCATTCCAAATCCTAAGTGGTGTATTTATAGCCCCAAGAGATGGAGCAAAACACGTGCAAAAAACACACACATGTGGAGTTAGCGCCCTCTCTAAAGGCTTTGCCAACTTAAGTGTCTGAAAAATTCTAGAATGATGATTTGGTGGCACCGGGGTGCTAGAAAATGAGGTTGGGGCGCCAACCACTCTGACTTGAAAATTAACTTTTTGCCTTGAAACTTTCTTCTTTTCATCCCATTACTTACTCATGTAATCCAAGAGCAGAACCACATCTTTTTACCTATAATAAAGACTAAAATAAGTAAATGCACTTCTAAATGATGAGATAAAATTACTAATATCCTCAAATTACATGATTTGTATTGAATTGAACTAAAAATGCATAAAATCTTAATACAATGCACAAAATGAAAAAATAATGAAAGCTAAGCAAAATCTATGCAAATTCATAAAATTCTCTTGGACTAACATTCAAAACAAGCACCCAATTAGCCATGACAACTCTAATTTATAGAGTTGTTATACTCCCAAACTTAAACATTGCTAGTTCTCGAACAACATATAAAAACACAATGCATCAACTATCACATGTCAAACCAAGCTTGTGTCTAACCATTAGTAAATCAACCACATTTCTCAACTAAATAAGGCAAAAGATAACTCCAAATTGAATTAACTCATGAAAATCTACTAAGTTCAAACCAAGATGTGCATCATCCATATCGAAATCAAGCTAAATACAAATGCAAATACAAGTAGTTAAAAATGATAATTCAACCTTGCTAACTATTCTTCTAATCAAAAGCACTTCCTAGATTAGGGCTAATCTAGATGAATATACTCAAAATAAATATATTATCTCAAAAAGAAATAACATCTATCCATCTGATCTACTTGGCCTAGATTTAAAAAAATTGTACATGGTCTCTCCAAACTTATCACTTGAACTCTCTTTACCATATTTTAGGGTATCTGCAGAATTTTTCCTTCTTTCTTTTTTTTCTTCTACTGGGGCTCCCGTCACCATATTTTAGAGTATCTAGGGAGAATTTTCTATGAAACATTTTTGCTGCAACTTTTCCTTGCCTTTTTACGCAAACCCTAACATTTGTAGATACCAAGTTTTAGTTACTTAGCTTGGGTTAGCTATTCCCTTCCTCATTTATGCATAATCCTACTAAGGGTACTATATATATGCTGATATATTATATATATATGTTAATCAACTCTAAGTCTCAAATGAAAAGGTGAATTATACTACTAATTAATGAGATGATACTTTTACTTTAAAAACACAGGGTCGATAAAAAAAACATATACATGGGCTCAACATGGGGAACAAGGATACAAGAAGACATAGCTTCAAGCACACTCACGAATCAATAACTTCATCGAGTTGCCTTGACATTAGCACATATTTGATTGAACAAGAACCTTCTCAAATCAATAGACTTTTGGGGTATAGATGGCATGAAGTAGGAATGGTTTGTCCAATGCGACATCACTAAGATGTGTGGATGTCGTTAATCTAGCTGAAATGAGATAATGCCACATCTTTTCATGATATTGAAGGGTAATCAGCTTGAAAGATGTTAATTGGTTACTTGTTCTTTTCCATTTGGGAGAGTGTTGACAAAATAGCCTAGTGATGGCATTGGTGTCCTTCTCTTTGCTTTCTAAAAATTTCTCGTATTGATCAGGATAGTCTATGCTTAGCAAGTCATAAAATGCATTAATTGCATGAGCATGGAAGGGAACCATTTTGCCTCTCACCTTAACCCACTCCTATTCATGCTCCACTGCATTGGCATAAAATTCTTTGACAACAGGGATAACGATGGGCCGAAGCTGCTCAAGAAACTTTTATCAACCTCAAGATTAATCATATCAATGAACTCATTTGATAGTGAATTACCATTTAATCCCCTCTTTGGTATAAGATGACTCTTTTGTAGAGAATCAGTACGCTTTTAAATGATTGCATAACGACAAACTTATTCGAATTAAACTCCGTATGCTCTTGCACTTTCTTATGTTTTGATGAAATTGAAGCCATGATACAAATACACAGAGAGAGAACACACTCCAACAAGAACAAACAACAACAATTATCCTTCAATTTTAGTGTCAATGAAACTCAATAACAATGCAACTAAACAGCCCATTTTGACTTACGCAATTAAACCAACAATACAAGCAATAACACTTCCATTCCTTTCAAGTTCACCTCAAACCCCTCTAGCAATAAATGCTATTCCCCCAAGCTTCTTTTCAAGTGTACTTCAATCAAGCATGTTCCATTCCAATCAAAGCAAGTGCATATCCCATTCAAGTCAATAATTCCAATTCTCAATCAACATTCAATCAAATATGCTATTCTTCAATCCGCACCACACTCAATCAAATTAAATTCACTTGCAACACTCTATGTCAATATCATAAGTTTTAGTTCTCTTAAAATGCTAGAATAGTGTGGAGAGAAATTACCAAAGAAGCTCCCATGACCTTGTTATAAAAAACTTTGGAAATTTTCAAAATTCAAGTGAGTTGTGTTTGGTGCTCTGGTGTGGAGAAATCAGTTCCACCGTGCCACTGCCTACCGAAAAATGCGAGAATCTACCGGATGGGAGGAAGGAAGAAAGAAAAGGGGAAAATGAAAGGAAATGAGGGGGGAAATATGAGAGAGTAGAGAGAATATAAGGTAAATAGGAGGAGAGATTTGGATTAGAGAAAATAGGAGGATTTAAAAGATAAGAAAGAAGGTGGAAAGAGATGGGAGGGAGGAAATGAAAGAGAAGATGAAGAGGAAGAGATTTGCTGCAGGGAAGAGAAGATTAATGGAGGTTTTGGGGAGCTTGGGCTAGGGTTTTCTTAGGGTTTTGAAGAGGGAGAAGAGGAAGAGCCGGATTTGAGGGTTAGGGTTTCTAAAACCCTAAGTTTGGATTTTATAGCCCGTCCAGGTCAGGCTGCTCATGAATTGGCACAGTAGGGCCATTTTTGCTAACTACAAAACCGTCTGCTTCCATTTATAATAGATTTTAAGGCTGGAGTTCCACAAATTGAAGTTGAAGCCTTTACATTTCTACCTCAAATTGTATTAAAACATCTTGAAATGTTCACTACTCCTTAGATTGATCATTTTGCATTGGAATATGAGTTCAAATTCCATCTTGATCATGATAAAGGAAAATTGCATCAAATATGCTTGGATTACCTCAAAAGTTAATAAAGATTGCAATCTTGCCATTTTGAGAGGATTCACAAGAGGAGTTAGAATTTTCACTTTCACTCTTCAACTTTTGCACTTTGCATTATAATTTCTGCACGAGTATATATTGAGCTGAACTTGCAGCTTGTAGTACAATTGGCTTGACTTTGGGTTGCCTTGGATGAAAGTGAACAAGCATGCCACTCATCAAACCCTTCAATTCACATGCATACAAATCTCAACTCTAATTTAAGCCTGCCCAAACTAAATTCCCTTTGCACATGTGATCCATAGAAGCTTTTGGACTAGAAATCCTTTCCAAATTGGAACCACAACACAATGAAATTAAGGATGCAAAACTGAATAGTTGAACTAGGGTCGTTGAAATCTTTAGCTAACTCCAAACTGGTGGGATTCATATTTACTCTAAAATTTCTGAAGATCACCAAAATAAATGAATGAGAATTGACTAAGTATAGAGTCAAACTCCAATTGACTTGTATGCTCTTAAAAGAAATGATCTTCTTAGTTTTCGTCGCTTCAAGACACACGATAGATCATAAATTTAGTCCTTGGGTTTTAAAAATCGAAAAGTTATAATGGGTTGTCTCCCATTTAGCGCTAATTTTAGCGTCGTCAGCTTGTTGCTTCGTCTTGAGATGGATTTGCAAGATCAATAGCCTCCTTCTCTTATCAAAATCTTCTTCTTGAGACAAATTCGCCACAAAGTTGTTATTTGATTTTTCATTGATAACTTCCACTGCTTCATGATTATAGACCTTCATCACTATGAATGGCCCTGACCAATGGAACTTGAGTTTTCTTGGAAATAATTTTAATATAGAATTATATAGCAATATCTTCTGTCTTGGCTTGAACTTATGTATGACAGTTTTTTTCGTCATGACATTTCTTTATTCTTTCCTTGTATATCTTGGCATTCTCATATGCATGGAGGCAGAATTCATCAAGATCATTTAACTGTAGCAATCGCTTTTCGCTTGCTTGTTGCAAATCCAAATTCAACTTCTTGATGGCCCAAAATGTTTTGTATTCGAGCTCTAAAGGAAGATGTCAAGCTTTTCCATACACCAGTTGGTATGGGAAGATCCCAATTGGTGTCTTGAAAGTGATATGGTAAGCCCTGAGTGCATCATCAAGCTTAATGGACTAATCCTTTCTACAGGGGCATACAATTCTCTCCAAGATCCGCTTTAATTCTCTATTGGATAACTCAACGATGCCATTTCCCTGTGGATGATATGCTATGGTAACCTTGTGGCAAGCACCATACTTACCAAGTAATGTAGAGAATTGATTATTGTAGAAATGTGCCCTTCAATCACTAATGATAGTGCGGGGTGTTCCAAAATGAGTGAAAATATTTTTCTCGAGAAATTTGGTGACAACCCTAACATCATTAGTGGGAAAAGAAGCTTCTTCCACCCATTAGAAAGATAATCAACTACCACCAAGATATACTGATTTCCAAATGACGGGATGAATGGGACCTTGAAATCAATACCCCAAACATCAAATAATTCTACCTCCAAGGTTCTTGTTTGAGGCATTTCATGCCGCCTTGAGATGTTGCCTGACCATTGACAACTGTTGCAATTCTTCACAAAGAAGTGTGCATCCTTGAAAAGTATGGACCAATAAAATTCAAACTACAAAATTTTAGCTATTGTACAGTCACCCTAGTAATGTTTAGGATCTCTTGGACCTCTTTTGATGGAACACATTGTCTGATTATTTAGTCTAGGCATTCTTGAATAGAAATGGTTCATCCCAGTAATAATTTTTCACCTTTCGTAGAAATCTCTTCTTCTGTTGTTCATTGAGGTCTGATTGGAGCATTCCACTTATAAGGTGATTAACAAAATCTGCATACCATGGAATAGACTGATGTCTGATATTGACGCTCATCTGGGAATACCTCGTTGATAAGCTCGACATAGATTCTTTTTCCTCCTTTTCAAGATGAGAGAGGTGATTGGCTACTTGATTTTTTGTGCTTTTCGATCTTTGATCTCAAGATTGAATTCTTGCAACTGTAAGACTCATCGAATCAAGTGTGGTTTGACATCTTTATTTTCAATCAAATACTTGATGGTTGAATGATTAGTATAAGCAATCACTTTTATCCCAACCAGATAATCCTTGAATTTATCAAATGCAAACACCACTGCTAACAGTTCCTTCTCAGTGGTGATGTAATTCAACTACGCTTCGTTCAGGGTCTTACTTGCATAATAAATGAAGTGAAAGATCCTATTCCTTCTTTGTCCCAATACTACCCCAATTGCATAATCTCTTACATCACACATAAGCTCAAAAGGGAGACCCCGATCAAGAGTAATAACGATTGGTGAAAAGATAAGCCTCTTCTCGAGTTCTTGAAATGCTTGCAGACATGCACTATCAAAGTTAAATGGCACATTTTTCCCTAACAAATTGCAAAGTGGCTTGGCTATTTTAGAGAAGTCTTTAATGAAAAGCCTAAAAAACTTGCATGCCTAAAAAAGCTACAAATACCTTTGACAAATGATGCAAGTGGAAGCTTCTCAGTTGTCTCAATCTTCCCTCTGTCTACTTCAATACCCTATTTTGAAACTCGATGCCCAAGCACGATATTTTCTTGCACCATGAAGTGATATTTTTCCTAATTTCTCACAAGATTAGTGTCTTCACATCGCTTAAGAACTTTTGCTAAATTGGATAGACACCCATCATAGGAATCTCTTTTGACGCCCTGTTGTCTAGACATTCTCAATGGCTACTCAACACATGCCATATGATCTAAAAAAATTTGGCAGCACCTCCCTAATATATAAGGGATTTGTATGAAATACAAGACCTGTTATACATGAACATCACAATTTTCATTTCAAAAATACAATATTTGGCTCTAAATTAATATATGTATATTTCCATGCTATAGAGACATTCATATGCTAAGAAAGTCATCACAATTTATCATGACACAACAAGGTAACCTAAAATATCATACATGTATATATATGCATGAGTACATGTAGATTATAATCAAGTTCAAAATACCAAGTACAACATGTTTATCAAGTGGGATTAAACTAAGTTTATATATTCACTAGTATCAAATTGAAATACAAAACCCAAAATAACTATGAATACAAGTATAGATCTAATAAGGTTGCTCTCTGGGGTTATGCCCTTCTCTAATCTCATCCCGAGGCTCTTCCCCTAGCTTGTGATCTATAGATATAGTAACAAATCATTTTGAGTGTAAATAGGCTCAATAAATAGATAACAGTTAACAAAGGAAGGGAATTAATTAATTTTCATGTTGCATGTGCCATGATCATGATGCAGCAAGATAATTTCTAAGTGACCATACACAATATGTAGATTTAACACCCATGGTTAAAAATATATGTATATAGCTGCATGTCTTTAATGGGCTATGCACAACCCTCCCCTAATGTTAATCAAGGGTCATGAACAACCCTACATAATCATTTAACTGAACAACCCATCGCTGAATACATATCAATCAAATGTTGCAAACACACATAGCATTAAGACTATCAATATGAGTTTACATTATGTTTTGTGTACCACTTCACACTCAAGCATTTCATCGAATACATGATAGGCATCAGAAAAAGAAATCTCTAGTTCTCCATATGAATCCAACCCATTCAAGCTATATCGCAACTCACTAGTGAGAAACTAGCAACATGTCATATGTTTCACTAAACCCACACAATGATCTTAAACACTCCATGAATCTAACTAACCCTAGCTTTCCCTAGATCCTGAAAATATCTCATCCCACAAGATCGATGGGTGATGTCTATTCCCACTAGCTCTATACCATATTTAATGGCAAATATAACTCTTAACTTGAGGAAAGGAAACATCTACTTACCTAGATCACGATTTTTCCTAATATCAATGACATTGACCTCGAATTGTTGGGATTTCAAGATGCCTTTGATGCAAAGAAGCGACCCTTGAAGTGATTTACTAGGATCTTATGGAGGTTCAGGACCGAATTGAGCACTGAGGAGATAAGGAAGATGATGTCAAAAATAAGAAAGGAATGGAAAAATGAACCCTAACCTTACATGCCTCCTCCCCTTTTAAGTGGACTTGCCACTTGGTGGGTTGGGCCAGACGTGGGCCCAAGACCTAACTTATTCCCTTTTTTATCTCACATTATTTAGTTACCTAAAATTTTCTCCGAGGATGCTGTCCCCTTGACCACTGTGATCTGACCAAGCATGTCAAACCTCATACTTACTTTGTGAAGTGGGAGATAACCATAGTGCTCCAAATGACGCGTCAATCATATACCTCTAAATTACATCATAACTAGGGGTTGCAGCTACAAAAACATGCAAGTGCATAAACTCATATTTATGTCTAACATGCTCGTCGATATCATCTCATTTCACCCTACTTGCCAAGGTTATAATACATGTATGTATACATTACATGTCCTCTGGATGTTATATTTATATATGTTGTGCACTATACTAACATGATATATTTATAAATTATCTCATGAACAAGGAATGATTATAATTTTAAAAAATACGTGGTCCTTACATCTCCAAAGACTGAAAAATCATCCATGAATATCTTGAAGAAGCTTTCAACCATATTTGTAAATATGATCATCATGTAATGCTAAAATGTGGCTGGTGCGTTACATAGGCCAAAGGCCATCTGCCTGAAGGCGAACGTTCCATAGGGACATGTAAAGTTAGTCTTTTCTTGGTCTTCTAGTGCTATCATGATTTGGTGGTATTTTAAATATCCATCAAGGAAGCAATAAAACTCTTGTCCGGCAAGCTTGTCTAGCATCAATCAATGAATGACAGTGAAAAATGATCTTTTCTTGTGGCTTTGTTTAGCTTTTGGTAGTCCATGCATACCTTCCAATCCATGACAGTTCGAATTAGAATTAATTCATTATTTTCATTTGATACCACCGTCATACCACCTTTCTTAGAAACATATTGCACTGAGCTAACCCAAGAGCCGTCGGAGATAGGATAGACAACACCTGCATAAAGTCATTTGATTATCTCTTTCTTGACTACTTTTTTCATGATCGGGTTCAATTACTTTGCGCTTCAATAAAAGGTTAGAATTCTCTTCTTACATAATTTTATGCATGCAAAAAGATGGACTAATGCCACAAATGTCTGCAACAATCCAACCATTGCTCTTTTGTGATCTTGTAGCACTCTTAGCAACTTTTCTTCCTGTAGAAAGATGAAACCTATAAGAAATATAAATTTATCAACTTTAACAAGCACGTCCTCAGTAATTCCCACTAGATAGGTGATGGATAGATTTGCAAGCCAAAGTGTGACTGTAGTGGGCTGCGCCTCTCTAATCCAAGCTTCTTGAATATCGACTTTGACATCAAATGAATATTACCTCTTAGATCATAGAGAGCTCTACCAAAATAGTGGTTCCCAATAGTGCACGACGTAGTAAAACTCTCAGGTTCCTTGAGCTTAGGTAGTAGCTTTCTTTGCACAATGACACCTGTTTCGAACTCTGTTAATCACCTCTTCTTGGTCAAAATGTCCTTCATAAACTTTGCATAACTAAGCATCTATTCAAGAGGTTCCATGAGGGGTATATTGATATGAAATTGCTTTAACAACTCAAGAAATTTCTTGAACTAGCTTTCCTTTTTCTACTTCTCTAGTCTTTGAGGAAATGAAGGTGGTGGTCTCTGAACATCAGTAAGAGCATTTGGCACTTTCCTTAGAGGAATTTCAGAATTTTCTTCCTCTACTTGAATTATATCATCGTGGATAGGGGTAACAGTTGTAGATGATTTCCTTAGAAGGGTAGTTTCATGCAACTCCTTGCCACTCAGCAAAGTGACAACTTGAATTTGCTCCTTGCCCTTGTCTTTCGAGTTTGGCTTTATGTTGCATAGCGATGTGATCTGTGGATGACTATTGATTGTAGAGGCAAGTTACCCTATTTGAGCTTTCAAATTTTTGTTATCTGAGATATGTGGCTATATAAATTGCATGAACATATCTTCTAAATTGGATTTCTTCTCTTCTTGTGGTAGTGGAGCGGGAAGAGTTGAATGCATGGGTTGTTGCTGTGATGGCTAAGAGAACCCTAGTGGGTGGCTAGGTCTCACTTGTTATGATGCAACTTGATTATTCCAAGAAAAGTTTGGATGGTTTCTCCACCCTGGATTGTAAGTGTTTGAATATGGATTACCTTGGTTTTGAGAGAAGTTACCAACATAATTGATTGACTTCAAATTGGAATCACAATATTCTCTGAGGTGTCCAAATTCGTCACACCACATGCAACACTCTATTGATGATGAGGACCCCATTGCACTAACATTAGAGGATATAGATAAATTCTAGATTTGCTTTAATAAAGCATCAATGTAGGCCCTAATAGATAAAACTGCATCGAGCTGAAGTAGAGCCCCACTATTAGTCTGCTCTGAAAGCAACTGATAAGTGTTAGCCACCATGTTCTCCAAAAGAGCATATGATTCTCTATATCTTTTTTCTTAGCAATGAATCATTTGACGATGAATCCACCATATGGTGAGTAGAATCTTGGAGGTTATTGTAAAATATATGGATTAGCACCCATGGTTGTATCCTGTGACGAGGGCATTTATGAAGCAGGTCCTTGAAGCGATTCTATGCCTTAGATAGAGTTTCATTGCTATGCTGCTTAAATGAGACAATATCATTTCTAAGCTCGGTGAGCTTAGTAGGAGGAAAATATTTTTCAAGAAACTTCTGTGCCAAGTCATTCCAAGTGTTGATAGAGTTGAGTGACAAAGAGTCGAGCCACTCCGAAGCTCTATCTTTTAGAAAAATGGAAATGTTCTCAACCTCATTGCTTCATTAGAAACCCCATTCTACTTGATTGTATTCATTATTTGTAAGAAATTTCAGAGATGGCGGTGTGGATCTTCGGAAGGCAAACCTCGAAATTGCTTTATCGATTGTAACATTTGGAATACACAAGTTTGATCTCAAAGTTGTTGGTGTTGATATGAGGAGGCTGAATACTAGTTTGCATGACATTCTGTCTCATAGCAATGAGATCCCAAAAAAGCAAGTCCAAGTCGTCTTGCTATGGAGCTTGAGGAACCTCGACCTGTTGGTTCTCATTATTGTTTCCTCTTTGACCTTTTGCATACAATAAATGAATTTATAGGCTAAGAAGTTTAGCACATAATCCTCAGTAACAACGCCAAAATCTTGATGAGCTGCATATGTGTCTAATTAAAATGTTCGTTTTAACGCAAGTAGTAATAATGCGTGAGTTGAGTATAGTTCCCATGGAGATTAGATTAAACTAATTAGTACCTCAAAATTCAACTACCTTTGCTATTGTAGAAATTTCGAGATTGATTGAACAAGAATTAAAATTAAACTGAAATTTAAATGAATAAAAGCTAGTGCTTATGCAAGAATAAGTTAGGATTCTCAAGATTAATTAGGTGGATGGAAAATCGGGAATCCTGACCCTAAACTATGCAAATTTGGTTTCATTTTACGTAGTTGTGTAGAAATTTACAAACTTAGGTTCATATACATTTAGACATGCCTTCCAACATACATAAACTCAATCTCACTACACTCTATTGTTGTGTTACCATGCAAATAAGCATGGTAAGAATGATTAGCTCATAACTTATTCAGGATTATACAGGGTAAATAGGTATATGCCTATCAATATTAACATTCCACACTCCAAGAGTTGAAAACTCGTGCTTTATATGTGAATTTCTTCCAAATCCACCTTTTTTGAGTATGAATCTAGATATTGAATCATCTTATAAGGTAACTAGGCTTATAAAAAGCATTCAACACCAAATATAAAGGTAAATCCATATAATACAAATTTATTGTAACTAGATATTCATATTTATACTAAAAAGAACCAAATCAATATAGCTTAAGGACCAAGTCATCTCGATCTCCCATCACTTGGAATTTTAGCCCAAAAACATGAGATTAGATCCCATCAAATCCATGTTTACATACATCCCAACAAAGGAGACAAAGAGAAATATGTAGAGAAAGAGAAAGAGGAGATGAAACTTGCTAGTTTCCACCACACAAATGCAATCTCCACTTCACAATCCCCTTGAGCTTGAAAACCCTTTTTTTCCTGCCTCCCATGAGCTTGCTCTTCTCCATTTCAAACCCTAAGTGGTGTATTTATACCCCCTCCCCCAAAAGATGGAGCGAAATACATGGGCGCTGGGGAACTAATCTCTTTGGAGGCTTTGCCAACTCAAGTGTCTTGAAAATTCTAGAATGGTGGTTTGGTGGCTTCGGTGCGCTAAAAAATGAGGCTGGGGCACCAACCATTCTGACTTGAAAATTAACTGTTTGCCTTGAAACTTTCTTCTTTTCTTCCCATTACTTGCTCATGTAATCCAAAAATAGAACCACTTCTTTTTGCCTACAATAAAGACTAAAATAAGTAAATAAACTCATGAATAATGAGATAAAATTACTAATATCTTAAAACTACATGATTTGTTTTGAATTAAGCTAAAAATGTATGAAATCTTAATACAATGCACGAGATGCAAAAATAATAAAAACTAAGCAAAATACATGCAAATTCATAAAATTCTCTTGAACAACATTCAAAATAAACACAAAATTAGCCATGACAATCCTAATTTTATAAAGTTGTCATACTCTTTCGAGTAAGCACTCCTTTGTATTTTAGGTTCCACCATTATACTAGCAATATAATTAGAGTCTCAGCTCTCTTATACATTCTAGCTCTAGGGGACCTTTACAATAATATCACAAGTAGTCGGCGAGTTCACTCTAACCAAACATTACTTGTTCCTTACCTTGACCTTGGTCTTCAACACCAAGTCAGGTAGATTAATACAACAAAGAATGAGTAAATCAAAGTAATTTACACTTTATAATATTGTGCAAAGCAATTAAAGTACAATAGCAAGCTTTTGAGATTTAAAGAAGATGAGAGATACAACACTTGCAGTCAACTCTTTTGAGACTTGCTTGAAAGATTACTTAATGCATTCTTTAATGCTTAAAAGTAGGAAGGTTAAAACTCAATTAATTCTCTTGTTAACCTTCATACCTCAATTTGACATTATTTATATGCTTTGAAGGAAAATTAAACATTGAAGGGTAGGTGACGCTCCTTAAATGCACCAACATTGAAAAATTTATCAACATTATGACTTGAATTACATATGGAGTCGATTACGTCTGTGACTTCACCCAAGTCACACAATGGAATTGACTTGACTTACAATTTGAATCTTCCAAATGCTTTTAGAGAGTTTGTTTTCAATTTGTACTCTCTGCGTTCCTCTTTAAGTTGTCTTAGAGTTGGGACTTTACCCAAGTCGCATATAAGTCAACTTGGGCTTTGACTTCACTATATGTGCCAAATCTTCGTTCTTTTGGTCTTCTTTCTTCAAGTCTTTCCCCTTAGTTGACTTCATGTGAGACTTGACTTAAGTTGTGTGTGAAGTCGACTTGGAGTTACAACTTCAATTTTGGTACTTAGCAAAATTTCTATTTCAGCTTTTAAATTTTCAAGTCTAAGTGTTTGGGTCAACTTTGGATCCATCTTCACCCAAGTCGCATAGCGAAGTTGTGTGAAGTTGACTTGGGTTTCAACTTCGTTCTTTGAACTTCAGTCAAAGAAAATTTTAACCATTTGATGCACTCCAAGTCTCATTCTGAGTCATCTTCAATTTGCAACTTCACCCAAGTTGCATGCCGAGTTGACTTAGGATGCAATTTCATTGGTCACATTTTCAAACTAAACTCTCGAACTCTTTGAAGTCAATGTTGGATTTGATTTAGAAAATTGACTTGACTTAAGTCGATGTTGGAGTCTATTTGGATATCGACTCAACTCAAGTCGATGTTGAAGTTGACCTAGCTTTGCAACTTGATTGATTTTCACTTGATTTTAAAAATTCTAACTCCGTTCATGGAACTAAACACATTCCTGAATATTATCAAAATTGGTTGTTAATCATCAAAACTTGAATATTACTTGATTTGAAAGTCAACTAGTTTAGCTCAGATAACCATATTTAGAAAGACTACTCTTATAATATTTAATGATTTAAAATTAGAACCATGTTTTGATTTTTTTACTTGGAAATAAAGATTAATACTATCGGAGACAAAAAATTTTCTTTATCCTTCATTCTTTTCTTATCTATTGAAGCAAAACCTAAGCAGTTGTCTTCCCTTTTTAGGTTGAGCTAGGCATCTTATGCTGGCCATGATAAGTTGAAGTTAGGATTTCTTGAGGAGATTTAGAATGGGAGAGTTTTTCTTGGAAGTTTCTTATAAGTGGGAGGCAGAGATGGAGGCTCAGGATGTTGACCTTTCGAGTGCAGAGATGCAAACATTAGTGATTGGCTCAAGAATTTGTCAAATTATTGATCCAAGAGCTTAATCATTACTATTGTGTTCATGTGGGTGATGAAGGAGTATAATAAGGAGATATTGAAGCCCATTATGCGTAAACTTTAAAGAATCAAAGGCAAGATATCTTTCAGAGATGTGAATCAGAACCTATACCTGCTAACTTTCAAACAAAATGATGATAAGGAGGCAGTGACAGAAGGCCACCTGTGGCTTTTTAATAGGTAGGTGGTGGTCTTCTCTGAGACTGTGAATCCCACTAGTTGAGGAGATGACGCACTATACAAAATATTGATTGGGTGCATGTGTCAGAAATCCCTTATCTCTTTGATAAAATGGCTATAGGGGAGCTTATCAGGAAAACTTTTGACAATCATATAGCAGTGGTAGCCATGAATCAATGCCTCAATGTTAGGGTAAATTTGGATGTCAGTTAGCCAAATCAAAGGAGGGTCCTTTGTGCAAATGGGAATGGAGGAATGTAAGTGGTTGAGATTGCAATATGAGAAGTTATCCTCATTTTATTATCTTTGTGTATGAATGAGACATATATATAGTGGGTGTAATTTAATTGTCAATGGAGAGGACACACGTGGTATTACTAATATGCCTTTTGGGAGTTAGCTTTATGTGGGCTGCCCCAAACCCATTGAGTTGAAAAAAGATTCAAGCAGTAGAAATTGATTAATCCTATGTGCTTATCTTAGATATATCAGAACAATCAAGATGTATAACACACATGGTCCGACTTAGCAGGCATATCTAGATGGTGGCTCTAGTGTCAGGGGGACTAACTTTGCAAATGTTTGGGCAATTGCTAATCCATAGGGTTAGTCATTATTGGGCAAATGTTTGGGCAATTGGAAATCTCAATAGATATAGTAGGATAGGGGAAGGGGGACCCTTCCACATATCAAAGTAGTTGCGAATGAACTATCATAATCTCTAAAGGAAGAACTAACAAGGAAATGTGACCCCACAAATGGCGAACCTTCAAATGCACCTAAGGTGACTGCGTAAATGGCACTCTAACAAGCTATAGTTGTGGAGTTTATCAATGTAGCTCGTAGGCATAGGCAAGACTGCTATGTCATGTTCAGTTTTAAAGGCCAATAGCATGGAAATTATTTCACTGGAAAAAATAGTAAGCACAATTGGAATGGGTGGAATTGTCTGACAAGCTATAGTTGTGGAGTTCATCAATGTAACCCACGGGTGACAGACAAGATTGCTATGGCATGTTTAGTATTAAAATACAAGAAGACTAATGGCATTTGAGAGGGGGAACCCAAGCGAAGGGATAGTAGTCGAGCTCCTAAATTCAAAAGATGCAAATAATGGATGGTGCTCGAACTGGAAAATGGAAATGGCTTGGAAGATACCATATTCATCTTATAGAGGATGATAATTAGATAGGCGTAGGACAAAAAGGAGATCCTCTATAACAGATATTGAGGTAGCGTATATTCATTAGAACATGCTCAAGAAAAGAAAGGGTCCAAAAGGAAAGGAGGTTTAGCTTGCTCATGGGGCAGTTGATGCTGAGAAATCCTCTCAACTTTGTTAATATTCGATGGCGATTTTGGCATGAAATTGTTGTGGGCTTAGCAACCTGCTGATAATTCACAACCTTCTTGACAATGTCAGGAAAAGAGACCCACCATTATCCTTTTGTCTAAAAATCAAAAGAAGAAGCCAGGAGATGGAGTCTATATGATTGCAATTGAGGAATGACTATTGTTTTTAACTTAGTTATGCAGACCATAGGGTTTAGCCTTGTTTTGGAGTTCTCAAGTGGATGTCACATCAGCTTTTACTTAGCAAACCACATTGATGCAAGGGTTGGGAATCTACTAGCTAATCCATTTACTGGCTTTTATGGTTTTCTCGAAGTGAGCCAAAGGGAGAAAAGCTAGGCATTACTAAGGCATCTTCGTCAACAAAGCTAGGCTTCTTGGGTAGTAATTGGGGACTTTAATGAAGTCATTGGCATTTTAGAATATCATAACATTCATCTAAGAGCTAAGAGCAGGCTAAATCTATTTCCTAAAGCAATTGAGGAGTGTGAATTTTTTTTATTGAAGTTTTACGGGCTACCCCTTCATGTGAAGGAAGGAGGAATGATCGAGTTGAGGCTTGTTAGAGAAAGCATTAGGCTCTCCTTAGAGACTAAAACATTTCTAGTTTGCCCAACTTCACCATCTCTTAGTAGTGGTATGTGATCATTACCCTCTAATTTTGATGCTACAAAGAAGGTAGTGTGGAAGGAAACTGCCTAAAGAATTCGAATATGAACAATTCTTAGGAATGGATAAAGAAGGTGGACATGTTTTGTAGCATGCTTGATAGGAAGATGGCCTACAATTAGTTCCATCAACATGCAAGTTAGTACATTTGGAAGGAAATTGTAATAACAGAATTAGCGAGCAAGGGAAATTTTAGTGAATGAGATCTCCATTTAGCAGAAATAGTTGAACTTTCTTAGGAATCATAGACCATCTGATGAGAGAAATGAAGCCATTATCAAACAAGAGCAAAAGATTAACTCTCTCCTTTAGAATTAGGAGACCATGTGGCGTCAATGGGCAAAGCTCACTTGGATCCAACTTAGCAATCATAATACATCTTTCTTTCATAAAACAACAATTGAGAGAAGGAGGAAAAGATGAAGCCATTATGAAACAAGAGCAAAAGATTAACTCTTTCCTTCAGGATCAAGAGACCATGTGGCATCAGCAGGTAAAGCTCACTTGGATCCAACTTGGCAATCATAATACATTTTTCTTTCACAAAACAGCAATTGATAGAGTAAAAGATGAAGCCATCATAAAACAAGAGCAAAAGATTAACTCTCTCCTTCAAGATCAGGAGACCATGTGGCGTCAACAGGCAAAGCTCACTTGGATCCAACTTGGTAATCATAATACATCTTTTTTTCACAAAATAACAACTGATAGGAGGAAAAATCAAATAGAGGCAATAGTGGATGATGATGATGGGGTGGTCTCTGAGAAGAAAGATTTGGAATATTAAATTATTTACTACTTAGTTCTTTAAATACCTCTTTATTGCTGAAGGCCTCTGTGATTTGTAGTGTCATTGATAAAATCTAAGCACGGGTTTTAGATCAAGAAAACTAACTTCTTATGACTCATTCACAAATGCCAAAGGTTATCCTAGCAGTGTGGAGCATGAACTTCATCAAATCTCTTAGATCAAATGACATGTAAGAGGCTTTTATTAGCAATATTGAGCTATGTTGGCGATCAATTATTTAAGGCATGTAAAAATTTCATGAAAGCTCCCTTGTCTTCTGAACAATGTGCTATGGTCATGGAGATAAACCAAATTGATGTTGTGCTCATTCTAAAGAAGTGTGGGGCAAACAAGTTTACTAAGTGCAGACTAATTAGCCTTTGTGATGTGGTATACAAAGCTATGTGGAAAGTGTTGACCAATAAATTGAAGCCTTACCTTCGGGTTATTATACCAGATCATCAAAGTGCTTTTGTCTCTAGAAAGCTCATCGCAAATAAAATGATTATAGCTTATGAGACCATCCATACTTTAAAAAAAGAAAAGATTGCATCAAAGTGGAGAGATGACAATTAAGATGGATATGATAAAGGCATATGATAGAGTGGACTGGATGTATCTTTTTTAAATCATGAGGCAAATAAATTCTATTGAGAAATGGGTTAGATGGATCTAAAGTTGTGTATTTACTAACAGTTACAAAGTGAACATCAATGGCTTCAAGACAGATCCATTGTTGGCAAGTCAAGGTATTCGCCAAGGAGATACTTTATTATATTAGATGTTCCTATTCTGTGCATAAGACTTGTTTGCCTTACGTGAAGATTCCTATGATATGGTGCTCTTGCATGTGTATGACATAGTCTTATTTTTTAGAGTTAACAAGGATGAAGCTTCAAGATTGCTTAGGCTCTTAAAGATATATGGGAGAGCATAGTACAAAAAGTCAACATGAGAAAAATAGTGATCCTTTTCAATAAGAACCCTTCCTTAAATATTTGTAATGACAAAGAAAGATTGATGGAGGCTTAGGCAATGAAATTCAAACTTATCTAGTTCTATCGATGTGGGTGGGCAGATCTCACACCCAAGTTTTGCGATGCATTAAGGAGAGAGTTTGGAAAAGGCTTCAAAACTAAAAGGGGAAATCCTTTCATGGGGTGATAAAGAAGTCCAAGTCAAAGCAGTGGCATAGACCATCCATACATTCAATGAGTCTCTTCAACTAGCCATCAAAATTTTATGATGATCTTGAGGCTATGTTTAGTAAATTTTGGTGGACTAAGAAGGAAAATAGAATATGATTTTGGTATGAGATGTGTAACTTAAGGAAATGGTGGGATGGGTTTCGGGTACTTGAAAGACTTCAACATCTCCCATTAGCAAAACATGTGTGGAGGTTGGTCGTGAATCATAATTCCTTATGCTATAGAGTGCTTAGGGCTAGGAATTTCCTCAATGGTGTCATGTATGTAGAATTATTATACCAGTTCAAGGACTCCCTAATATGGAAGAGCATCATTAAGTTTACATTCATGTTGAGAATGGGTAGCAAATGCAGGGTTGGAAACAATAAATATATCAAATTTTTAAAAGACTATTGGGCACCAAAAAAACTCACAAAGGCAAGTCCTCTGTCATAAGCTTATGTAGACAATTTTAAGGTAGCTGATCTTATTGTTGAGCAAATAAGAAGATTGAAAGAAGACTAGTTTAGGACGGTTGAAAGCAACAAGGGATGGAGGAATGTGCAAAATATTTATTCCTGCTGTTGAAGAAGTGGAAAATGTTTGCTAGCATTTAGAGCATGAGGCACAATTTAAAATAAGATCAGCATGTGGGATGACCTTTATGGATTGATTAGAGAGGAATGGTTGATTTTTATAACAAGTGGACTCCACAATTCTTTGAACATTATGAAGACTCGAACTCTCAAAAAAAGTTATGATTTTTTATTAAAGACTATTAATGAATTCCCTTCCTACTAAGCTAAATTTACTCACAAGATGTATTACGATCAACAAAACTCGCGCTTTCTACCATGGCAGTGGTGAAGATTTACCACTTTTATTTTGGACATGTGCTGCATCAAGAGCTACATACGCCCAACCTCCATTCAATTATTGTCTAGGTATGATATTTTCTAACTTCTGGGATCTATTTTCCTCTCTTCTATCTTTCAAGAAGTTGTATCCTATTCTGTTTTTCTTCCTTACTTGTTGGAGGAATGTGGTATTGGAGGAACCAATTTTACATGAAAGGAAAATTTTAAATTTCTCTGAAGTTCCATAATGGGTGATTAGGGGTGTGTTTGGCAATTGATAAAACATGTCAAGTTAAAACTTTTCAATCTAAAACTTTTCGCTTTCCACAACTATCATATTTTTTAATCATTTTTTTCACATTTTTTCATACAACTACCCTACTTTTCAATCATTTCTACACAACTATCCACACAACTAACTTATATATTTTAACTTTATCCTCTTTACTACTCATTATTACCCTTATCATATCACATCATTTGACAACTTTTATCCTCTAAAACTTTCCATCAAAAGTTTTATTCATTATCAGACACGCCCTAGTTATATCTAGCTGCGTCACTCCTGTAACCTTATTCAAAAATGAAGTCTCAACCTAGATGATGGTGTTGTTAAATGGAAAAAACTAGAGAGTCTCACTAAAATCAACATAGATGAGGGCCACAATGAGCAACTCAACAAAATGGGATTCAGTGCAATGGTTTGTGATTTGGATAGAACATTTGTTGCTACCAAAGCTTGGTCTAGACTTATTTTTTGGATCCTTTGATTGTAGAAGCACATGTTATACTCATGGCCATTGAATGGAGCCATGAACAACATCTTTTGGAGATCTCTGTGGAGACCGATTTAATGCCATTAATGAACTACTTGAATTCTCAAGGCACTATTTGGTAATTTTTTGTCAAGAAAATTAAACAATTTGCTTCATGTTGCCTTGATTTTGCAATCGTACAGATCACAAAAGTAATATAGATAAATGAGTGGAGTTATCGTTTCCACATAATCTTGAATGCTAAATATTCATTAATTACTAAAAACTAAAAATTAGATTCTAATTAGATAAATGAAAATTAAGATATTTAAAGTGAAAAAGAAAAGATAAAAGAGAAGAATGAGAAAAGATATTTTAGTGCGCACAGGATTAAGGTAAATGAGAAACTCTTACCGATGGATGAGTTTAGGGTTAGAATTTCACTTATATATTCCCATGATTTTTTTTCTACTCTTTAATTCAATGAATTACTAGTCTAGGCAATTTTATTTATACTCCTCTTTCGATGACGGTATAAATCTTGTTTATTAATTTTAACTTCCAATGTAAACTACACAAATTTAAAATAACAACCAGCATTAATCTTATTCCTTAAATGACTACACATGGCTAATATGTATTTTTATCCATATTTGCAAATCTAACGCATCCTAGAGATGACACAAGGTTGGGATTATTTATAGATCATATATTACTTAATCTTTTTGTCCCATTCTATGTTATCTCTTTCAATCAGTACATAAAATTCACAAATCAATATACAAAGTGGCCAATCTTATAAAAGCATTGATAAATAATACATTAATAATACAAAATAAAAATCATAAATTAATCATAGTTCAAAAATAAGATCTATGGCAACCCTAAAATGAGGTTTTTGGTCACTCATAATTACATTGGGTACAAGACTAAAATTAAAATTAACATCTATCTCAGATAAACAGAAAATCAAAAAATAAAAGAGAAGAAAAATTTACTCCTTTAAGCTTCGATCCCTACTTCAAACGATTGAAATCTTAATTTCGCTGTTGCACCCGTTTTCTCTTTTTCTCTTTGGAATTGTATGTTTTATAACCTTAGACGCACACCTATTTATAAGTTTGATGAGCGCAACAAGCCAAGAGGACTCTTTGTGTTAACTGGCCACTCGCACCTGATACGCTAGCTTCGATTGGCGGTGCACGGCTCATTTGCACGGTTTAATACCATCTTGCTACAACAATATTTGGAATTTCTAGAGTAATTACTGGATACAAATTTCGTAGTTCACATTTTTTCCCTACTTTTGTACAACACATGAAAAAAAGAAAAAAAATAAATAACATGATGCAATCTGGTTGCTGCTCGTTAATTGGATGGTTGCCTTGCTTGTCGACAACACATGATTCTAGCCATTTAATGTAGAATTGGACAACTAGAAATTGTGGGGCTAAGGCTATAATTATTAACATCAGTAATCTTGGATGACTAGGATTGTTTGGATTGGATTCTGATGGGCAGCAAATTATGACCGTCGAATTTTTACATGAATGTACGCTGGTCATGTTGGACAGTTGTGATTCGTATACATAAACACACCTGCAAAATATGTAATTTTGGTTGTTAATTTTTAATAAATTCTGCCTAATTAGTTTCAATATGCATCAAATACATCACAAGCCCATTTATTTTTGTTTGCAACAAATATCTAATTTCAATTTTAAGCCAATATATCACAGAAAAATCATTCTAATAACCTGAAATTAATATGAATGCCCAACTGTTTAAAAACATATTTTACATTGTTTTTCTCACAAATATCAAATAACTATCTAATAAATTGGTGTAAACATTCCCACAAAATATTTTATTATTTACTAAATATCACTTCTATGTTTGATGCTAGTACTTTCTCTCATGTTCTTAAGCTTGGCAATTTTGGTGCTCTCGGCCTTGCTAAGCTTATTGTTAGCAACTTTGACCATAATACCGTAAGGGAAGCAACTCCACCAACATATGTAGCGAATTTTTTGTATCAAGATTCAGTTTACATGAATGGTACGCTTGATGGCTCGACGTCTCTATCCCCTTTTATTGGGACCGCGAATGGGCCTTGTAGGCCTTTCAATGCAAAAAATATTATTACCTTGATATTGATGATCTCCAATTAGAATCACAAGGTTGTTTTCCATATCAAGTTTGAATCTCTTAATAAGATGAGCTTGAATTAGAATGGCATAGGAGCTTTGATTTTTCTAGTTTGAAAATTTTTAGGCGTATTACAACGTTCTTTCTTATTGAAAAGAAAATGCAATTGCTGAAAGAACACTTCTTCACTGAAACTAGTAGGTGATGCAAGCAAAATATTAAGTGCATATTTTGCACAATCAACGACCACAGTACCCCAAAAACTTGGGTGAGAAAGGTGAAGATAAGATGGTGCAAACGAATTTCAACAATCATTAGAGCATTATAATGAAAGCATTTTCATGAGCTAATAAGAATTTTTCATGGTTTGAAAGAGCTGTGTTGGTAATCTAGCAAGGGAGTCAGCCCATTACGTGAACTGGAAGAGGGTATAATCTATATGTTCATGTCATTGATATATTGAGCTAAGAGAAAATGACTATGCTAAGATGACCACTCTAAAAGTAAGTGTACTTAGGAGAGCTGAGATAAAAAGATATTCTGAAATTTTCAAAAAAGATTTTTGTATGGATACAAATTATTTTAAAATTTATTTATGTGCTTAAAAAATTTAAAACTATTGATATGATGAAAGTAGTTTACTTTTTCACTTGCATGGATGCAACTCCTCTTTAAAATTATTTTGCAAATGATTTTTCATTGATTATTGTTGGGGATAACCATCATATCTATTATGTCAACATACTTGTTAATAGGAAGCGTTAGAATATGACTTGGATTTTATGATGACTTGTACACCAAGTTACTTGCAAAGTCAAGTTAGCTTACATAGCCCTTTGTAGACAAAGCAGTAAACTATAGCCCACATGGATTTGCTTAATATAAACCTAGGTCCTTTCATGTTATAGAGTTTGTAATTTTGTGAACCTCTTTTGCATGCTCTTTCATGACGTTTGATCTTTCTCAAAGTTTTTTGTAAGGTGTATTGAGTTTAAAGATTTTTCTTTTTATGAGGTGTATTGGACTTTAAGATGTTGACGACATAATTGGAGATAGAGAAATTTGAATGCAGAATCTATTTTGGTAGCTACAAATTGTTAAAAGATTTCTTGAGAAAAGATCAAGAAAAGTTATGTATTTACTTGATGTTTTTGGCATATTGGTATAATGTTTTTTTTATTATCGATTAACTGTTGTTGGAGTTTGGTTGAGAGTTTTAATGTATTAAGTCTTATGGTTTTCAAGTTTCAATATTATTTTAACTTCATTGAATTTTTTGAAGGATCTTGAGTAGCAGTTTATGAAGAAGGTGGGGAGATTATATTTTTGAGGTTCAAGATGTTGCTTGAATTCAATTCAAAGTGAAGATTTATTGATATGTGACTTGAATTTTATGATGACTTGTATCTAAATTACTTGAAAATTAAGTGAAGTTTATGCAAATCAAGTTTTCATAGTGCTTTGAAGAAAAAACGGTAAACTATATCCCACATGGATTTGCTTAATGTCAACTTAGATCCCTTTCATGATATAAATAGAGGGCTTTATTATAAGGTTTGGAGAGTTTGAGATTTCACTAAGTTTTCTTGTATACTTCTTTATAAGGATTAGTCTTTTTAACAGTTTTTAATGGGATATATTAGGATTAAGTGTTTTCTTTTTCGAGTTTCATCTTTCATAGCCTATTTTATTTTTTTCTCATTTTTTCAACACTAATTTATTGTTTGTAAAATTATTTTCTAATAGAAAGTGGTCACCATATTAGTGACTACACTTGGGAGATCTAAAACTTAGCTTACATCATAATTTACCCTTAGCTAGGCTAACACTAATGTCGCGACAGCACCCCTAAGCAGATAATCATAAAATTGAGGGCAACCTCTAGCCTCTCTAGTAGGTAATTCACATCCAATCTCAAGGAATGTAGTTTTTCTATAACTACAGTTCTTATATTCAAAATTTTTCCTATGTTGAAGACATAACAACTTTCCTTCTTTAATTTGTAATATTATTTTCTCATTCCTAATTTAATTTTTTCATATTCTAATATAAAACAACATTTTTTCATCCAATCTCCATTCTATTTCACCCTCTTGAACAAACCCTTTAGTTAGATGAAGGATGCTCTTGACAAAATAGAGATACCATGTCTCTTTCATTGTGACTCGTGCCGATTCACACCTTCAGTTTTACTCCCATTTTACAGACACGTTACAATACTTCCTTACTTTAGAATCCAATCGAAGTTGTTTTCCTAGTCATACTATTTGAAGACTTAGATTTATTTGAGCTTGTAGTTTAGTTGGGTTTTTAAAAAAAGATTTCCTGGCAATTCCCTATTATCACATTGTAGCAAATATATCCATATGAAATCTGGTGTAACTCAATTTATCTTAATTACAACATTTTTATTTACAACACCATGTACCATGCACATTTTTAACATATATGAGCTATATTTCAATGCTTGAGCAAGTTTAACTCATAAGATTTTTTTTTGATTTTCTACGTGAATATAAGGGCTACAAATAAAATTTTATATATTTTGATTTTAGTATTTTTAATTTCCAAGATGAAAAGGCAACTTTTAAAGTGATTAATTTTTCATTTTTTGAGTTTTAAAAAATTTTGGCAATAAAAGGAACTTGCTTGAGCCCATACATTCACATAAAAATTTTACAAAAATTAAAATGGGTAAAATTTGTGCAATCATTGAAGTATTGATAGGGATTTTACACAAGTGCATGTGGTCGACAAGTAATAGAAGAGCAAATAAATTATCATTCTCGTGGAGGAGAAGTAATGAGGATTTTAATTATCTATTAACAAATTCAAACATCCTAAATTCCATTTTAGTAAGTTTAAATTTTTATGTTGTTGAAATTAAATTAAAAATCTTAATAAAGAAATCAACCAAATCTAGTGAATCCTAAGAGATTAGATTCTCAAGATGGATTGAAGTAGGGTTATGATTTTCCTTGACACTTCATAGGTTGAATTGATAAAACACCCTTAATTTTTTATGGTTGAATCATTAATCTAAGGCTTTCCAGTATTTATACACACCTTCGGATATCATATAAGCCTAACAAACTATTTCGATTCTTGATATTCATTTGATAATTATATTAAATTGCAGTATTAATATCAAGCCCTAATCAGGATTATATGAGGTTAACAAGTATATTACTATCCATCCTAAGGAATCAATAAACTTACTAGTTGAGCTGAATTCTCACCTTTAGCTTACTATTTTGAACTCCTATTGTTCAATCTTATTCTAATTGCATAGTAGTCTTTCTAAGTTTTAAACATTGCACATGATTTCCAAATAATCTAATATATGCATGCTAATTTAATAGAAACATTATGCATAAATTAAATAGATAATCTAAACCATATCAATTAATTAAAGAAAACATATAAACTTAAATATCCATGACAAGATCCATTATCTTAGAAAAAAATTTAGCTCATGTTATGAAAGAAATTTTTTTTTCATGAATAATATCTTTAAAAAAATCTATGAGTTCCAAAAGCAAAAATATAAAAAAATACTTTAATCGAATAAGAACGGAAGTGACATAGTTGTAATTTTATAATAAGCTTTAGGCATATTTATATTTTTTGCAAACTTAGGAATATAAATACCATATTAGTCAAATGTTGTAGGCATATTTGCAAAAAATTCAAATAAAGTTATAAAAAGATAAAGAACTCATGAAGGATTTTTCTCCAAAAGTTCTAATCTTCTCTATTTCTTTCATTCCGTGCTTCCCACGCTAGACTCTCTCTTAGAGCTCTAAACTTTATTCCAAATGTGCTTAAACAACCCTTTTATATTCTAAATTGCACAATAAACAAGTTGAAAAAATCAATTTTTGGTAAGGTCTTGGTGCCACAGTGCGCCCATCAATTTTCCATAAAGATTAAATCTATCTCTCTTGTCTTAGGGGACGTTTGGTAATTGTCGAATGTGGTAACCATGGAAAACTCATGGGCTTTGGTTTCCCGAGTCAATCATTGCTCCATCAATCACATTATTTTTTCCACCATTATCTCTATATCCAATCATTTTCCTTACCAACTACATACAATAAACCTATTTATTTTAATTATACTCCTATTATTTCTTATCAATCACGCATTTCTTAAAATATTCTTTTTTCTATTTCCCACCATTTTCCACAATCCCATAATTTTGCACATTCCCAAACATCCCTTAGTGCCGCAACTGAAATCTCCACTTCTTGCTTCTATTGCTCCATCATTTTACTTCTTGATCGCTTGCTCTTTTCTTTAGCTAAATTTCAACTTGATTCTCAAGGTATCTTCAAAAATAATCAACACAACTAAGATCAAAGTTTCCCAACAAAAACTAAAACCCGTCATGCAAATTATAATGCAAACATATACCTAAATCTAAGTAGTGAACTATTATGTCAAAAAAATAAAATTAAACACAAAACATTAATAAACAAGCATGTCGTTCCCCAAATAAGGATAAACAATTCTATTTTTATAAAGTTAATCAAGTATGATACAATATATATTATGTGTGATATGTTTATTTCATCAAAAACATACATCATTGGATTCCAATATTTTAATTTTATAATCATATTCCTGACACTTCTACATATCTAGGAAATTCCTGGTTGGCGTCGGTCTTCATTTCTAGGGTTAAAAGTAAATTATGAGTTTGAGAACTCAACAAGCAAACATATTTATTTTCAATAACATGATCATCATCGCATACTCTTATCTATGTGTTTCCACATGCATATATCCTACAATTTCATCGGTGTGGTGCTGATCGGGTCCAACCATCCCTATTCAAGAGGCATCATTGGCTAACCGACTTTTATAGTGACTTGGGTTATAGTCGAGCAGAACATGGGGTCCATTTATATCTCTTAGATGGACTTCTTTCTCTTATGTATCATGACTTATACACAGGCTAGTATGATTTTCATTAAATAATACAATTTTAAGCATTCCCAAACATTGACATCTTAAAAGAATAACATTTCATAAAACTCCGCACTTATTAGTCAACGCAGTTCACAATTCAAGCAAAATATGTATTTTACTAAATAGTTAATTTGGGGATGGCTAGATCTAAAGGACATAATTTTGAAATATAATTAAAATAACACTTTTAGAAAAAAGGTTAGCTTACTTACATTGTGGTTGTTCTTTTATCTTCTATTTGTCTTTCTCTAATTATACAGGAAGACTTAGTTGAATACGCAAATAACGTTTTAAAGAGTAATGTTTTTATGCATTAGGGTGCAAAACCCATCTTTTTAAATTTTTTTGAAATTTTTTATAACACCATTAATTTAGAAAGATTTAACTTATGTATTAAGCTCTACTATTTTGAAGGTGTGTGTATATATTTTTTATTTTTTAAAAAATGGATATTTTAGCCATTTAAAATGACTAAAGTTTCCTATTTTAAAAATTAAAAATATATATACATTTTCAAAAGTAGTAAAACTTGATCTACGGATTAAATACACCTAAATTAATAGTTTTATAAAAATATTTTTCAAAAATTTTTTAAAATGGGTTTTTCACCCTAATTCGTTGAAATTTTAATGCATCAAGCATTCGATAGTTTTAAAACCTTACACGCCTATACGCAAATGCGACTATATGCTTTTGTGCATGATTTTCCTTAATTTTCACATATTCTTATGCATTTTGACTTATTTAATAGCTATGTTTTTACGGTAAGAAGATGCCTCATTAAAAAATTATTCCCACATGATTTCGGAAATGTGGGAGATTAAAACAAAGTGCATCCATTATTATTTATTGAAGTTAATATTGCTCTTACATAAGAAAACTAAAATGCACTATGGCAAACTTTCCCACCATATACAATTATCACAGTTATTCAACACTGCGTAATCTACAAACAGCGTGTAGCTTGATTACCACTTTGCAACACATATGTAAAACACACTTGTTCTATCCTCCATTTCTGTCTCTCCAAAAAGGTGATACAGCGCTCAATTAGGGCTGGAGATGGGTTTTTGCTAAAAATTACCAATATCAACACTTCCATTTCTCCTTCAAAAGCTGGTCAATCTACTAATAAGGGTCGTTTCTCCAACTTTCATTTCCGATGATGATGTCCTCTAATGTTTTCTTTAGCCGAAGCATTATTGCTCGATGAACTCTAAATTCTAGATATCTCCAAAAATATGGTTTCAGAGGTGCTCCTAGGAGATAAACTCAATTCTCAACTCAATTTGGTCATTCAAACTATACAACAAAGAAGCCTTGAAAGTAACGATAGTCAAATTATGGAAGGTGCAAGGTAAGTGTATTATCAAAGAGATCAAAGAAAACATCCACACTTCTACTTTCAACAAGGAAGACGGTTTAGCAATGCTACTTCAAGGTAGGCCATGGCTTTACAATCGTTACCTAGTTCTCATTGAGCACCTCACATTACTTATTCAACCAAAAACCATAGCCATCTATAAAATGCTAATGTGGGTTTAGACAAGGGATATTCCCTGTCTATACAACAAACATGCTATGGGTAATTTGATATGCAAGTCATTCGGAAATTCATGGGAGCTCAAATTATATGGTGAGCAACTGTTGTTCGCAATCTTACCACAAGTGCATAAGTCATTGTAATATATAAGATATCGATCCATAGAAAATTCGGGGCTTAAGACGTTGTTTTAAACACTTATTGCAAACACAGAAAGAGTAAATATAATGAAAGAAATATTAAAAAGAAGAAAGTTGATCTTAAGAACATGAAGTGAGAACTAATAGTCAAGGGATGCGAGTACATAAGATCTAGGGTTTCACATACATCTTTTGCAATCCCAACATATTCTAGATTGCCTTAATCATCATTTAATTCTTTTAAAAATCTCAAAATCATCAAATCAAATGTGATCCTGATCATTGAGTTTTGAACTTCTCGAAACAGGAAAACGTAGCGCCAAATGAGTGGGTCATTTTCAACTACTCATAACTTTTAATCTAGGATGGGTTACGTGAGTCACAATATATCAATATAAAGCATTTTTTGAGTCCATTGACGTGACAACTCAAGCAAGCCCAAGTTTTTATCTCAAAATCCACTATCTCAACATGATTTACGGTCTAAAATTGCACATTCCTACTTTGCGCCAATCAGTCGGTTGCAAATATTTTGTACTAAGTAAAGTCAAATCAATCAAAATATAATTTAAAATACCTTAAGCACCTAAATTCTTTTCAATTAATATTTAAAATACATAATATTAAAATTACTCAATAGTTGCAGGTTAGGGTGGAGTTAGACATCAAGTAGCCCCTTCAAAGGGGAATTTTTCCAAAAACTAAGAAAAAGAAGGGTATGATTTTATTTCGGTATGACAGATTCCTGGCGTTTTGCTTTACCTGTGAGAAGATTGACCACATCGTGAAGGATTGATCGTTCACTCGCCAAGAGTTAAAGGATAAACCAGAAGATGAATTCCCACATGGGAATTTCCTATAATGCAGTTCAAAACCAAGGGTTCCAGACATGACAGGCAGCAGAGGCAATACAGTATTTCCCCACACGTATCTAGAAGGTCTAAACAGAGATGACACTCGTGCACATCTTCAATAGCGTGGTGCGGTTAGCATTGCCAGTAATGAGGCCCTTGGCAGGGATAACAGGACAACAATGGAACTCTCACCTTCCATAGTAAATGACATATATGTTGTGGAGTTGCCCTATGAATTCAAGTTAAATACTTGCCAGTCTTTGCAGACAACTACTTGTTTAACCTAAGGAATGATCAATTCTAAAGACGTTTCAATACAAATGACCCGACTAGTGGCGAAATTGATCAAAGCAGACAGGGCAGAGGGGTATGACTCTCAAACCATAAGTCATGCCCTTATCTTATCTCAGGAAGCTAGCGAGGGAGAATTTGGATCATCTGTACAATAGCATCAAATAGTAAACATGTCAAGACCTCCACTTTGCTAGAGAAGTACTTACCTAAGCTAAAAAGTAAGGTTATGAATGCGGACGATAATGAAAATGGAAGAGGATAGCTAGAGGCTAAGGTTAGCTGTGCAACAAGCCAAAACTTTTGGAATTGACAAAGGACAGTAGTGTGCAACACTAATCTCCTCTAGATCTTCTAAACTACTTCAGAAAGGTATTAAGCACAAGAGACAAAGACTCGAAAATGCAGAGACATAGGAGGCATTTTGTTTGTATAGCGCGATGGCTGAGACATTAACCCAACCCCACTCAACATAAATGGTCATTTTATCTTGGAATTATTATAGGCTTGGGAACCCATTTACACTTCAAACTCTCTTTTTTAATTAAGAAGAAAGCTCCCTATTTGATGCTTTTGTCAAAAACTAAGTGAACATCATAAGAAATGGATTGGATCAAACAGAAGGTGACGTTTTAATCTTAGTTGGTTGCATATTGTCAGCGGCGAAAGGGAGGCCTTGCTCTCATGTGGTTGAATGCTTAGAAAGTCAATATATCCTCCTTTTCTACAAACCACATTAACGCAAAAATCATAGATAATGATAAAAGGAGATGATGATTTGCTAAGGTTTATCGAATCTCAGGGGCGCATAGACAGTCCCAAACTTGGAATGTGCTTCATCATCTCAAGATCTCCAACAGCTCCCTTAGATATTAATGGGAGATTTTAGTAAAGTATAAATCTTAGAGTAGAGCATTAAGCAAATCTTTTTAGAGAAGTAATGGATGACTGTCAATTATATGATTTGGGGTATGTGGGCTAGCCTTTCACTTGGAGCAATAACAAAAGAGTGGCGCCCCAAACCAAGGTGCCTAGAAGCCTTACTCCAGGATCGTTTTAATTGGTAAACGTGACTCAAGATTGTTGCCCTGATCACACGGCAGGATTTATATATATATATATACGTATACAACATCAATACATGGAAAATTTCTATCATTCATCTAACATGAAATGTATTTCACATATCATAGTTATAAACCAAAACTGTTCCATAAATAAAAATATTCATTTTCATCTCAAAATTATTATCATTGTTTTTACATAAAATTTACATATACAACATTTTATCAAAACTACATGTCATTTTACATGCTGCCTTCATCATCTTTTCCTGTTTGTTATTGAAAAAACATGGGTGAGTAATAATACTCAGTAAGCAAGCCATACATAATTTTTCAATCATTTTCATGCATTTTATAAAATGCAAATGCAATGCATACATAGCATTCATGACATTCCTTTGGATGTGACGCTAGCTAGGCGCCTATCCCATACATGCTCCCATTTCAGGGAGGTTGCCGCCGGCCTAGGCCTATTAAGCGACTTGGTAATAGCGATGGGGACATCCAGTCTGCTTACTACCTTAACTAAGGCCTATTCCTCGTGCACATGCTCATTTACATACACATGCCGGTATGATATTTGTAAATCATAAACAATTTCATAAAAAGCATTTAATAAATAATTTAACAAAGCAAACTTCAGTTCATGTAAAGCGGTTATAGGTATGACTAACTTTAACTAAATTTCATAAAGCAATTTACAACAATTTGCAATCATTTTGGAAATAATTTGCAAAAGATATAACTTGCTTACCTTCTCAGTAGGTGTCTTCGACCTTTTCTTTTCCTTTTCCTATTCAAGAAAAAAGGATAATTTTATTTTTTCTATTCAAGCTGCTTCTCATGCATGCTCTATAATATTTGGGTATTATTTCTTTATATGAATATTTTTATCCATAGGTTCCTCAAAATTTCCATCCTTATATTTAAATATTAATCTCAAATTTTCTCCAAAATTACGCTGTTTACTATAGCAAATTATTGTAGCAGATTACCGTTCATCTGAGTTACTGTTCACAGAGACATGGTTACTGTTCATGAGTTCCAAAAATTGATATTTTTTCCAAACAAAAAAATACCATGACATACCTTATGCCTAGTATATCATAGTACATTTCATACATTTTGAGTTTTTGTTATTTTTCATCTTTTAATCTAGACTTTTTAGCAAAGTAAGCTTGGCTTGCCACTAATCCTTAATTGTTGTGTCATAAAACTCTGAAGGCCAAATACTTCCCAAATGGTGACTTCTGACACAGTTTGCTAAAGCCATCCTCTTCTTATGTATAGAAAAGCATTAACATTAGCTAAGGAGCAATCAAACAACATTATTACAGGGTGGGAGATGGCAAATTAATTCATTTCTTTAAAGACAAATGGACCTTGTGGATCTAGTGAGAGCTAGTCCCTAGCTCGAAGATGTAGCTCGAAGATGTTGCAAAAGATATAAATGTGGAATACTTTATTGATTGGATGACAAAAATATGGAAGAAGATAAATATAAGGGTCACGATTAGTGATCCAAGCTAGTCCATCATCAGTAACATACCTCTCCCACGTCTAGCGGATAGTGACATCGTCTTTGGCCCTTAGAACCGGGTGGGTTACTTACTGGGAAATCAGCTTATAGAGCCATCTAGTGTTGTGGTGTACGCCTCACCATGTTAATGAAGAAGCCATTCTTGTCGTCAACGAATTGTGGAAGCTAAATTTTCCTCTTAGAAACCTCATTTTTGGGTGGAGATTAATCCTTAATGCACTTCATAAGAAGGTAAATCTTCTTTATAGGAATATACCACTTAATCCTGTATGCTCATTATGAAGATTAGGCAAAGAAGACAACTTCCACCTTTTCTAACAATGTCATGTTTCCTACCCAGCTCATGAATCAAGGTTCAAGAATAGTTTTTCTCTAAACCCAAATGGTAGCTTATTTCAAATTATTCGGCATCTATCCATTTAGTGTCAAAGGTCTTATCTTAGACAATTCATTATAATGTATTGGAAGATTTGGCATTACAAGAATCTACTTTGCACAACGGATAATTGCCCCTGTTCTCATAAATTCTAGGTAAGTGCATTGATCTGCTTTAGTAGATAGATTTAGCTAACTTTGCTTTTATGAGACCCCAAGTCTTAATTGTTGATGTAAATTAATAATGGACATGCTAATTTGAAAAAAATTAATCTTAAAATTGTCAAAAACATTATTATTATTATTATTATTATAAATTGGGTCATTTTAGCAAATGTCATTGATGTGTTTAATTAAAGATAAATAATTATTAAGAAATGCTTAGGGTGTACATTGAATATCTATCAAATAATGTATGGAAGAGATTCTAATAAGATTATAATTCTTTAAATTATTTATATCATATATATATTTAAAAATACGTATATAACTAGGGATGTATGGGGCTACACGTGCCCCTAATTGGAAAACTAGACATCAATGGAGGGAGGGAGAGAGAGAGAGAGAGAGAGAGAGAGAGAGAGAGAGAGAGAGAGAAGAAAAAGTTGTAAGACTTCTCCATATTCTCTTCTTTCCTCTTATTATAATCACTTGGGAGCTCATTTCCATCAACCCATCTTAGATTGAAGGGGATTCAAGGATTGAAGCTTAAAGAAAATTTGGGAAAATTGGTGTAGAACCATGTAAGTAGTCTTTCCTTTGATTTTTCTTGACATTTCTTTGATAATCTTCTTTCTTAATGCCATGGGATCATGTGGATGTTGTTTGGTGGTATTTTATGATGATTAGGATGATGGGTTTAAAAACCCTAATGTGAGGAAGAAGATGAATAGTACTTTCATGATGGAAATTAGTGTAGCTTGGCATAACATGCATATGCAAGTGATCAGGGGAAGAAATGGTTGCAGGATTTTGATGGTGAGGCAAAGGGTTATCTTGTGTGGTTGCAATGGTGCACTTGGGTAGAGATTTTAAAAAATCTTATTGTTAAGCTTGTAAAAATAGTAGTTTTGAGTGCCTTTTTAGGTTAATAGTTAACTGTAATGAAAAGCAAGGTAATATTTTCATGGTTTATTATTGATGTGTTGTACAGCATGATGTAAGGAAAATGTTTTACCCATCTTAATTTATCTAGAAAAATTTTCGCTATTGTGTAAGCGCATATTTTGATGTTACATTTTTATCTACATATTTTATGCTCAAGCATATTAATTATTATTATTGATTATCGATTTTTGCATTGATATGTGTATGGATGTTTTATGGAGGTGGTGGCATTCATGGGTGGGAAAATGTGGCAACAAAGTAGCATGCATGCATGCATGCATGGGTGTTAAATGTTTGTGTAGTCTTAGCCTTAGCATCAATGTGAGAAATGGACATTTTCAAGATTTACAGTTGGTGATGTTGACCTTGATCCTGGTATCAATGCGAGAGAGGTGTTTCAAGTCACTTAATGGCTTTACGGGCTTAGTGGTCTGGCAACAATGTGGGAGAGAGATGCTCTAAGTTGTATAAACTATATTACACATGTGTATTTCTATCTTATTTGGTAGCAAAGTATTGGTATTTTATGGAGTGATGGGTATTTGCGTGAGATGCATTCCTAGGTGCATTAATTGATGTCATTTAACTTTGAAATACATTTAGTAATTGTATATTACTTTCAGAGCTTGTGCAATCTCATACTATTTGATAAGTCTAAAAATTTTCATTTAATTTTATATTAAATTCACATTGTTAAATATTAAAATGATAATTAAATGCATGTTTTAAGCAAAATTTTATGAAAATCATATTTTTGATAGAATCTTCAATTTTAATATAAAATGGGTCATTTTGCAACATTCTTGAAGATATAAAAATTATGACTAAATTTTAATGTTAAAATATGTATTAGCTTATTAATATAATTTGGGCAAATTTGTGAAATCATTTAATTAGAAAAATCATAATTATATAATTACAATTATATTATGGGTACAAAGTATTTCATTATATAATTTTTAGATAAAATGAATTAATTGCAAAAAAAGTATATAATTCAAAAGAAATTAAAAAATTATATTAAGAATATTTACAAGATTATTTAGCCGGACTAATTATTTTTTTATTGCTGCATTTGTACCACCGCAAGTACAGCGCCGGAGCACCATATTGTGGTGCTCCACTTCCCCAAATTGCCGATAGTAACCCATCCCACCGAGAATCCATGCATTGGGTCAATCCCCATCTTCTATACCAGCAATCTGAAACCCATCTTCTTCGCCCGTCTCAAATTACCGGCACCAACCTTTGGATCGGCTATTCCCTTCAAGCTCCAACCAGAAAAAACCGAATGGCATCAAAGGCAGCTTCCATTGACCGACCTCAGATTTCAATCATAGAAAACCCATCTGACCGGCAACGGGATTACAGCAGAACGACAGTGGAATTGTGGAGTCATGAGCCCTGAAATCTCAACAGGCAACACCATAGCTACCTTTGATCTTCCCTAATTCAGCAACAGCAGCAGGGCCAAACCACTAAAAATAGAATGCTCGGCGGGTTGGAGGTTGAAATTAATCCCCTTTCCACATGTCGCCTCTCCACTGCCATGCTACTGACGCCTCCTTCCCTCCTTTCTTTCTTCTACGAATCACTCCTTCCTAACAAGCACCTCATCTCTATCCTTTCCACTGTCGATCCGCTGAAACGAGATGTTCTCACCATCTCCTTTCTCCCTCTGCTGCACTCTATTACTTTGTCTGCCGTTCGCTCTCTTCTTCTCCACCACCACCACTGCTCCTCCTATCTTCCACGCCGTCACAAATGTCCTCAGCTGAACCCACCGAAATCCCATCTTCTTCAACCGGCGGCAGCATTGCCATTGCAAAACTAGGCAGCCACGAACCACCAGCTCGTCCCCTTCTCCTCTCCACCAAAAATCCCTTCTTCTTCAACCCGCGTTTTCCATTTTAAACCATCCAACACCTATTTTCGGCAGCCACCAATTTCAGCAGCAAACAAATTCGATTGAACCACCTGCCGGCAGCTGCCCCCTCCCATTTTCTTCTC
>JAXCLR010000092.1:30491358-30511680 GCA_035584095.1 Annona squamosa
AGTTTAAGAGCTCATAATTAACACTAACCACCCTCTTCTTCCACTTGAACCCTTAATTACATACTTGTCATTAAATTCCCATTTAATAACCTAATTAAGAGCATCATAAATTCTCATTTAAGGATTCATTATGAATCATATTCAAATCCCATAAATTGAGTTAAAAAAACTAGATTTAAATCATTCAAACCCAATTGCTTTAGCTAATTTCCTTAGCTTATTTTCTCCCTTTTTCTTGGCTTCAAGCTTGCTAAATAAGGAACATGTGCAACTGTTGGAAAGGGGGCTTAACCTCCTTAAATTTTTCTAACTTCCAAACATATGTGCATATGGACGTCCACCTTAAGAAGTAGCGGGAATTTTCAGTTTGTGGACCCCACTTGCCACATCATTTGGTATTATTCTAATGCATATTTATCTCCTTAGCTGACATGACAAATTACGGTCCATTTAAATTACATTTTACTTAAATAAAAAATTTGCAATTATCCATGCCATTAATTGATCTCCAAGCTATCCACTAATCACGTCCCACTTTAGCTGCTGCTTTTCCATTTTTTTCAACAAATTTGTAGCTTTTTTAATGGATATTTTTGTACCCTAATATGTAGGCTAATTAGGCATGTATTTATCATTTTTAGATAATTAAAAAGATCAAATTGCTAGCTGTTCGGATGGTCCACATTTGAGCTCCATTTTGCTGTCCACATTCATGTCCCTTTTCAGCATCAATTTTGAATTTTTTTCCACCATGGTTCAACTTTAATTTAATGCTAAATTAATTACCTAGCAATTAACCTACCTAGGATAATTTAGGATAATTTTAAAAAATCACAAAATATCTCAAAGGCTGCCATAACGTCCACATCTCCCTTGCATCAAATTGCTTTCCATTTCTTGATCTCATCTCAATGGTCCACATTTGATGCTTTTAACCACAAATTTTCACCCTAATTAAATGCACATTTATCCTCATTAATCCACAGCTGACTTTAGGCATATATTTTATTAAAAAAATTTCACAAAAATCCACTTTAGGGGCTATTTGGACGTCCATATATGCCATATAAGCTATTCTCTCCCAAGCTAGTCTATTAGCCTTTCATTCAGCATTTAAAAATGAGATAATTGCAGGAATTTTTCTATTTTGAATAATTCATAAAATACCCTACAATTACCTCCTTTGGATACCTCAATTTCGTCCTTATTCATTTGATTATTTTACTTATTTTTAACATAAATGCTAATCACTTTTTGATGCAAAAAGTCAAAAACTTTGATCTCAATTTTGTGCAAGCCTAATCCCATCATCATTTGCATGATCAAGTCCTTTTGTAACCTTGATCTCATAATTTTAACCGTCCATTTCAAATTTTATCTTAATCCGACTTTTCTAGCTCAAGTTATGATCGTTTTAAATTTTGGACGATGATGATCAATTATCATCAAAATTTTTATAATCTACCTTTCCCATGTGATTAAGCATGAAATTATGTGCTTCCATCTCAATTTTCATATTAATCTGCCTTATGGACTTCAAGTTAGGAATTTTCTAATATTTTCTAACTTGGCTCTATAATTAACCTTTTAATCTCCATTAGCCACATTATTGTATTTAACTAATTTTCCATAGCACACTAATATTTTTTAATACTCATTGGGCCACTTAAATCATATTGGCCCATTTTAACTTAAAGTGATTGAATTTTATCATCATTCATAATCATCAACTTAATTGCAACAATTCATAAATATTGCAAATAATTCGTTCATAATTCAATTCAATCATACATAAATAATTCAAATGAATATATATGAATCCTATATGGGTTTGGGTTTCACAATTTATTTATGATAAAGAAAACTAGGTATATTGCAAACTTTATATATTATACATTTTTCACAAATTTTGGTGATTGCATATTCATCATTAAATATTATTTTTACAAGACATAAGTTTCCAATGAAATTTATTTTTGGTAGTAATATAAGTCAAAGTGTATTAAATCTGATAAATGGTTTAGACTTAAAAAATATATTCAAAATTTTAAAAATCAAGTAAAAGTGTGGCGATTTCCATGGTTATGTAAGTATTGAATCATTGTCCATTTACTATATTATTGCAAAAGTATGAATCTTAAGAGTTACAAGGAGTAAATTGTGCGAACTCGTAGACTTATTCAAAAATGGAAACAAAAGAAAGGTGTGTGATTACAAAAAAAAGATGCTAAAACTTATTTTTTAAAAGGTTATGATCATGTTATCCTGTACCAACATATGCTATAGTTTTTTTATTAGGAATATATCATATAGTTAGCCTGGGCTAATTTATATAACTTTAATTCTTTTAATAAGATGTAAGTTAGTTGCCTTAATACTCCGGACCGTTTTTGATTGATAAATGTGACTCAGGATTATTGCCCTGATCACGCGATAGAATTTTTTTTATATATAACATCAATACATGGAAAATTACCACCATTCATTCAACTTGAAATATATTTCACATATTACAGTTATAATCAAAGTCTGCTCATAAACATCATTATTGAAAAGATATTCTCTCCCATCTCAATATTTTCATCATAGTCTTTATATAAACTTTACATATACAACATTCATTTCAAAAACTGCATATTATTTTGCATGCTGCCTTCATCATCATTTCCTCTCTGTCGTTGGAAAAGCATGGGTGAGTCATAATACTCAGTAAATAAGCCATATTTTTTCAATCATTTTCATACCTTTTATAAAATGCAAATGCAATGCATTCATAGTATTCATGACATTTCTTTAGATGTGATACTAGCTACGCGCCCATCCCATACATGCTCCCATCTCAGGGAGGTCGCCGCCAGTCTGGGCCTGTATAAACGACTAGACAATAACGAGGGAAATATCCGGTCCGCTTACTACCTCAACTATGGCCTATTCCTCGTGCACATACTCATTTACATACACATGCCGGCATGATATTTATAAATCATAAATAATTTCATAAAAAGCATTTAATAAATAATTTAACAATACGTACTTCAGTTCATGTAAAGCAGTTATTGGTATGACCAACCTTAAATAAATTTCATAAAGTAATCCACAAATAAATTCAAGCATTTTGGAAATAATTTACAAAATATATAACTTGCTTACCTTTTTAGTTGGTGTCATTGACTTTTTCTTTTCCTTTTCCTATTCAAGAAAAAAGGATATTTCATTTATTTTGTTCAAGCTGCTTCCCATGCATGTTTTATAATATTCGGGCATTATCTCTTTATACGGATTTTTCTATCCATAGGTTCTTCAAAAATTCCATCCTTATATTTAAATCTTAATCTCAAATTTTCTCTAAAATCACACTGTTTACTGTTTATAGTTATTGTAGTAGATTACTGTAGAGATTATTATAGCAAATCACTGTTCATCCAAGATTACTGTTTACAACGTGTTGGTTACTGTTCATGGGTTTTAAAAATTGCAATTTTTTCTAAAAATAAAAATACCATGACATAGCTTATGTTTAGCATATCATAGAAAAATTCATGAATTTGAATTATCATCATTAACTTGGCTAAATAAATTAATTTTTTATATACTAAAAATTAACATAATTTCACTTAAGCATAATCCTTAATTTCAAAAATTATGAGATTAGTATATCATCATTCTAACATCATATTTATCATAATCATTCATTCAAATCATCAATTATCAATATTGGAGCATTATTTATACATATCATATGCTATATTCCCGAACGTTCTATCTTTGCTCTAAATTTTTTATATTTTGACATAATTTTAATTAAGCATTATAACTATATTTATTTTCTCATACTTAGGCATTATCTAAGTATGATTTTACCCTACTTAACATTCAAAAGAAATTTGGATAGAATTCACTTACCCGAAGTGGAGATATCTCTCTTCTTCTTACACTTTCTCTCTCTAACTTTTTCCTCTTCTTTCCTCGGACGTGTGAGGGGTTTGGGAACTTGGGTTTTTGCTCAAATAGAGCTGGGTGGATGTGCATTTGGATGTCCACCCCTTCCCCTATTTATAGTGTTGAATTTTTTATGAAATTATAAGTTACCCCCTTGCTCAAGGTATTAAATTATAAATATATTTTTTTCTAATTTTCAAAAGGTGCATTGAGCCCTGTGCAGCCCACCCTACAGCTGCTCACGCCCCCTATGGCAGCCCTAATTTTCTAGATTTTTAATTTATTAAAATTATTTATTTAAGCTAATTTAATCATAGCCGTTGATTTTTGATGATGATGAATGTGGACAATTGATTTTGGTTAAAAACCCCAACTACCCCTTCTCATGCCCCTTCCATTTCTAATTTGCATTTTATTTTTTTATTTTTTAATTATTTAATTTTAATAAAAAGTCAAAAGGAGAATTAATGAAAAGTTAAGCTAATTTTTAATCTCCATTTGACGTTTCATCTCGACCCTTAATTTGTGATTTTCATTCCATCTTAAACTATTCATCAAGTTCATCATAGATTTTTAACCATCCATAAAAAATTTCATCTAAATCCAGCGTCCGGATTGCAAATTTTGAATTTTTTCTTTATTTTTTCACTAAAATCCAAAATTACATTAAAATATAAAAAAGTATTGCTATTTTGTCTTGTAGTGATTAAATTCCCTTTTTGTATTTTTGTGATTAAGTTAATCTAAGTGATTAACTCGTAATCACATGTCTTAATCCTCTGTTACTATTCACGTGGGTTAAATTTTTAATTGCATTATTTTAATCTCCAATACACATATCTACAAATATAATTCATGAATTTTTATTCATCATAAAAATTATTATAAAAATCTAGGGTTTACAATGCTAGGTGACACGTGTATTGTTTGAGGAAGCCTGGTTTCACAATCCTCCCCCCTTATAATAGGTTTCGTCTCAAAACCTATTTTTTCTCAAACAATTGAGGATATTTCCTTTTGACCTCTTATCGTAGCTCCCAAGTGGCTTCTGACTCTGAATATCGATTCCATTGTACTTTTACATACTCAATGTTTTTGTTTCGAAGATTCTTGATCTTAAAATCCAATATTTTGATAGGCCTTTCCTCATAGTTCAAGTGTTCTTGGATTGACAAATTTTCTGCTATCAACACATGAGTAAGATCGGAAACATATTTTCTGAGCATGAAAATATGAAACACATTGTGGATGACACTTAAGGCTGGTGGGGGCTATTCTGTATGCTAAATTGCCTATCTTTTTCAGAACTTCAAAAGACCCGACATATCTTGGGTTCAAGTTCTCTTTTTCCAAACCGGGTGACTCTTTTGAATGACGTTACTTTGACAAATACGTGATCCCCAACTTGGATATTAAAATTTCTTCTTTTGCAATCGGTGTAACTCTTTTGCCTGTTCTGGGCTATGAGTATACACTGGCGAATCACTTGGAATTTTTCTGTCATTCTTTTTGAGAGGTCTAGAGCTAACTTCCTTTCTTCCACTTTATCCCAGTTTAGAGGAGTTCTGCATTTCCATTCATATAATGCTTCGAATGGGGTCATTTGAATACTTGCTTGATAACCGTTGTTATAAGCAAATTCTGTCATAACCAAATATTCATTCTACGATCCTCCAAATTCTACTATGCACATCCTTAGCATATCCTGGATGCATAAAAAATGGAGAGAAATGTGCATCTTTCAATATTTGTTTCTTAATTTCTTTTTGATTGGGTATACTAGGTGACCTTTATATTTGTACATTCCATATTCATCTTGTATATATTCATTGAATTTTTCTTGATCATTTTCTCAACATAACTCTTTAAATCCTCATTTTCTTGTTGAGCTATTTTAATTTGCTCAAATAAATTTGACTGGATTTGTAATTGAGACAATCTAACTTGTATCCCAGGTGGGCTTATAATTAATTCTAGTTGTCTCAATTCTTGTAGTAGTCCTTCTTCCTTTGTGATGAGATGTGCTAAGCTAATATTTCTACCTAGCGCATCGGCTACTACATTGGCTTTGCCTAGATGATATAAAATGTTGAGGTCATGATCCTTAAGTAACTCAAGCCGTCTTTTTTGCCTCATATTTAATTTTTTTTTAGAAAAATGTACTTGAGGCTTTTATAATCAATATAAACCTCACATTTAACTCCATAAAAATAATTTTTCCAAATTTTCAAGGTAAAGACTACTGTTGCCAATTCTAAGTCATGGGTTGGATAGTTTACGTCATTTTGCTTGAGTTGCCCGGATGCCTATGATATAACCTTTCCATTTTGCATTAGTACACATCTTAATCCTTTCTTTGAGGCATCACTATAGATCACAAACCCTTCCTTCTCCATAGGTTGTGTTAGAATTGGCGCTTTTACCAATCTTTTCTTTAACTCTTGGAAGCTATTCTTACATTCCTGTGTCCATTCATACCTAATTCCTTTCCTTGTTAGCTTTGTGAGTGGAGTTGATAATTGTGAAAATTCTTCCACAAATCTCTTGTACTAGCCAGCTAGCCCAGAAAGCTTCTTATTTCTATGATATTTGTGGGTTGTGGCCACTTTGTTATTGCCTCAATCTTTTGAGGATCTACTTATACTCCCTTCTCGAATATAATGCGGCCGAGAAAAGGCTACCCGTTTCACCCACAACTCACATTAGCATATAATTTCTCCCTTCGGAGAATTTTCAATGCTATCCTTAAATGTTTCTCATGCTCTTCTTCTGTCTTTGAATAAATCAATATATCATCAATGAATACCACCACGAATTGATCCAAAAATTCTATTAATCATATCCATAAACATAGTTGGGGCTTTCATTAGTCTAAATGGCATGACTAAGAATTCATAATACCCATATCTTGTTCTGAATGCTGTTTCATGGATATCCTTTGGACATATTCTCAATTGGTGGTACCCTCACTGTAAATCAAAATTTGAAAATGTAGAAGCTCCTTTTAACTGATCAAAAAGATCATCTATTGTTGGGAGGGGGTACTTATTTTTGACAATTACTTTATTCAATTGTTTGTAATCAATACAGAGTTTCAAACTCCCATCCTTTTTCCTTACAAATAGTACTGAAGCTTCCCAAGGTGATGCATTGGGTCTAATAAACCCTTTATCTAATAAATCTTGGATTTGTACTTTCAACTCAATCAATTCAGCTGGCGCCATCCTATATGAGGTCTTAGATATTGGAGCTGCCCCTAGAATAATTTCTATTTCCATGTCCATCTCTCTTTTCAGTGATAAATTACATAACTTTTTTAGAAAAATATTTGTAAATTCCTTTACCACTGGAATTTGTTCTATAGTTACCCTATTTCTTTTTATTGTGTTTATAGAGACCACATAGGCTGTACATTGTTGGCGTATCAACTTAGCTGCTTTCATAGCTGATACCATCCTTATTGTGTTTTCTGGCTGTTTTATTTTATTGATCTCTATTTTATCTTTTGGTACTTCAAATTGCACCTTTTTATTTTTGCAATCAATTGTTACACCCCATTAACTTAGCCAATCCATCCCTAGTATAACATCAAATTCTGCCATTGGTAATAGGATGAGATCAGCTTCCAATATTTTTGCTCTTATCCTGATAGGACATGCCTTGCAAATTTGATTTATACTTGCCAACCTATATACTGGGGATTCTACATGTATAGTACTATTGGTTTCTTCTACCCGAAGTGCATGTTTGATTATAAATTGGTATGATATAAATGAATGCATAACTCCAGAATCAAATAAAGCTACTGCAGGATTTCTTAAAATATAAATCATACTTGTAATCACTTTTTCCTCCACCTCCTGTGACTCCATTTGGGGGAAGGCTTCGACACGCACTGGGTTGGCAGCAGTACCAGGGCGATTGGTGATGGCAGGAACTTTTTGCTGGGCCGGCCTCCCTCGGGCTGGTGCTCCTTGGGGCTTATTTGGATAGTTGGGTGAAATGTGTCCAACTTGACCACAGAGGAAGCACTTTATTATTTTGGCTTCGTCGGTCTTGCAGTCCCGGGCCACATGGCCAGCGTGGCCACACTTGTAGCATTTCCCCGATCCTTGTAAACATTCATTGGAATGGCGTTTGTGACAAGTCTTGCAATACGGGGTGCTCTTTGCCTTGTCGCCGATCTTCTTTCTCCCAGCAGTTACCCTTTTTCCTTTATTAGCCTCGCCTTCTTTGGAGGCTGTAAAGAATTATTTTTGAGCTTGCTTAAGCTGTTGAGTCTTAATTGACTCCATTTCCAATACCCTAGCCCTCTCGATGCTAGAGGCATAGTCTTTTATTAATAACGGGGCTAATTCCTCTCTTAGCTGGGGCCTTAATCCCCTCTGAAACCTTTGTGCCTTATTCTCTAGCACATTGGCAATCCACAACACATATCTTACCAAGGCGTTGAACTTTGTGGTATATTCTGTACTGTCATCCTACCTTGGTAAAATTTTTCAAATTCTATCATCCTCTGGCTTTGTAGCCCTATAGGGAGATATTCTTTGTTAAATTCCTCCAAAAATTCATGTCACGTAATTTGCTCAGGATGTGGCATAGTGACCATCAGCGTTTCCCACCATTCATAAGCATCTTTTATCAGTAGGTGGGTAGCATACAACACTTTTTGCTGGTCATTGCAGGGCGATATCCTGAATAACTTCTTGATTTCTGTGATCCACTGCTCTACAATGAGGGAGTTTGGTTCCCCTACAAACTTAGGCTGACGCTGAGCAAGGAAAGCATTGATAGCCTTTCTGTAGGCCTCAAGGAGACTATCCTCCATTCCCCTTGATGTGTTGGGATTGGCCGAGGGACCTAGTCTTTCTCCATCTCCTCTTGATGGCAGGGCCTACTGGTTTCACATTTCTTGTAATAAATCAGCAGCCTAGGCTGTCCATTGCTGCATAGTTTTCTTGATTGTCACAGCTATTCTTTATTCTATATTGACCTCTGCTTGAGGTCTAGGGCTTTCCTCTCATCATTGGCGGGTCCTAGAGGATTACTCTTCAGATTCTGCCCTATAAGTTCTTTTGCTGACTTCGCCCCTTGCTTGATCAACTGATTCTTCCATCGAAGCTTAGCTCTTGCTTTAGCTCTGGTGAGCGGCATTTTCAACTTCATAAAATATTCATTAGTATAACGTCAATATTTATCATGATATACTTACTCAGACAAAAACACATAGTCATATGATCACATAATTTCACATATATTATTAGCAAACTATTTATACATAAGTCAAACTTTCATACATAGGTTAGCTTAGCCTTATGTACCTATTCCAACAGTATCTACAGATTTATAAAAAAAGTAAAACGTCTTGGCAGTGGCTGCGTCCTCCTGATCCTCATCCCTTTCTCCTTAACCTTAGGAACCTTCTAAGACTGAAGGGTACCCGTGTGGGTTCCTTAGTGACTGTACTGGTATCAGATCAGTCTTGAGGTCCTGGGTTATCGTCCTCCTCTTCGCTATTAGACTATTCTATGAGGTCTTCATCGTCATTTGCTGGAGGAGCGAGAGGTGGGGCTTCAGATATTACCTCTAACTCTATCACTTGTAGGATGACCTCACCAAGTTGTTTAGGAGGGGATTGCTCCATTACTTCTTCTCCCCTGGCCAAATCTTCCAGGTGTTCCTGAGCAACCTTTCTCTCCCTGCGGTCAATCTGTTCCCATGGTGTTCCATATTGGAACTGAATGTATCCTGCATCAATCCTAAACCATGGACCTGGGTTAGGTGGTATTGGGGCAACTCTCCTTCACTAATACCTTTCTAGGTCCTCTTTAGTGACCCATTCGGTGACCACTGATGGCCTAGGCAGTGGGCTGGCTGGGGGATATATGGGAGAGTCTGGGAATGCTAATGCCTTGCTAGAGGACTCCGCCTAGTGGGTTTCAGATAATACTGAAAACCCTGGTGGTTGGCTAGGGAAGATTGTAGGTATTGGAGGGCGACGTACTTCTAGTCTCCTAATATATGGAAGTGCCTGATAACTAGTGGGAACTGGGGGTCTTATGTTTAGGCCTTCTTAGGAGGCTAACCATTTATTAGCTCTCTCCTGAGCCCGTTCCCATTCTTGCTCTTCTCTTAGTTCCCTTGTGCTTAGTGGAGCCTTTCCTTTATCTACTATCTACATATAAATCATCAATAAATAAATCAATCTAGCTTGATCATTTCTTTCCTTTTCTACCTATTTACCAATCCATGCTCTGATACCAACTTCTGTGGCACCCCAAATCGGGGACCCTAGAAGCCTTACACTGGGACCATTTTTAATTGATAAACGTGACTTAGGATTGTTGCCCTACACCGGGATCACACGATAAGATTTTTTTTATATATAACATCAATATATGAAAAATTGCCACCATTCATTCAACTAGAAATATATTTCATATATTACAGTTATAATCAAAGTCTGTTTATAAACATCATCATTGAAAAGATATTCTTTCCCATCTCAAAATTTTCATCATAGTCTTTACATAAAATTTATATATACAACATTTATATAAAAAATTGCATATTATTTTGCATGCTGCCTTCATCATCATTTTCTATTTGTCGTTGGAAAAGCATGAGTGAGTCATAATACTTAGTAAACAAGCCATAATTTTTCAATCATTTTCATGCCTTTCATAAAATGCAAATGCATTGCATTCATAACATTCATGACATTCCTTTAGATGTGACACTAGCTAGGTGCCCATCCCATACATGTTCCCATCTCAGGAGGTCGCCGCTAGCTTGGGCCTATATAAGTGACCTAGCAATAGCGATGTGGACGTCTGGTCCGCTTACTACCTCAACTATGGCCTATTCCTCATGCACATGCTCATTTATATACACATGCTGACATGATATTTGTAAATCATAAACAATTTCATAAAAAGCATTTAATAAATAATTTAACAATACGTACTTCAGTTCATGTAAAGCAGTTATAGGTATGACCAAGCTTAAATAAATTTCATTAAGCAATTTACAAACAAATTTAAGCATTTTGGAAATAATTTGCAAAATATATAACTTGCTTACCTTTTTAGTTGGTGTCCTCGACTTTTTCTTTTTCTTTTCTTATTCAAGGAAAAGTAATATTTTATTTATTCTGTTCAAGCTGCTTACCATACATGCTTTATAATATTCGGGTATTATCTCTTTATATGGATTTTTCTATCCATAGGTTCTTCAAAAATTCCATCCTTAGATTTAAATATTAATCTCGAATTTTTTTCAAAATCATGCTGTTTACTGTTTATAATTACTGTAGCAAATTACTGTTCATCTGAGGTTACTATTCACAGCGTGTTGGTTACTGTTCATGGGTTTCAAAAATTAACATTTTTTTCAAAAATAAAAAATACCATGACATAGCTTATGTTTAGTATGTCATGGGAAAATTCATGAATTTGAATTTATCATCATTAACTTGGCTAAATAAATCATTTTCTCTATATACTAAAAATCAACATAATTTCACTTAAGCATAATTCTTAATTTCAAAAATTATGAGATTAGTATATCATCATTCTAACATCATATTTATCATAATAATTCATCCTAAATAATTATTTATCAATATTAGAGCATTATTTACATATATCATATACTATCTTCCCGAATGCTCTATCTTTGTTCCAAATTTTTGATGTTATAGCATAATTTCAATTAAGCATTATAATTATACTTATTTTTTCTTTCTTAGATATTATCTAAGCATGGTTTTACCCTACTTAACATCCGAAAGATATTTGGATAAAATTCACTTATCCGAAGTGAAGATATCCCTCTTCTTCTCACACTTTCTCTTCCTTTTTCCTTGGACGTGTACAGGTTTGGGAACTTGGGTTTTTGCTCAAAGGGAGCTGGGTGAATGCGCATTTGGACGTCCACCCCTGCCCCTATTTACAGTGTTGAATTTTTTATGAAATTATAATTTACCCCTTGCTCAAGGTATTAAATTATAAATATATTTTTTTGATTTCCAAAAGGTGCATTGAGCGATGTGTAGCCCACCTTATAGCTGCTCATGCCCCCTATAGCAGCCTTAATTTTCTAAAATTTTAATTTATTAAAATTATTTATTTTAAGCTAATTCAATCATTGCCGTTGATTTTTGATGATGATGGATGTGGACCATTGATTTTGGTCAAAAATCCCAACTACCCCTGCTCACGCCCTTGCCATTTCTGATTTGCATTTTATTTTTATATTTTTTAGTTATTTAATTTTAATAAAAAGTCAAAAGGAGAATTAATGAAAAGTTAAGCTACTTTTTAATCTCCATTTGACGTTTCATCTTGACCATTAATTTATGATTTTCATCCCATCTTAAACCATCCATCAAGTTCATCATAGATTTTTAATCATCCATAAAAAATTTCATCTAAATTCGATGTCCACATTGCAAATTATAAATTTTTCTTTAATTTTTCACTAAAATCCAAAATTGTATTAAAATATCAAAAACTATTGCTATTTTGTCTTGTAGTGATTAAATCTCCTTTTTGCCTTTTTATGATTAAGTTAATCTAAGTGATTAACTCTTAATCACATGTCTTAATCCTCGATTACTGTTCACATACACTATTCATGTGCGCTATTCACGTAGGTTAAATTTTTAATTGCATTATTTTAATCTCCAATACACATATCTATAAATATAATTCATGAATTTTTATTCATCATAAAAATTATTACAAAAATCTAGGGTTTACAATCCTAGGTGACACGTGTATTGTCTGAGGAAGCTGGGTTTCACACATCTTCTACTAATTTTTTTATTGATAGTCTCATAACCATTTCCTCAACCCAACACCACAACTCGATCAAGTTTATCTCTAAATATTTAAGGATTCTAAACCATCTTTTGGATTCACAAGACTAGCCCCAAGCGACATATGAAACTTCTTACAAATCATAATCAAAGAAAGTTTACCTCTTGTTTTGAAGAACCTCTAACATTAAGGTAGTACAATAATTATAATGAAAAATAAATCTTCCAACCAGTTTATGTACATAAAAGGACAACATCTAAAGTTGGATTGTGAGATGATCTTCAATCAATTTGCTTTTGATAGATGTACGGAGGAGCAGAGATTTAGTCATGCACTGATCTATAACCATAGTTTTTGTAACATACCAGTCTAGAAAAGTGATCCTGGGCCGTAATGCAATTTTCCAAGATCAATCACACATTTATGGCAAAATTAATTATTATGACTTCATAAAAATTTCAAAATTTCACTTCCACTAGTCATGTTCCTATTATTACATCAAAGCACAAAGAAAAAGAAATTTTACAAGTCTATCATTCTTAATACATGCCTTTAAAATAAATACAAATAATTATTCTTGAAAATCTTCTTGTAAATCCCAAAAAGCTAGTGTCCCACTTGATTTGGTACACCTGTAAAAATAATGGGTTAGTCTCAACACGACTAGCAAGTAGAAAATCATTTGAAAATGGATAATAACCCAAATAAAACTTAATTAAATGATAAAATAATTATTTAATTTAATATCTTGAAAATTAAGCCTCAAATGCAAAATCAAACTCTTCCATGGAGTCCAGAAGCATAAAAAACATAAAAATAGACTATTTGATTATTCAAATCGGAGTTCAAATGAAAAATTACAATTAAAATGGAATGAATGACCCATATTAAGCCATAACATCATAGCCTTTCCTGCATAAGGGTCCCACCCAGACCTCTCTCACTTAGCCTGTATTGCTATAATGGTTGCACATCAATTTTTAATCCATCATATTTAAACGTTAGAAGCATTAAAGTCATCAAATATATTAAATAGTCAAATGCAATGAAGAAAATTCGTTGCAAATACATGGTTTAAATGCATCTGCCAGAATTTCCTTTCTCTGACGAATCGCTTCTCTCTCCTCTAGTTCGTCCGCAGCCTCACATTCTTGGTCGACGAATTTTAATACTGGACGTCCATGATTTTAGGCTATGTAATTTAATTTTTATGTAGGTTAATATTATATAAGTATCATTACATATACTATAATTAACCCACATCATTAATAAATAATTTCAATATATATAAAACATATCAATGCATTTATAAAAATAAAATGCATAGTAAAATTCAAAAAAAATCTTCATATGCATAATTTCAAGCATAAAATTAAACATATTTACCTGCAAAATTTTATATCCTAAAAACTTAGGATTATAAAATTTTATTATGTCAAATAGAGCCTAAAAATCATATCATGTAATGCTTTATACATAACAATTATATAAAAATAATTCCAACACATAAATTACATAATTCTTGAACTAAAATCAATTTTCAATTAAAATCCCACTTGCCTCACGTAGCTTTCTGTCATTTCACAAATTTATCTCCCAACCTTTCTTACAAATGCCTCCTTGCACCCACTCCCCAAATTCCTTTTTATAAGAGGGTTTTACTAAGTTTTCTAAAATTCTAAGAAAGGTATAAAAGATAAAATTATCACTTTAACTTAAATTCTAATTAAACTAAATCTTATCCAGTGGAGAGATAAAGATAAAATTTATTTTAAAAATTAAATTCTATCTTAACCACCCTATCTAAGAGAGTTCTTATCCCATCCTATCTTATCCTGTGGGGCATGCATGTTTGGGGAGGCAAAAGTGCAAAAATTAAAATTTTTTAATATTTTACATTCTCCCCACCTTATAAAGTTTCGTCCTCAAAACTTACAATAGTCATGATAGATTTTGGAACAATTCGGGGCAGATTCTACGAATATCGTTCTCTAGCTCCCACGTTGCTTCCCGCTAACCATGGTTGCTCCATTGCACTAGAACATGCCAAATTGTTATCCTCTTTAACTGCTTCTCACGACTATCCAAGATTCGAATAGGACGTTTTGGATGAGTTAAATCTTCCTCAATCTCATATTGTTCAATCTATTTCTTTTTATAGTATTTTGACTCAACCACCAAGACAAATTTCCTCCTTCAAATCCTCAGTAATTTTCTCAGAGATTTCAACTGCATAATAACTCATAAGAATTAGCAATAATGTGTAGTAACTAACAACTAACAAACATTTCACTAACCAACAAACCTGATTAAAATAACTCATTTTTTTCATGATTACCACCTCTTCTTGATGCCCAAAAACTATCGAATTTTTTGCCCAAAACTAATGAGGTTTCAAACAAAACTATTTAGGTTATCTAATCAACTTCGACAGTTTTTATGGGACAAAAAGTATATAAAAATGATGCTACATGTCTTATTCATTAATCGTTTTACACACACATATAATCGATATACATCAATTGAACTTCATCAAATCACATTAATATCCATGTAAACATAACAATTCCTATTGAACATTATGTGCTTAGGGTGAGTTCAATAATGACTAAAATATTTCCATCTAAAACTTTTCTCCATCCACAACAAGCTTAGTCTTCAATCATTTCTTCACTCTTTTTGCACAACTACCTATTTTTCAATCACTTCTTCACATATTTTTATATTTCTATTTTATTCTATTTTTTCTTCATCATTATCCTATCATAGCATATCATTTTTTCATTTTGAAAACTTTTAAACTAATTTTTTTCAAAAATTATATAAAATATTAAAAACTCTTAATTTGTCACCATCAAAACACACTAACTCTACAATTTTTTTTCTTAATGATAGAACACATTTGATATATTAAGAGAATATTACATTAATTTGATTTTCCCTTATCATATTGCTACTAAAAAAGGAATAAAATTCATCCTATATGTCATTCCTTCCCCCTTTTGTCGTAAGCAAAAAACATCGTACATAATGGAATCAAATAACCTTATTAAAATATGTAGAAAGTTATCAATAACTAATGAAACAATATGAAATGTGACATAAAGCAAAATATTATGCCAATAGTTGTCCACCATTAGCATCTATTTGCAAAATAGAATAACATAAAGAAATTTTTAATCTATTTTTTGTAAAATGAAGCATTCTAAAAAGATAAAAATTTAAAAATTATACTTGCCAACTAAAAGTACCAAGACTACTAACTACCAAGGTTACTAACTACCAAGGTTAACATATTTTTATCTTTTTTTCCCCAAAAAATTTATCATCTTTGTCCTCATTAGAATGAGAAATATCAACATGGGATTTTTTATTTATACTAATATTTGGAAAATTGACCCTCTGAAGTCTTAAGAGTAAGCTTGTTTGGAAGGTTTAGTTCTTTACAAATGAGGTGGAACAGGATATTCACAAGAATCTTTTTTAGAAGGTGGTGGTGAATGAGGTAAACTCATTGCATGACGATGGTAGTTTTTGGATATTTCGTACAAAATATCATCCAAATCATGTAAACCAGCTATCGAGTATATCTTTGTTGTCTCTTAAATCTATCATGGTAGCACTCAATTGTTTGTTATGCCCACATAAGTTGCAAGAAGTCTAGCTATTATATCATGGTAGAAAATGAAAATTTTAAACATTGGAGTGCCAATCGCAATGGTGAATGCAACAATATTGATTCTTTTATAAAATCTTAAGTATTGGCAACTATGTAAATGGACGATAACGTATATAGTGTAGCCCGAGTAGCCTGATTATAATTGAATTTTTGGAATCATGGGTCAAATATTGGAAAGATCGAGTGAGTTAGAGCAAATGTGTAAATTTTAGTTATATAGAATTGGATTGGTAAACTTTGTTAAATGTCTTAGTAGAAGCACAAAATAGATTCTCATATGTTTTTTAGGTGATTTTGGGTAAGCAGGAATCATTGATTTTATTAAATGATGAATGTTTGAGATTTGACTCTCATGTATGGATTTTAAACCATAAAGGATATAACTTGAAGTTGGCTAGATTTGAAATTTATTTAGTCATGGATGAGATGCCTAATATATTGTAACGGATATAGATGATTATGGAAGATTGATAATTCTAGATAAATAGAGTTTTGAGCGCCTAGTTTGTATCCATTTTGAATGCTAGATCGCTAATAACATGTAAATTTTCATAGGTTTGCATTAGTTTGTATCATTATGTACTTTTCACATGCCCTTTAGCTTTCAAACAAGTCTGGTGTAATTTAGTTGCAATTCATTTCATTTTAGTTTGCTTTAATTCATTAGTTCATATTAGGATGTGTTTACTTATTTCTGCTTTATTTTTGGAGGAAAAAGAAGGTAACTTGTTTATGAATTCAATGCAAAATTGGGTGGATTGAGAAGAAAAGTTCCAATAATAATTAAAGATCAATTTTTTTAGTCAGCAAAGCTAGGGCCATGATCCTAACTTCCTGTTCACGATCTCACCGCAAGTGCACGGGTCATATATTATAGTATATAAAATATTGATCTATAAGAAATTCAGGACTGAAAATATTATTTTCAAACATTTTTATCAAATATCAAAAGAATAAAGGAGAATAAAAAAAGAAAAGTGAAAAAAAAAATAGAATTTCGAACTAGTTAGAAAATTTTAAAGCAGAAATGTGAGTACCTAAGGTTTAGGGTTTTACATTCATCTTTTGCAATTGGTAGTGCTTGTTGGAATTAAAGGCAAATTAAGCACAATCCATGTTTTGATGATTAACAACTCAATTGGAGAATATTTTAGATACTAATGTGGTTTGCTAAGCCTTGTTAAAGGATAAAAACTTAAGTTTTAGAACATAGCGAACCAAGTTGAATCCCAAGTCAACTTAGCCATCGACTTAGGCGAAGTTGATACCCAAGTCAACCTCGAGATCGAATTCAGATGATAGAAACCTTCCAGTGCTAAATTTGGGCACAAGGACAGGCGAAGTCGAAGTCGACTCCACCTGCGACTTAAGTGAAGTCGTAGACCCAAGTCGACTCCACAGTCAACTTCAGAAGATCAAATCATTCCAATGCTGAATTTAGACTCAGAGACAGGTGAAATCGCAGTCGAAGTTGACTCCACCTGTGACTTGGATGAAGCCGCATTCCTAAGTTGACTCCACGATGCAACTTAAGTGAAGTTGAACCCCAAGTCGACTTGAAATGGAACTTGAAGTCGAGCTGAAGACCGAAGTCGTGACCGAAGTTGCAACCGAAGTCGACTCCAGTCTGTGACTTGGGTGACTTTGCATCCGAAGTCGACTCTACATGTGACTTGGTTCTCAACGGTCGAAAAAATTCAAACATTAGCGCATTAAATGCTCACCACCTACCACCAAATGTTTGAATTTACTCCACCATTATAAAAGAGCATTTAAGAGGACAAGCTAGAGGTTAGAGAAGCATTCATTGAGCTCACCTTCCACTCTCTCTAGCGTTAAAGTGATCTACGCCAACTTCAAGTGAAGAACTTTGCTCTAACTTGCTGAAAGCGTCATTGCTGATCATTCCATTCTCTCAATAAGTTCTTTCACGAGTTGAAAACTGCCTGCACAAACTTGTAAAGTCTAGTTTCTTCTATTTGATTCATTATTTATATTTAACACTTGGTTTGATATTGGAAATCGAAACCAAGTGAAGGCAAAGTAGTGTTGTGACTTGAATGTGACTTGCCACCTACTTGTGATGTGTTTGTGCAAGCCCCCTAAAGCTGAAATCTAGAAGAGAGCTGCTGCTCTAGTTATATTTGACAATTCAATAGTAGAACCCAAGTCACAATGGGTGTGAACTTGGAAGAGTAGAGTAGGGCAGATTGCCCAAACCACTATAAAAATTATGTTTATTGTTGTGGCTTGCTCAACTGCTTTTATTGCCTTATTTCTTTCCATATTCTCTGCTTGTTTCATTAAGGGGATTAAATTAAAAAAAAGGAGAAAGTTTCTGTTTGAGTAAAATTTATAAAATACTCAATTTACCCCTCCCCTCTTGGGTTGTCGCCATAAACTCAGGACCAACAAGTGGTATCAGAGTAGGTCTTTGAGTTTAAATCAAAGAGATCTTACAAATGACATCCCAACAAACTTTCACCCTTGTATTTGCCAAAGGTGAATCATTTACAAGACCACCTCTATTTGATGGGAGTAACTTCAGTTACTGGAAGTTAAGAATGAAACAACTTATCATAGTTACGGATATAGAATATTGGATTGCTATCCAAGATGGTGTTGTATTATCCATTGATGAAAGAGCCTCCACATGGTCCGAGGAGGAGCTTAGAACTGTTAAAAGCAACGCTAAAGCCATGAATTCCTTCTTTTGTGCTTTAACGACATCTGAATATGATAGGGTATCCTCTTGTCAAACCGCCAAAGAAATATGGGATATATTAGCATCTATTTATGAGAGAACTTCTCAAGTCAAAGGGACAAGAAGAAATATTTTGATTGGAAAGCTAGAAAGGTTTAAAATGTTTAAGACCGAGAATATTTTTGAACTGTTTGCTACATTCTCAAAAATTACTAATGATTTAAAAGGTCTCGGGAAAGTTATTTATGAATTTGAGCAGGTTATGAAGATTCTAAGAGCGTTACCCGAATCATGGACTCCAAAAATTATGACCATTGATGAAGCAAAGGACCTCAACACACTAAGCTTGAAAATCTTATCAACTCATTCTTGTTACATGAGTTGATAAAGAGGAGGAACGAGGAGCAACATAAAGGCAAAAGAGTTATTGCCTTAAAAGTTGCACAAATCTCAGATGAGTCCACCTCATCTTCTCAAAATGACGATGAGGAGATGTACGTTAACGAGGAGGTATGTACGTTACTGAGGCGAAAACAGAAAATTCCAAAAGGCAAAAGGAAAAGGCATGTACGTTAACAAGGAGACATCTAAAAGTTGTAGTTCATCAAATAAAGAAAATGAGGTTGCAAATTGTCAAGAATCTGTTGTGTGGCTACAATAGAGGAAGATTCCAACCTATGTTTTGCCGCAACAGAAATTTTGGAAGATCAAACCATCTTAACAAACTGCATAAGCAATAAAGAGGTAACCTCTAAGCTAAAAACTCTTTCTATTTTCTCTTCCACAAATGAATGTCTCAAATGTGCTGAATTAGAAGAACTACAATAAGCGTATGATTCATTATATGAGGAAATAAAGAAGTTGATAAATAAATTTATAATAAAAAAAGACAATGTGATACAGTAATTATTGTGAATGGAAAACTTGCAGAAAAAGTTGACCATCTAGCAAATGAAAAGAATACTTTGACAAGGGAGGTGGAAAGACTTACAAAAGAAAATGAATCATTAAATGAATCACTTGCTAAGTTCTCTAATCCAGGGGAAAGCGTCAAAATGTTTCTAAACATGATCGCCCAAAATAACAAAAGAGGACTTGGGTTGTGATACCCGGACCCAAGTAAGGTTTATTTATATGCAATTGACATATAAATATGAATCAAGTATAATTTAGTGGAA
>JAXCLR010000092.1:30511780-30533386 GCA_035584095.1 Annona squamosa
ATCTCTTTTTAAAATTTTGGAAAGATGTTTTCCAAAATTTAATACCTTCATTAATTTGGGCATATTAAAATAGACTTGCCCATAAAATTTCATCTCAATTGGGACAAAGTACATATTTTATTTTAATTAAAATAGTACTTTGCCATAAAATTTCATTGTAAAAAATTTGTAGACATGTTTTTCAAAATTTAATCCATTCATTATGTAGGATATATTAAAATAGGCTTGCTCCAAAAGTTTTATCTCAAACGATTTTATATACATTAAGATATTAATTAACTAAAAAATTATATAAAAAATAATAAAAATATCAACGTCTAATTCCTATACGTGCATGCTGTGCATGAATTGCTTTTGGGCCTGTTTTTCGATGCACTCAAATTAGGCAATTTAGTCAACTACTTTTCATAATTTGATCCGTTTAGATTAGAAAACACATAATTTAGTACTTTTTATTAAATTCTTATGTGATTTTCAGTTATGTATACTTAGATCTAATAAAAACAGTGATGATGTATATAAGCCCTTAATTAGAGCCCCTAATTAGCCAAAAAATTCCATTTATTTTTCTTTTTTATAAGGTCCGTGAATTTAATCAGTTTCATTTTGTATAATTCAGAAATTTGAAATTTATTTCCGAAAAATTTGTAAAAATTCATTTTCATATCAATTTTTAATGAAATCATAAATTACCCATTTAATTTTCTTATAAACCTCAAATTTAACTTTTACAAAATAAATTTTTTTCTACTCTTGTCAAATTTACCAATCAATTCTTTATTCTAATTTTAAAATTTAATCTCATTTTTCTAAAATCGAAATTTGATCTTTTTTGTAAATATATAATCTTACTGAAATAACATATACATTGTAAGTCTTTCAGCATAAATTCCATTCGTGAAGTTTTCAAATAATACGGGTTTCACACAATCACAGGGAAAATGCATTCCGTAGAATTGCACATATTCTGGATATTCAAGAAGCACAGGAGAATATTCCCGAAGGGTTAACAATTCCATAGATGCACAAATAGTTAACCAAGAGTAATAAGTATTGCCTCAGGATAAATTTCTCCGTTATATGGATTTTTCTTCGAGATTGAGGGTTCTACGGTAGTTGATCGCCCATCATATTTACCCAAAAGGAGGAGGCCAGAACCAACTAAACCCACAGGAGGCTAAAATTTTGTGGAAAATAAACAATCAGGTCAAAGTCAGCCTGCCTGTCTTGTTGATGGAAGCTTTGGCCTCAAAGAAAGATAACCCACAAGGCATGCTACCATACGGGACTTGGATCATCAGAATAATGCATTATCTTGGTGTTGATCTCGACGACTAGCCATTTGAAGTACTAAAGCTAACCAATGCAATAAACAAAGCCTTGTTGACCAGAATGAAAATCAATGTGGAGGAATTTCGAGCTGAGAGAATTCAAGAAAAATTTGGACAACTAGCCCAACCAGAAGCGGGAGGTGCACATTTTGAGGGGGAGTAGCCCCCTTCGTCCCACAGCAGGAGGCAGCTTAGACTCCACGACCGGTTGTGCCTGTCGAGCCTGCATCGCCCCAATCACAAGAGTCATGCTCTCCTCGCGGCTCATAGATCCCCCACCCTCGTCCTCATTCACCGACATGGGATACCTCCATCAACGCTCTTTGGGCACACCTTGAGCAGATGTAATATCAGATCTCGTCACAGCTAGCTAGGATCCATACAACGATCATGGACATGAATACTCGTCAAGACCGAATGGATCACGAACTGTGCAATATCAAGTATCGGCTTGCATCAGGAAGCAGTTGAGGTCGCCGTGTGCTGTGCATGCCAAATCTGGATCCCTATTTTAGTGAAACAGTAAGAGCTAAACCCGTCGTTTAGCCTCCATCATATTTTTATTCCTCTGCTTACAACAAGCCTACCCCACCTCCTCGTCAATCATCCTATCCAATCTCTATTTTTCAATTCACTAAATCCTACTTTTCCTATCTCCTTGTTGATTCCTTGACAAAAAGGAGGAGAGAGTTTTGAGTTTTTAGGATAGTCTACTTTCATGGGGCATGTAGTTTGTACACAGATAGGTCATTTTGCATTTCATTGTTTCACATTGTATAAATTTGCTTGATTATCTATGAAAATGATCTATTTTGGATGATTTGCAATGGTTGAAAGCATATGACTTGTGCTTTGTATGTATTTTCTTTTATATGTTGATTTCATTAACTTTGGAATGTAATGCAAATGACATATGATCGATCTAAAGAGCCAAGATAAAAGTGAAATGTTATTTTAAGTGTACATGAAAGGAATAACTCAAATTGGTTTTGTCAATCATCAAAAAGGGGGAGCTTGTTGGAATCAAAGGCGAATTAAGCACAATCTATGTTTTGATGATTAACAACTCAATTTGAGAATGCTTTAGGTACTAATAAGACTTGTTTAAATTGGTTAAAGGCTAAAAACTTAAAATTTAGTGCCTGACAGACCAAGTCGTAAAGCCAAGTCGACTTAGCCGTCGACTTCAATGAAGTCAATACCCAAGTCGACTTCAAGATCGACCTTAAAAGGAGCAAAACCTTTTAGCATTGAAATTGGGAATCAAGATAGGTGAAGTTGCAGTCCAAGTCGACTCCAGCTGCGACTTGGTTGAAGTCGCAAACCTAAGTCGACTCCACTATCGACTTTAGTTGCTCAAACCTTCCAGCATTGAAATTGGGAATCAAGATAGGTGAAGTCGTAACCTAAGTCGACTCTAACTGTGACTTGGGTGAAGTCACAAATCCGAGTCGACTTCAAATGCTCAAACATTCCAGCATTGAAATTGTGAACCAAGACAGGTGAAGTCGCATCTGAAGTCGACTCCATGTGCGACTTGGGTCAAGTCACATCCCCAGGTCGTCTCCACAAGCGAGTTGAGTGAAGTTAGACTCGAAGTCGACCTAGAAATCCGACTTGAGTCAGAATGAAGAAATATGCAGTCCAAACAAATAAATATGCCTAATTTAATCATTCAAGACAGTATATTACTCTAAGGAAAATCTTTGGGCTACCTCTTTGAACTGCAAGATCAAATGATTCTAAGTTCAAGACGTGAAGACAAGCCTCCAAGAAAAGATGAACATGTCGAGTTCCAATATCAAACTTTCAAGATTAAGAATATCAGTGGAAGAACAAGATGTGATGAATATCAAGCTACCAAGATCACTTTCAAGAAATCCAAGTTCCAACAGGTGTATATAGGAAGTGAAATTGCAACCGAAGTCGACTTCATGTGCAACTTAGGTCAAGTCTAGGACCAAGTTGACCTGAAGTAGGAACTTGAAGATGCAGTAGACCGAAGTCGCACCTGAACTTGACTCTAGTCTGCGACTTGCGTGAAGTTGCATCTGAAGTCGACTCCACGTGCGACTTGGGTCACAAGGGTCGGAAAAATTAAAATTTTGGCGCATTAAATGCACTTCGCCTACCACCAAATATTTGAATTTACTCCACCATTATAAATAAAGATTCAAGCGAACGTGCTAGAGATTAGAGAAAGCATTTACTAAGATCTAACTACCATCCTCTCCAAGCATTAAGTGATCAACACAAGTTTCAAGTGAAGAACTTAGTTTCAACTTGCTGAAGCTACATTGCTGATCAAATCTTTCTTCTATATGTTCTTCCATGAGCTAAAACCTGCCTGCCTCCACAATCTGTAAAGTGTAGTTTTATTTATTTGATTCAATATTTGTATTTGATACTTGGTTTGATATTGGTGTTTTGAACAAAGTGAAAGCAAAGTAGCGTTGTGACTTGAGTGTGACTCGCCACCCACTTGTGCTGTAATTTGTGCACGCCCCCTAGAGCTGGAATCTTGAAGAGAGCTGTTGCTCTGGCTGTATTTGATAATACATTAGTGGAACCTAAATCACAAAGGGTGTGAGCTTGGAAGAGTGGAGTAGGGGAGGTTGCCCGAACCACTATAAAATCCTTGTCTATTGCTGTGGTTTGCATTTCTACTTTTATTGCTTTATTTCTCTCCATATTATTCATTTGTTTCATTAAGGTGATTAATTTAAATAAGGGAAAATTTCCATTTAAGTGAAAATTTTAAAATACCCAATTCACTCCTCCCCTCTTGGGTAATAGCCATAAACTCAGGACCAACATTAGGAGCTGGTATAAATTTCATTCCTAAATCCATATTTAGGAAGCTTGGTATTGGAGAAGCTCGACCCACCATAGTTACACTCCAGCCGGCTGATTGATCCATGACAAACCCTAAAGGAATCATAGAAGATGTACTTGTCAAGGTAGATAAATTTATCTTTCTTTTAGACTTCATAGTTTTTTTTATTATGAAGAGACGTGCCCATCATACTAGGTTTGCCATTTCTAGTTACTGATAAGGCAATAATTGATGTGCATGCTAGTGAGCATAATATGCAAGTGTAGGATGAAAAGATTACATTCTGAGTGATGTAATTCAGAAGTGATTCAGATGAATGCTTTATGATAGATACAATGGATTTAGTTGTTCAAGTTGCATTTCAAATCACTTCGATCGAGATATCTTGGAGGCATCATTAGTTGGTGATACAAATGAAGTTGATGAGGAATTAACTAAAATGTTGTGTTACCTGCAGTAATCTACAACTTCTACACATTATTTTCAAAAGTTTGAACATTCGAGCTTACATCAGGATCATTCAAATATCTAAAGTCATCAATAGAAGAGCCATCGGTGCTAAAATTGAAGCCTTTGCATCTTATCTCATATATATATATATATATTTGGGTGACGAATTGACACTCGTAGTTATTATTGTAGCTAAATTAAATTCTCTTCGAGAAGAAAAACTGCTTAGAGTGTTGTAGGATCACAAAAAAGCCTTCTGTTGGACTATTGCCAACATAAAGGGCATTAGTCCAGTATTTTGCATGCACAAGATTATCCTAGAAGAGAATCGTAAACCGACCATTGAAGCATAAAAGTGATTAAATCCTATTATGAAAGTAGTTAAAAAGGAGATAATTAAATGACTTGATGCATGTGTTATCTGTCCTATTTCTGAAAGTTCCTAGGTCAGCCCTATTCAATGCGTGCCTAAGAAGGGTGGAATGATGGTAGTCGCCAATGAAAATAATGAATTGATATAAACCTGGGTTGTTACGAGTTGGAGGGTGTGCATGGACTACCATAAGTTGAACAAAGCCACAATAAAGGATCACTTTCTGCTCCCATACAGGGTAGGAATTTTACTATTTTCTTGATGGTTATTCTAGTTACCACTAGATTATGGTTGCACCCGAGGACCAAGAAAAGACTACTTTTACATGCCCATATGGAACATTCACATTTAGGCCAATGCCCTTCGACCCGTGCAATGCACATGCCACATTTCAGCATTGCATGATAGTCATCTTTACTGATATGGTTAAGGATTTTCTAAAGATATTTATGGATGACTTTTCTATGTTCAAGAATTCTTACGACGAGTGTCTTGCTAATTTATCCAAAGTGCTATAATGTTGCGAAGACACAAACCTGATTTTAAACTGGGAAAAATGTCATTTCATGGTGCAAGAAAGTATTGTACTTGGTCCCTAGTGTTCAAAATGTGAAACCCCAATCTTAGACACATAAAACCCTAGGGTTGTTGTGAAACCCAGACCATATACGCGTCATTTCGGGTTGTAAACCTTAAATTTTTTGTAATTATTTTTATGATAAATGAAAATTCATGAATTATATTTGCGAATATGTGTATTGGAGATTAAAATAATAAATTTAAGAATTTAACCCACGTGAATACTGCATGTAAATATTAACAGGAAATTAAGACACATGATTAAGAGTTAATCACTTGGATTAACCTAATCACACAAAGACAAAAAAGAGATTTAATCACTATAGGACGAAATAACAATTCTTTTTGATATTTTAATCCAATTTTAGATTTTAGTGAAAAATTAAAGAAAAAGTCATAATTTGCAATCCGGTTGTCAGATTTCGATGAAATTTTTTATGGATGGTTAAAAATCCATGATGAACATAATGAATGGTTTAAGATGTGATGAAAGTCACAAATTGCGGGTTAAGATGAAATGTCAAAATGAGATTAAAAAGTAGCTTAACTTTTCCTTAATTACACTTTTGAGTTTTTATTAAAATTAAAAATTTAAAAATTAAATGCAAATCTGCAAGGGTGGCTAGACATGCAGGGGCTATGGAGAATGGAACCAAATCTAATGGCTCAAAATTCATCCTCATCAATGATCAATGGCTAAGATTTAATTAGCTTAAATTAAATAATTTTAAAAATAAAAAATTATGAAAATTAAGGCTGCCATCGGGGGACTTGAGCTGCTGTAGGGTGGATGCACATGGCTTAAAGCACCTTTTGGAAATTAAAAAAACTACATTTACAATTTAATAACTTGAGCAAGGGGTAAATTATAATTTCATGAAAAATAAACCCTATAAATAGGAGCCAAGGGTGGATGTCCAAAGCATAGAAAACCCAGCTCCATTTGAGAATTTTTCACCCTCACTATGTTTTAGCGTTGAGGAGAAAGAAGAGGAGAAAGTTAGAGAGAGAAAGAGAGATATCTCCACATCAGATAAGTGATTTCTTCCCAAAATTTTTTTGGTGTTAAGTAGGATAAAATCATGCTTAGATAATGTCTAAGCACGAGAAAACAAGTATAGTTATAATGCTTAATTTGAATTATGCTAAAATATCAAAAATTTGGAGCAAAGATAAAACATTTGGGAAGTAGCATATGATATGTGTAAATAATGCTCCAAAAATGATAAATGATGATTTGTCATATATGAATATGATAAATATAATATGGGAATGACGATATATTAATTTCATAATTTTTGGAATTACGGATTATGCTTAAGTGAATTTATGTTGATTATTAGTATATGGAGAAAATGATTTATTTAGCCAAGTTAATGTAATTTTTTCATGATATACTAAGCATAAGCTATGTCATGGTATTTTTTATTTTTGGAAAAATGTCAATTTTTGGAACCCATGAACACTCATGTCGCTATGAACAGTAACATCGGGTGAACAGCAAACATAAATAGTACCCATAAATAGTGAATGTGAACAGTACCTTGCTACAGTATTCTGCTACAGTAACCTTGAACAGTGAATAGCATGATTTTAGAAAAAATTGATATTTATTTTTATATTTTATGAGGATATATGGATGAAATTTTTAAAGAATTTATGGATAAAAAATTCATATAAGAAGGCAATGACCAAGTATCTTTATAAAATTAACCTGTATAGAAATGAGGAAATGAATGATTATAAAGCACTCATGGGAAGCAATTGAAGACATGGAATAATACAGATAAAATATCATTTTTTCTTGTGTAGGAAAGGAAAGGAAAAGGAGGAGGACATTGAATGAGAAGGTAAGCAAGCTATATGCTTTCTAAAATATTTCTAAATGATTGCAAATTATTTGTTTACATATTTTATGAATTAAATTTAAGGATGACCATTCCTATAATGTTTTACCTAAAATGATTGATAACTGCTTGTTAAATTACTTTCTAAACGATTTATCAAGTTTTATGAAGCATGTCATGCCGACATATGTATGTATGAACATGGTGCACAAAGAAGAGGCTTTGATGGAGGTAGTAAGCGGATCAGAGGGTCCCCCTTCACTATTGCCAAGTCGCAAGGGCTGTGTGCCGGCGGCATCCTCCTAGAGGTTGGAGGCACGATGAAAGTCATGAATGAATGAATGCATTGCATTCTTATGAAATGCATAAAAAAGTTTTTGTCCCATTAGTAATTGATCACTTGGTAAGTATCTCCTATCTAATGAGGAGAAATGCATTTAAATGAAAGGAAAATATTTACTTGCCAAAGAAAAAGGCTTGCTTACTGAGTATTATTACACATATGTATTTTCAAAATGACAAACAGGCTATGAAGCTGACTCATAAAGGATGCTAGGTATAAATGACTTACAAATTTAATTGCAATTCTATGTATGCTTCCAAAGGAATAAATGTATGATAATCATGTTGAAGACATGTTTTATGGATATTACAAACATGATCGTACTTATGTGAATTATTTCAATAAAACGAAGATATAAATGATTTTATGATGATATGGATGAGTCCTTAATGAATGATGATGAATGTATGTTTATGTGATAAAAGAAAAGAAAAAATGAAAAAATTAGAACTTATGTGAATTATTTCAATAAAAAGAAGATATGAATGGTTTTATGATAATATGGATGAGTCTATTATGAATAAGGTGTGCACTTAAGTAACGAATGAAAAGAAAGAAAAAAATTGGACGAGATCCCAGAGTAAGGACTATGTGGACACTTCAATTCGGGGCGCCACACAAAACAAGGCATTGAAGTTGACAAAGTTAAGATCGAGGCAATTGAGAAACTCCCTCCTTCCACTTCAGTCAAAGGCATTCACAACTTTTTAGGCTATGTCAGATTCTATCGGCATTTTATAAATGATTTTTCTAAAATCACTAAGCCATTGTGCAATTTACTTGAGAAGGAGGTACCTTTCAATTTTGATAATTCATGCAAGCAAGCAGTCTAGGAGCTAAAGAAGAGACTCACCACTGCATCGGTAATTATTTCACCAGATTGGATTCTCCCCTTTGAACTCATGTATGAAGCAAGTGATTATGCAGTTGGAGTGATTCTAGGTCGAAGGTGCAACAAGGTTTTTCACTCTGTTTATTATGCAAGTAAGACCTTGGACACAGCTAAGCTAAATTATACCACTATAGAAAAAGAGTTGCTTGTTATCATCTTTGCATTTGATAAGTTTTGAGTTTATTTGATTAGTGTTAAGGTGACTGTTTACATGGATCATTCAGCCATCAAATACCTGATTGAAAAGAAGGATATGAAACCTCGCTTAATCCAGTGGGTTTTATTGCTACAAGAGTTTGATCTTGAAATTAAGGTTCAAAAAGGAGTGAAAAATTACATAGCTTATCATCTTTCTTGCCTTGAGAGCGATCAACGTTTGCAAAATGTAGTGCATATTAAAGAGGTATTTCCTGATGAGTAGCTATTTGCCATTTCTCATAATAATCTTCCTTAGCATGTAGACTTCGTGATTTATATAGTTAGTGGAGTATTACCTTCAGGACTTAATTCTCACTAGAAGAAGAAACTTTTGCATGATGTTGAATTTTATTTCTGGGATGAACCTTACCTATTTAAACAATTTCAGATCAGCTATCTAGGAGATGCATTCTAGAAAGTGAAATAGAACAAATACTATATAGTTGTCATTCTTTACCATATGGGGGTCACTTTCAAGGCGATAAAACTGCTACAAAGGTACTTCAATCGGGATTCTTTTGGCCCACTCTATTCAAGGATTCTCATTTCTATGCTAAGAGGTATGACCAATGCCAACGAGAGGTGAGTTGCAATATGGCTAATTAAATGCTTGTATGCAAGTATACGTGTCAATCAAGTAATACAAAATGAGTAGAGTATCTTCTTATGAGGATATTGTCTAAACTAATTTTGTCAATTATGTCAATTGCCTATGACGATTTGAAAGAATTGTTACAAATGTAATTGAATGTGCAAGATAAGTAGAAAGGAATAAGAGAAAGTTTAACGAAAGAGTAGGATTGCAAAAGGGGTTTATCGAGTTGGGTCGGTAGATGAGAGAGTTGGTAATCCTTGACTCTAAACTATATTAAATTGGTTCCTTTTTAGTAGATTGTCTAGGAAATTCCTAGTCCAAGTTCAATATTCTTTAGATGTGTCTCCTAATAGACATAAAGCTAATTACACAGCACTCAATGGCTATGTTCTCATGCAAATGAATGTGATGGAATTGATCTATACGTAACCTGCTCATGACTATATAAGGTTTAACGGTATATTCCTATCCATTAAACATTCTCCATTCACCAAGAGAGAAACATATGCCTTACACATGAACCTTGCTTAGATTCTCCTTTTTCAAAGATAAATCTAGCACTAAATCATCTTACGAGGTAGCTAGTTTTGTAAAAAGCATTAAACACCATGTGCAAAGGTAAATCCACACAGCACAAGTTGCAACAATCAAATACTCATTTTCAAATCATCAAGAACCAAAATAATAAAGTTTAGGCATCAAATCATCTCAAATTCCCATATATTTAAGTTTAGATCATGAACATGGAGTTAAATCCCTTTGAAAACCAGTTTGAATATATTCCCAATAAAAGAGAAAAGGAAAATATGTAGAGAAAAAGAGAAGCTAAAACTTGCTAGTTTCCACCAACGAAGTTGATTCTCCTCTTCAGGTGCTCTTGTATTGGAGGTCCTTTCTTTTCTCTCTCCTTGGCTGCTCCTCCCATGCTCTATTTTCATATGAACCCTCAATGTATATTTATACCCCTTTGAACTTAGCACGAGACACGTGCTGAAATGCACATGTGTGGGGGTTGGCGCCGTGGTGTCGGGGCACCCACTCTCTGGAAGCCTGCCAATTGAAGGGTTTCTGGTGAGTTCTTGTATGGTAGTGAAGTGGCACCCAGGCGTCATAGGTTGACGTCGAGGCGCCAGCAAGCTTGCTTTCTCCATTTGCTCCATTCTTCGTCCCATCATATTCCAAAGTGGTTAGCCCACTTTCCTGCAAAATAAATGAATGCCCAGTAAATGTACTTATAAATGATGAGGTGTTAGTGCTACAACCTGAAGTTCACAAGTTTTGCCTCGGTTTTCACTAAAAAGGCATAAAAACTATATGTTGCACCTAAAATGCAAAGTGAATGAAAACTAAGCTAAATAGGTACAAATTAACCACATTCTCTTAGACTAACATGCTAAACTAGTCTGAAATGAGCCATGATAACTTGAATTTTCACTAGTTATCAATGAGCCAGTAATATTACAAAAATCAAAATATTCTTGTCACTAATATCATAGAAGTTGAGTTATTTGATGTATGGGGAATCTACTTCATGAGACCTTTTGTTGCATCTTTTAGTAATTAGTATGTATTAGTTGCATTGGATTATGTTTCTAAATGGGTGGGATCAGTGCCTACTCAAGCGAGTGATGCTAAAGTAATCCGTAATTTTCTCAAAAAGAAAGAATATCTTTGCACATTTTAGCACCCTATGAGTAATTATTACTAATAGAGGCTCTCATTTTTGCATCCTGCAGTTCATGGCATTACTAGTTAAGTATGGAGTTGTGGCACCCCGAACCGGAGTGCCTTAAAGCCTTACTCCAGGATCTTATAGATTGGTAAACGTTACTAGGATTGTTGCCCTGATCACACAGCGAGATTTTTAATTGGATCTCATCTAAATTTTTTTTTCATCACATAACACATACTCATCATTATTCATAATGGACTTATCTATATCATCATTGATCATCAACTTCTCATATTATTCATAACTTCATAATTTCATACAACCTATGTCTTTTTCACCATATCCCATTAGGCCATTTATTTATACAAAAATCTACTAACCTTTGTAGATTCCTCTTTTTCCTTAGCAACGCATGCCTTTTATCTCTTGGCTTTCCCTGCACCTGTCTAAGGTTGAAAAATCAAAACATGAGTCAAAACTCTATAAGCAAGCATTTTTCTTTAATTTAAATGCATTCCTCTCCATTCGATAGAAGACACTTACCAAGTGATCAACTACCAACGGAACATAAACTTTTTCATAAAAATCATTTCATAAATATTGGATGTACAAATACTTCCTTACCATATCTAACATAAAGCTTCGTGTGTGGGTAGGCTAGCCTGGGAAGCATCTCACCTGGCATGGTCCATTACGCCGGTTTCTCCGACTTGGCCTCGTCAAGGGGACATCGCGTCCTTTACCCTGATTAGCCTACCTGGTCTCCTACATGCATGACTTTTGATTTTTCCAGCATTATATAACTTTTACACCAGGTTACTTGTCATTCTCATGTAAGGAATTATTTGCACAATTCCTTTAAAGCATCATTTCAAATCCATGCTTTCCTTTTCAGTCTATGTATGAAAACGCAATATATTCATTCACACATAACACTCCTTTGCCTCCACCTCTTAGGAGGACGCCGCTGGCACACAACTCATATGACACCACAATAGTAAAGGGAGACCCTCTGATCTACTTTCTACCTCCACCAAAGCCTCTTCATTATGCATCATACATGTGCACATGTCCATGAATATCACATGATATCAATATGTTGGCATGACTTTTCATAAAAACTCATAAACATTCATCAATTCAAAATATTATAGGAATGACCACCCTTAAACGTTTCATAAATACTTGAGAATAAAACATATTTTCAAAAGGATTTGCTTGCTTACCTTCTCAGTCCGTGTCCTCAACCTTTCCTTTCCTCTTCCTATACAAGGAAATTGAATCTTTTATCCATCTATTCCATATCTTAGATTGCTTTCCATCCATGCTTTATGATCACATATTACCTCATTTTTATAGAGGTTATCCCTTTATAAATACTTGGTCATTACCTCCTTATATGGATTTTTATCCATAAATCCTTAAAAATTAAATCCATACATCCTTATAAAAATAAATCTTAATTTCTTTCAAAATCACGTTGTTCACTGTTTATAGTTACTGTTCATGTTTATTGTAGTAGGTTACTGTTCACAGTGTGTTGGTTACTGTTCATGGGTTTCAAAAATGACATTTTTTCAAAAAATAAAAAATACCATGATGTAACTCTCAGTTATTATCTCATGGAAAAATTCATGAATTTTGAATTTATCATCATTAACTTGGCTAATTAAATCATTTTCTCCATATACTAAAATTCAACATAATTTCACTTAAGCATAATCCTTAAATCCAAAAATCATAAAATTAATATATCATTATTTCAACATCATAATTATCATAAACATTCATCTCAAATCATCATTTAGCAATATTGGAGCATTATATGCACATTTTATATATGATTGTCCCGAATGTTCTATATTCGCTCCAAATTTTTTATGTTTAGGCATAATTCTATTTGGGCATTATAACTATACTTATTTTCTCATGTTAGGCATTATTTAAACATGATTTTACCCCACTTAATACTCAAAAGAAATTTCAGTAGAATTCCCTTACTTCAAGCAGAGAATTCTCTTCCTACTTGGCTCTTTCTTTCTCTTTCCTTCTCTCCTTCTTTCTCTAAAGGCCAAGAATGTGTTTGGGGGTGGGAATGCTTGAATTTCTCATGCTTGGAAGCTGGTTTTAGTGTGCCTTGGTCGTTCACCCCTTGCCCCTATTTATACCCTTACATTTTCTACTAAATTTTAATTTACCCCTCTTGCAATAGGTATTTATTTCTAAATATTTTTGCTTGAAAATTTCCCAGCAATTTCCACCATGTCATTAAGCCTTGTGCCAGCCCCTATTCACGTCCACTGCAGCATGCTCTATTCAATGCATTTTGTTTTTTTTATGAGAATGTATTTTTTATTCCAAATCAATCTCATCCATCCATCTCCTGAGTCAATCTGAATCATCGATTTGGACACAAAATGCAAGCCATAGCTGACGCCCAAGCCTCCCTTGGATTTTGTGCTGATTTGCATTTAATGACATTTAATTAAATTAATCAAAAGTCAATCCTTTCATTAATAAAAAGCAAAGATGCTTTTTTATCCTCAAATGATGTTGGATTCATGATTTTTGATAGATCTTGGATCACTCTTCATGTTCGTTAGAAGATTTTGGCCATCCATAAAAAATTTCACCTCAATCCGATGTCAAGATTGTAAGATATGAATTTTTCTTCATTTTCTTCACAAAAATCCATAAAAATTCAAAAATTATTATTTTAATCCAAAAAATACTTTTATCCTTTAGTAGGAAGCTTCTTTTTCGTCTTTTATAATTAAGTTAATCCAATTAACTTAATATATTTCTTAATCCCAAGTTTACCATTTACGTTTCGTTATTCACGTTTATTATTCATCCAAATTAGCATTCCATAATTAGCTATTTAATCATCCAATTCCACATATTATAAAAATATCACCAATATATTTCAAATAAAGATTAATACATTACCTAGGATTTATAATTCTAGGGTTTTATACACGTTCCTAAAATCGGGGTTTCATAGGAGTTTACCATAGGGTTACTATTTCCTACCAAAATAGGACATGTGTTTTCATTCTTAGAGCAAGCTACAAGTAAATGACGATGTTAATAGTCCAGAGTGATAACTTAATCTTGTCAATCATCCTCCTGATCAAAAGGAACTAATTAGAAAAAAAACAACACAAAACAGGTGAACCAATATTTAAGAATATATTTCTTGTTAAGGAACATTACGTTAATTCACCTAATTCACTTGACCTCATTTTGCTTAAATGCACATTCGTTCTCCCTAACTTATTGCTTAACTCTCCTCACCATATTTCAAGGTATCTAGAGAGAATTTTCTATCATTTTTTTGGCTCCCCTCACCATATTTTAGGATATCTAAAAATAATTTTCTTTTAAAAGCATTATTACTGTGACTTTCCTTTGCCTTTTTTATGCGAATCTTGACATTTGTTGATGTCATGTTCGATTACTCAGCTTAGGTCAATCACCCCCTTTTATTATTCTGACACTCTATTAGGGGTACTAAAATATGCAAGTTAACCCATTTTAAGTCCCATAGAAATAAGTGAAACTTTATGCATTATTGAGACCATTTGTTTTTTTTAAAGCACATGGTTATTAAACATTTAACTCAATCCTTGTCATTTTAGTTGAACAAAATAGCATGAAATTGAATTATGAAAACGTACTATGAAATTTATTCCAATTATTCACATGTCACTTGCAAACTTTCTTAACACCTAATCCTTGACACAATCATTCTAATTTTTCATGAAATTGATTTCAAGTTATAGTTTTCCTAAACCTTGCAAATTTTTCATCAAAATGGATTACAACAAAATAATTTTCACAGGCGGAATTTAACATGTTATGCAATCTACACATGTATACATGATTTTTGATTATATGCATGCAAACACACCAAAAGGAATTATACACCCCCCAAATGTGAGGGATGCATTGTCCTCAATGCATAGAACTAAATGAAACCTAAATGATAATGGTATAAGAAATGAAACAAAAAATACAGGTATTCCCCTAGGCGTTTGATGAGGTGGAATTGTCATCGTGCTCGCTCTCTCTACCAATCTGATGTGAAGGCTGGCCTAAGTAGGCCTGAAATTTTGGATGTGTCAACGAAAATGGTGGTAAAGCTGTCATATCAATCTGCCGATCCTCCATCAGCCTTCTAAAATGTGCTTCCATAGCCCCATTGGACTGCTGTAAGAATCGGGCCTGGGCTGCCATTAAGTTTTCGAAGTTGGTTAGCCTAACGCTGGTTGGGAGTGGTTGAGATGAGGAAACAACTAGTGGTTGTGATGTTGGATGAGTTGTGGCAGTCCGGACTCCAGGTGGTGCGTAGAAAGATAGATCATCTACGATGGCTTAGCAATTCAACATCTCTTTTACGGCCTCCCATCGCACTCCAGCCCTTTTGATAAACCAATGATTAGCAATGGGAACCAATAGCTGCCTCTAGGTGCCTCAACATTCACACATATCTGATTGAATAATAGTCTCCCCACATCTATAAATAAGTCCAAGTAGATAGCATGAAGGAGAAGCACCCGGTCCATTGTAATATCACTCAAGTGGGTTGATGGCACCTTCCGGGTGGAGATGAAATAGAACATCATCTTTCCATGAAATAGGAGAGCGTTGCGCTTGAAAGACGTTAACTACGCACCGTCGATTTCCACTCTAATGGCACTACATAATAAGCTTGAGTGATTGCTGTTATATCTCTCTCATCCCCCTCCAAACTTTCTTCATATTGATCCGGGTAATCAATATTAGGTAGCTCATTGAATGCATTAATGGCTTAAGGATGAAATGGAACAATTTTGCCTCGGATCTTAACCCTCTCCTGATCATGCCCGAGAACATTAGCGTAGAATTCCTTCACTACAGGGACCATGGCCTGCTATGGCTGCACCATGAACTTTTGCCATCTCTGGGCATGGATTGAGTTTACGAAAGTCTGATGCCTAGACCCAAGTAGGGCTCATATAGGTGCATTTGATTTATAATTATGATTCGTGTATGTTTTGGATGATTTTATGATTTAATGATATTTTACAATTAGGGTTGTGATTAAGAATAGTGGTTAAGATTAATTCATAGCCCAATGTGAGTCAATATGACTAAAGAGGCTTAATAAGGATTAGAAGATGCTAATGTGGCATGAATAATTATTTTAATTTTCATGATTTAATTTATGAAATTTAAAATGATGATTATGGAATTATGTTGGAAAATGTAGAAAATTCATAACTTGACACCTATAAGGTGGATTGAGATGAAAATTTAAAGATAAGCTCATGACTTTGGGCTTAACCTTATGGGTGGATTGGATTAAGAAAAATATGATAAGATTAATATGATAATTATTTATTTTTATCTTACACCCAAAGGATAACTTCAAAGGATCATAACTTGATGTAGAAAAGTCAATTTTAGATGAAACTTGAAATGATCGAATAAAATTATAAATCTATGTTATAAAAGGATTGGATTAAGATAATTATCATAAAAATTGCTTAATCACAAAAGGATGAAAGAGGTTTCTTAGGGAGAAAGTAAAGAAAGAAGCTTAAGGAAAAAGCAAAGTGAAAGACTTAAGGAGCAAGCAAGATGGAAGACTTAGGGAGTAAGCAAGGTGGAAAGCATCCTTATAAAAGGGACAAAAGGGGCAGCCCAATGGGACATTCCAGCAAGAAAAAGGAAAGAGAGACAGAAAGAGAGATAGAAAGGGAGAAAACATTTTCTCCACAAAGGAGCAGCAGCTAGGGTCATCCCAAGCAGGCCAAGCAAGGAGGAAAAGGAAGAAGAAATGAAGGAAAAAAGGATTCAACAATTACCCATATTTATGTTTAATTTGGGTAAGTATTATGCTTTTTTGATTCACATACGTTAACCTAAATCATGTTTGGTTAATGATTAAGGTAAAGATAGTTATAAATATTAAATTCATGAGTAAATATCTCCTCGAATGCTTGCTGAATGATTAATCAAACCAAACCCTCATATAGATTATGCGTTAATAATTATAAGGGTGAAATGAATCACATGGGTATCTTCACATGTATTGAATCTAGAATAGGAAAGAAAAGTATGAATGAAATAATAAATGAACGACTTTTAACATAAAATTTTGTTTAAGAACTCATAATAAGGTGATTAAGGAATGACCCACTTTTCAGCTAAAAAGGGTAAGCAGGTTGTCAATTAAAAATCTAAGAAAATCAACTTTAACAGGTTTGAATGGGTGTCAGGATCAGCTGCACTATTTTTAATAATTTTTATACAAGGTATTTTGAGATGAACATTTTCTATGATGTGGAAGAAATCATGAGTAACACTCGAATAAAATAAAAATTAATTTTTGAAAGGTATAAATGTACCTAATAATTAACGTGAATTGAATTATCTGAAAAATGATGCTGCTATCCAACAGGGTAAAAATACTGGAATAAATTTAAATACTTCATTTGTTGCGCTGTAAATATTTATTATGGTTAACCCATGTAGTTATTAAAATATGATAGAAATTTCATATTTAAATTCCATGATTTGATTATGATTCAAAAATGAAATAGATTAGTGTGTCTGATTTCAACATTATGGACAGATTAAGGAATAAATCAAAATTAATATTAAATTTCTAATTTTTGGGATTGAATTTAACTTATAATGGGATATAAATAAGTATCATAAGTTATTATGAGGGTTTAACTTATTAAAGGTAGATTTTAAAAAGTATGGAACTTAGGATTACGTATATGACCTGATTTTCATCTTTTTATGATATGTATGAAACATGAATTATGCTAATGAGTTTATGGATGATATAAAGGGTAAAATACTGTAGATTTAGGGTACTTTATGTGTTGAAAATAGGTTTGGAAGGTTTGCCCTAAATCTGATTTTTTAAGGGTATGTAAAGGGATGTCCAATGAGGGGTGCAAAAGAGTATCCAAAACATGTGTAGAAGTTGTTATTTTATGAAGCAACCAATATATGGATTTTAAATAGATAATATTATAATAAATTTTGGTTAAGAAAACCATGATTAATTGCTGGAATATATGGATTAAAAATCCATTTTGATTTAAGTATCAAAAGAGACGTTGAAAGTGTGTAAAACGAGTGATAAAGTTGCTGTTTTGGAAACCTATTGTAAATGGATTAAAATTTCAAAAACAAACTCTAAATTATATGTTAATTAAGGAGTTTAATCATGCTAAATTGGGATACAAGTCACTGTTTTGAAAAAGTTTAAGAAAAACATAGGTTATGCGACATAAGATGAGTGTATATAGAAGGATATATATGGACAAGTGATAAATGACTTATGGATTTGCTAAAATGCAAAAATGCATAAATCTATGATGAAATGCATGATTATGTTGCTGTTTTGCTAATTAAGTTTAACTCAAAATTTGAAATTAATATATGAGGTTTAAGACATCATATATGTGCCTAAAGAGAACACCGACATATGAAATATGAAAAATATGTGAAAAATGACAAATGGGAGGTCATAAACCTACATATGATGTTTTAATAAAAGATAATGATATGTATACAAGTTTACCTCACATAAGGGTATTAAAAATGAAATGAATAGATCATATGATGGATACGTTATGTTGTTATGGATGAACACCCAACTAGAAAGATAAGTGGGTTAAGCTAGTTCAATCCAAATGGATTCATGTAGGTTGAAAAACCTTAAGGAATGCAAGCATTTGAAGTTGATGTATATAAATGAAATGTCATCTTTATTTATTTAGGCAAAGGCAAGGATGGAAGAAAGGGAATTAAGGCTATCTCAGATAAGCAAGTGAACTTTCTAAAATACTGTTTTCTTTCTATGTGTTGACATGATTGAAAATGTTTATGATGATGTTTTAACGAATAGGCAAACACAAGTTTTTAAAATGATGACTTTAATGAAAAGCCACAAGTTTTGAAAAAGGATGGCTTTAATGAAAAGTCTCCAGGTTTGCTTCATGAGAAGCAACACTTTTTAAGATGATTATTTTATCACAAGTGTTGCCAAGGATTGAGATTGCTTTATGTTGATGGATTTAGGAATTTGCTTACAAGTAGGAAAATTCTTCATGATGTTGTTTTTTAAGGATTTCATGCTTTATGCCGATGGATTTTAAGCAAACAAGTTTTTTTATGATATTGATTTCAAAAGGGATTTGATTTCTATGACATGACGTTTAAACATAAACGATAATTGGACATGGTCCATATGTTTGAAATGATATTAGAAAAGTTTTGATATTCTTTAGATAAGGAAATATAAAATGTTTTTTAAAAAATATTGGTATGGATATTGATAAAAAGGGGTTTTAGGATGGCCGATGTAAGGACCATGTATTTTATTTTATTTTATTTTCATTATAACCCTTCTCTATTTATGAGATAACTTATGAACATGCCACTAGGAGTTTATGATATTAATGGATGCATAACATGTATGAATATGACATCTAGGGACATATAGTGCATATATGTAAATTTAAATGTGTAGGATTAGTGCGTCTTTGTTGAGCACTATAACTATTTTTTTCCTTTGCAGAGTAGGCATGAGGTTCGACCTGACCGGTCAAGTCGCAAGGTCAAGGGGGTAAAGGGGGCAGTGCCCCCAGAGAAATTTTTAATTATTAAGTTGTAGGAGAGGGAAATTAAATTACTAATTGCGACTAGACCCGACCTATGCCCCAGCTCTTGATTGACATGAGGAGAGGGTTGTTCATGGCCCTTGATAGACATGAGTAGATGATTGGTTGTGTTATTCTATTTATAAGTGGTTATATGCATACAATCTTGGGAGTGAGATTGGACCCATATGTGTTAGCTTGATCACTACATGTGCATCCATCATTTTACTTATTTCCACTTTGTGCTAACCAATATCTACTTGATGGGTCTATTTAGACTCATATCGTTTGTTATTGTGCCTTTAGATCACAGGTCAGGTGGGGAACTTCAAGATGAGACAAGTTGAAGATCAAATATGAGAGACCACAGCACAATATTTTAATTTCAGTTCTTTCAAATTTGTGCTTTTTTGATAATCATATATGCAGGCAATTATTAAGGCAGATTCACTTTGACAATTATATTGTATTTGGTATTTCGGATTGGATTATAATCCTTGCGGATGCACATATGCATGATCATTATATTTGCTCAATGTGTAAGGGTAATATTCAATGATTTGCCCTTCTATGTGAATGTCCTTATTATATGAAGATACAAATATATAAATATAGGATTGAATGTTACAGATTGAAATATTTATGAATATTAGGTCATGTATTCCATATTACCTCTTGTATATTATGGGGAGATGCTGCCGAATTTTTCTTAGGTTGTGTAACACCCATTGACTAGTTATTGAGTATTTCTAGGAATGGGGCATTACGGCCGACCAAATAAGTTGATTTCATAAAATGGTCTGATTTTGGGTTGCTAAAATGTCATGCAAAAGGCTATGCAAGCCGCTCTTTATGTAAAAAGGGCAAATTAGATATGTGGACAAGGATGTGATATTAGGGTGATTAAGAAGGGGATGCTACAATTACACGACCTTTGTGAGCAAAAGGCCCCAAACTGGAAACAAATAATATGCTAGGAAAATATGTGGTTTATTCTTGAAATTCAAAAGCTTTGAAGTTCTTTCATCATAAGAATTTTAAGATTTATTATTTTCTCAAACATTTCAATTGCTTATCAAAATATTTTACTTAAAATTTTTCTAAAAGAATTTAAGGAAGGTCATCCTAAAACTATATATCAAATGAAACTTCACTCGCTTTACAAGTTGACACGGATTGCGGTCTGTGATGTTCTTCAAGAATGGATGCGGACTATGGTCTGTGATCCTGCTTTTTCAAGATGGTTTAAATGGACACGGGCTGCGGTCTGTGATACTTTAAACTACATGAACTACGGTCTGTGATGATGATGTATGGTGCACCAATACAAGGAATAGGTCAGTTCTAGAGCACGATCGGAGATGGACAGAGGTCCAGTCTACATATGACCTAGTCGCTAAGGGATGGTAGGAGGCCAGCAGCACCCTCCCTAAGATGGGAGAAGATGAAAGAACAGTTGCCTAATTAGCGTGCTGTTAATGATGGATTCTCTTCAAAAAGGTAGAATGATAACTTGCTAAGTGTCACTACTGGATGAGGAGAAATTCATTTGCATATATTTTCCTTTTGAAAACCCCAAGGATTGAGACATAAAAGCATTTATATGAAAAGTTATCCTATATGGGAATTTTATTAGCCGTAATAGAGTATTTTACACAAAAAGGTGTAAATAACAAGGATGAGATGAAATGTTTTTATGCAAATGCTTTCATGAAAATAGATTATGTATTTTTGTCTTGTTGCTATTGTTGGAAACAATGCTTCAAAACAAAACAAATTAATCAAAGATTGAGTTTTGATGATTAACAAAGACTAACTTGA
>JAXCLR010000092.1:30599934-30610067 GCA_035584095.1 Annona squamosa
CTGCATCTTGAACTTTGAAAAACTCAAGTCGATCTTGGGGTCGACTTCGTCTGCGACTTCACCCAAGTCGCAAACCGGAGTCGACTTCGGCTGCGACTTCGGAATTTTCTGCCCCAAAATCAACTCTGGAGTGAATTTTCCATCTCAAGTCGATGCTGGAGTCGACTTCGTCTGCGACTTGGCTTCCCAAGTCGCAAGTGGAGTCGACTTGGCATGTGACTTCACCTGCTCTTCTTCCATTTTCAAATCTGGTCGTGAGGTTTATTTTGGAGTCGAAGATGGAGTCGACTTTGAGATCGACTTCACCCTCAGTCGAAGTCCAGGTTGACTTGGAAATCGACTTAGCCATTTTCATTCCTTAAAACATTCAACATAATAATTAGTATTCACTTTATACTCAAATTTAACTTTGTTAATCATCAAAACTCATGCTTTGGTTAATTTTGTTTTATTTTAAACATTGTTTCCAACAGAAGACACCCACTGAGAAGGTAAGCAAGTTATATCTTTTACAAATTATTTCCAAAATAATTAAAATTGTTTGTGAATTTCTTTTATGAAATTTATTTAAGGTTGGCCATACCTATAACTGCTTTACGTGAACTAAAGTTTGTTTTGTTAAATTATTTATTAAATGCTTTTTATGAAATTATTTATGATTTGCAAATATCATGTCAGCATGTGAATGTGAATGAGCATGTGCATGATGAATAGGCCTTAGTCAAGGTAGTAAGCGGACCGGATGTCCCCCTCGCTATTGCCAAGTCGCTTAATAGGCCTAGGCCGGCGGCGACCTCCCTGAGATGGGAGCATTCATGGGATGGGCACCTAGCTAGTGTCGCATCTAAAGGAATGTCATGAATGCTATGTATGCATTGCATTTGCATTTTATGAAATGCATAAAAATGATTGAAAATTTTTGTATGGCTTGCTTATTGAGTAATATTACTCACCTATGATTTTTCAACAACAGATAGGAAATGATGGTGAAGGCAGCATGCCAAGTGTTATGTAGTTTGGATATAAATATTATATACGTAAATTTGACGTAAAGACAATGATGTTAATTTTCAAATGGAAAAGAATACCTTTTACCTTTTCAATGATGATATGACTTTGTTACATGAAAATATATTTCATGTTGGATGAATGATGAAAATTTTCCATGTATTGATATTACATATATATATAATCCTGCCATGTGATCAGGGCAACAATCCTGAGTCACGTTTACCAATCAAAATGATCCTGGAATAAGACTTCTAGGCACCTCGGTTTCGGGTGCCACATGATATAAGTAAATAATGTTCCAATATTGATAAATGATTATTTGGGATGAATAATTATGATAATTATGATATTGGAATGATGTTATATTAATTTCATGATTTTTGAAATTAAAGATTATGCTTAAGTGAAATTATGTTGATTTTTAGTATATGGAGAAAATGCTTTATTTAGCTAAGTTAATGATAATAAATTCAAAATTTATGAATTTTTTCATGATATACTAACTGAGAACTATATTATGGTATTTTTATTTTTGGAACTCATGAACAGTAACCCACGTTGCTGTTAACAGTAACCTCGGGTGAACAGTAAACATGAATAGTGATCATGAACAGTACCATGAACAGTAAAAACATAAATTGGGTGGAAAAAGATGAGATTAGTATTTATATTTTAAAGAATATATAAATGAAATTTTTTAAGGAATTTATGGATAAAAAATCTATATAAAGAGGTAATCACCAAGTATCCTTATAAAATTAACCTCTATAGGAATGAGGTAATGAATGATTATAAAGCATGCATTGAAAGCCAACTAAGACATGGAATGATATAGATAAAAAATATTTTTTCCTTGTATCGGAAAAGGAAAGAAAAAGGTGGAGGGCACAGACTGAGGATTTAAGTAGGTTATATGCATTCTAAAATATTTATGAATGATTGCAAATTGTTTACTTACGTGTTTTATGAATTAAATTTAAGGATGATCATTCCTATAATGCTTTTCATGAAATGATTACTATCTGCTTGTTAAATTATTTTCTAAATGATTTATCAAGTTTTATAGAGCACATCATGCTAGCATATGTATGAACATGGTGCAGAAGGAAAAGGCTTTAGTGAATGTAGTAAACGGATCAGAGGGCCTCCTTTCACTATTGCCAAGTCGCAAGGGTTGTGTGTCGGTGGCGTCCTCCTAGAGGTTAGAGACACAAGGAAAGTCATGAATGACTGAATGCATTGCATTCTCATGAAATGCATGAACAAGTTTTTGTCCCATTGGTAATTGATCACTTGGTAAGTGTCTCCTACCAAATGAGGAGAAATGCATTTGAATGAAAGGAAAATATTTACTTGCTAAAGGAAAATACTTGCTTACTGAGTATTATTACTCATATGTATTTTTAAAATGGCAAACAGGCTATGGAGCTGACTCATAAAGGATGCCAGGTAGAAATGGCCTCTAAATATAATTGCAGTTCTATGTGTACGTCCAAAGAAACAAATGTATGATAATCATGTTAAAGACATATTTTATAGATATTACAAACATGATTGTATTTATGTGAATTATTTCAATAAAAGAAGATATGAATTATTTTATGATGATATGAATAAGTCCATAATGAATGATGATGAATGTATATTTATGTGATGAAAGAAAAGAAAAAGAAAGAAAAAAATTGGACGAAATCCAATTAAGAACTCGTCGCGTGATCAGGGAAACAATCCTGACTCACATTTACCAATCAAAATCGGTCCCAGAGTAAGGCTTCTAGGCACCTTGGTTCAAGGCGCCATAACTTAGTTTATAACCCATTTTTATTAATATACACGGTTCATTTGAATTTTAAGTTGAAATGCACATATAGCACATACTTGTGCATTACATTGGCCATTACACAACATGTTCATTCCCATAAGTAGGGTAATCAGTCAATCACTTAATAATCATTCAATAATCATTATTTAAAGGTTCATTACTTTCCATACACCATACTTCACTTATTTTTCAAAAATTTATACGTCGGTACTCATTTTAAGCACTCGTTGTTGCCTTAAGTCTCATAAATTAACCCCAAAATTTGAGATTATCCTTATGTATCTAAAAAGAAATATAATCATGTAATTTATCATATTTGTATGCATTTTTTGTATTAAATTAATTTACATAAGTCATTTACCACTTATTCATGTCCATCCTTCACATATACCTATTTCACAATATATATAATGCATTTCATAAAATTTTCCAAATCAGTAACTTAGTCCCTAATTCAGCATGATTAACATCCTTAATTAACACTTTATTTAGGGTATTTTTATAAAATTTTAATCCACTAATTATAGGATTCCAAAACAACAACTTTGGAACCTATTTTTCACACTTTCAATGTACGTTTTTGTGAAACCAGCTTCTTTAAGCAATACACATATTATTGATGAGCTGCATATATTTCAATTAAAATACTTGCTATTTACGCAAGTATACGTGCCGTGTCAAGTAATAAAGAGTGAGTAGAGTATCGTTCCCATGAGGAATTGTTAACCGAAATTATTAATTAGTTAAACTACTTTCGATGGGTAGAAAATTCTGATTTTATGATTTAACTAAACTAACAATTGCAATGAAAAATTAGAGTGAAAGTTACAAGACTACTGGATACTTTAAACGGGTTTTTTGATTAGGGATGACAGATGGATAGCTTGGAATCCTTGAATCTAAACTATGTTGCTTTAGTTCTTTTTAATTGGATTGCATATGGATTTACGAGCCCAAGTTCATATATCTTTATATCTATTTAATTGTTATGTTCCCATGTCATTGAATAAAGTGAAATTGATAAGTTCATAACCTGTATAATGGCTACACAGGGTTTAATTGTATATTCCTATCCATTAAACAACTCCCCTTACACAAAGGTAAAAACCTATGCCTTGCACATGGATCTAACAGAGATCTTCCTCTTCCAAGGATAAATCAAGCAATTAATTCATCTTACAAGTTAGCTAATCTTGTAAAAAGCATTAAGTCCACAAATGCAAAGGTAAATCACACACAATCATATATAAAATCAAATATTCATCCCTGAATATTATAAGAACTAAGAAACAATATAGTTTAGAATTCAAATCATCCTAACTATCCATCTAATGGAAGTTTAGTTCGAAGACATGATTTCAAAATCTATTACATCCATGTGAAAAGCATCCATGAAAGTAGAGAAAGAAAATTAGAAAGAATAAGAGAAAACTGTTTTCCGGCGGTTTCCACCAACGGGGTTGATTCCTCTCTCCAATTCGAGCTTTTAATCTTGATTTCCTCTTTCTCTTGCTCTCTAGCTCGTCCCTCAACTTCCTCTTTTTTTTTTTCATATCGCGCGCGAACCTCTTGGAACTATTTACAGAGTCTTTTTGTGTAGCTTGCGCACTGAAGTTTGTGTGTACAAATGCGTATTGGCGCCTAGGCACCAACTATCTTTATGCTGGGCAACTTGAACATGTGATGTAAACCCTAGGAATCCATGCTTTGGTGCCTAGGCACCAACTCCCTGGACTTTCCTGCTTGGAGCTTCTCCTTGATATGTTGTGATTTATCATTCATGGCGCCTAGGCACCCCTAGCTGGCGCCAATTCTCCGGAAGCCATGCTGCAAGCTGTGTGTGTTGAAAATGGACAAGGCATGTAGGGTGGCGCCTAGGCGCCATCCATCTATCTCTAGTTGCCTCAGCTTGCTTTCAACTCACTCGTTTTACCTTCATATGTCCCGTCCTTCCTGCAAAAGATGGAAAAACTAACTAAATGAACTAAAAATGCCTAAATAATGCTCCTAAAATACAAAGCGGATGAAAATTAAACTAAATGAATGCAAATTTAGTCTAATATCTCGAACTAACACACAAATTAAGTCTGAAATGGGCCATGATAACTGCAAAAATATGATTTATCATACCCCCAAAATTAAATATTTCTAGTCCTCGAGCAAACATGCAACCCTAATGAATCAATGAATTAATGAATTCGTGCAGACTCTATCAACTCCATTTGCTTCCTATTATGTTTTGATCAATTCACTTATCCATTTTACAAGGTCGAGATTAATTCAACTTGAAAAATCCTTCATTATAAAAATAAGGCATGTATTTTCTTTCTCAAACCAAGTTACCTGTGAATGTTATGATTCCATAATGCACATTCATAATTCAACATATTAATCTCCCATTCGATCAGAAAACTGGTTAGAAAATTAATGGACACAAGCAAACCAAGGATTAAGCTAAATACACTGGTCATAGTAAATGGTATCAAGTCACTGGATTTCATTTCTAACAATTACACATTCTTCTTCCCCTCAAAACTTATTGCAAAAATACTCCTCACCGTATTTCAGGATATCTGGAGATCTCTTTTTAGTTTTTTTTGGCTCCCCTCACCATATTTCAGGGTATCTATGGAAAATTTCCATTTTTAAGCATTATTACTGTGATTTTACTTTGCTTTTTTATGCGAACTTTGTCATTTGTCGATGCCAAGTCCCAGTTACTCAACTTAGGTCAACCACCCCTTTATTATTTTTTCTAATGCCTTGTTGGGCCAGAAAAATTCCACCTAGGAAATTAGGGAAAATCATGGAAATGACGTGGCAAAAATATTTGACGTTTAGTCTAAATTTCAAGGTTCATGAAAAATCAAAAGCTATAAAAGGGGGAGCATGCTTGAACGACCAAACCATCCCACACCTTCCCAAGCTTGAGCAAATCTCACTCCCACACACCCCCACATGTCCCAAGTGAGAAAGAAGGAAGGAGAGAAGGAGAAGAGAGAGGAACAGAGGAAGGGAGAAGCCTATCTTCACTTGAGGTAAATGAATTCTTTCGAAATTTTTTTTGGATATTAAATAGGGTAAAACCATGCTTAGATAATACCTAAGCATAAAAAAATATGTATAGTTATACTGCTTAACTGGAATTATGCCAAAACATCAAAAATTTGGAGCAAGGATAAAGCATTCGGGAAAATCATGCATAAAATGAGTAAATAATGCTCCAATATTGCTAAATGATGGTTTGGGATGAATTTTTATGATAGTTATAATGTTGGAATGATGATATATTAATCTCATGATTTTTAGATTTAAGGATTATACTTGAGAGAAATTATGATAAATTTAGTATATGGAGGAAATGATTTAATTGGCCAAGTTAATGATGATAAATTCAAAATTCATGAATTTTTCCATGATGTACTAAACATAAGCTATGTCAAGGTATTTTTTATTTTTGGAACCTATGAACAGTAACTTTCAACATTATGAATAGTAACCTGCTACAATAATTTGCTACAGTACTATGAACAGTGAACAATGTGATTTTGAAGAAAATTTGAGATTAATATAAGGATGGAATTTTTGAAGAACCTATGGATAAAAAAATCCATATAAGGAGATAATGACCAAATGTTATAAAGCAGGCATGGGAAGCAACCTGAATGGAATGAATGAAATGTCTTTTTTCCTTGAATAGGAAAAGGTAAAGAAAAGGTTGAGGACACCGACAGAGGAGGTAAGCAAGTTATATGCTTTCTAAAATGTTTCTAAATGATTGCAAATTGTTTGCTCACGTGTTTTATGAATTATATTTAAGGATGGTCATTCCTATAATACTTTACATGAAATGATTGCTAACCGCTTGTTAAATGCTTTTATAAAATATTTATGATTTATAAATATCATGCCGGCACTTGTATGTAAATGAGCATGGTGCACGAAGAACAGGCCATAGTTGAGGTAGTAAGTGGACTGGATGTCCCCATCTCTATCACCAAGTTGCTTATACAGGCCCAGGCCGACAGCGACCTTCCTGAGATGGGAACATGTATGGGATGGGCGCCTAGCTAGCATCACATCTAAAGGAATGTCATGAATGCTATGGATGCATTGCACTCGCATTTTATGAAATACATGAAAAAGATTTAAAAATTATGTATGGCTTGCTTACCGAGTATTATGACTCACCCATGCTTTTTAAATGACAGACAGAAAATGATGAGGAAGGTAGCATACAAAAAAACGTGCAGATATGAATGTTGTATATGATAATGTTTATGTAAAGACAATGACGAAGATCTTAATGTGGAAAAAAAATATCTTTCGAGTTAGATAAATAATGATGTTTATGAACAAACAAAAATCATAACGCTGATAGGTAAAGTATATTACAAGTTGAATGAATGATGATAATTCTCCGTGTATTGATATCATATATATATATATACATATATATATAAATCTTGCCGTGTGGTCAGGGCAACAATCCTAAGTCACGTTTACTAATAAAAAATGGTCACGGAGTAAAGAATCAAGGCACCGCAAAGCCGTGGTCTATGATACTTTAAATCAAACGGACTATGGTCCGTGATGATGATGTATGGAGCACCAGTACAAGGAATATGCTGGTTATAGAGCACGGTCGGGATAATCGGAGCCCACTCTACATATGACCAAGTTACTAACAGATGGCAGAAGGCCAGCGGCGCCCTCCATGAGATGGGAGCAGGATGAAAGTACAACCGCTTGGATAGCATGCTGTTAAGTATAGATTATCTTCCAAAAGGTAGAGTGATCACTTGCTAATTGTGAAGCCCTATCTTGTATAAAAGTCATGTAAATAATATTAGATGAATTATGTATGAATGATGTATTCATATTAAGGTGTTTGCAATTTTTTAAGATTTTGTAGCTAGGTTATCTATGTGAATGGTTGTTTAAATTTACTAATGGAAGATAATGTGGGTTATTATGATTGAAATATCATATGGAGGATGGATAAATAATTAGTATGTTATGAAAGGTTTGATTTAATTTTAAAATGTAATTAATGGATATTAGGAGGTTAATTATGGAGACAAGTTGAGAAAATATTGAAAAATTCATAACTTGGTGACCCTAAATATGATTGAGGTGAAATTTGAGGGGGGAGCACATAATTACATGCTTAATCTCATGGAAAAATTAGATTATGAAAATTTTGAAGAAAATTGATCATCACCTTTCAAAGCTTAAAATGGCCATAACTTGGGCTAGGAAGATCGGATTAAAATAAAATTTGAAATGAACGGCTAAAATTATGAAATCAAGGTTTTGGAAGGATTTGATCATGCCAATAATTAAGGGATTAATCTTGCATGAAATTAGCATGAGAAATTTGACTTTTCAAATTTTAAAGTAAATAACATTTATGATGAAATGGAATAAAATAAATAAATGGAAAAAGACAAATTTGAGGTGTCAAAAGAGGGTAAATTGTAGGGTATTATGTGAATGATCAAAAATGAGAAAATCCGTGCAATTATCTTCTAATTAAATGCATAATTAATGGGTCAAATGGAAAATGGGAGAAGTGACCGAAATATGGATGTCCAAATAGCTTTGTAGCTGGATTTTTGGAATTTTTAATAATAAAATGTATACCCAAAGTCAACCATGAGTTAATGTATGTAATTTGGTATTAAATTAAAGTGAAATTCAGATTTTATTAGGCTGATCTGGACTGTTGAATGAAGGAGGAAAAAGTGGACAGCAATATGCTTACTTGGTGATGTGGACGGTTTGGCAGCTCAATGCATTGTTTATAATTTTTTTACTAACCTAAATTGACCCTAAATGCCCTACTCTACTAGATAATTAAATTAGTGATTAATTAAAGCTAAGAAAAAAATAATTTTGATGTGATAATCTGCAGCAAAGTTGGACGTGATGCAGGCATCCAAAAATGGACAGCAAATGGTGTCCGATCAAATGACCTGAAAAGTGAATTTTTATAATTTTTAAAAAATTATAAAATGCATGGATAAATAGCCTAGGTAGTAGGGAAAATAAATATGCATTTATTAGTTGCAAAATTCATTGGAAAAAAATGGAAAAAGGCAGCTGATGGTGGACGTGATCTGATGGATAGCATGGTGTTAATTAAATGCTATGGATAATTAGTGGATTTATAAATTAGATAAAGATAATTTTGATGGCCCACAAGTTGCCATGTCAGTAAAGGAGATAGGAGTGCATTGGAAATTACAAAGAGGACGTTAAACACTTAGAAATTTTTAAAATTTTGAGCTCCCATTTTCACAATAGCTCACGACCCCCCTTTTCATTATTTTCATACTCTAAAACCAAGTGAATAAAGAAAGGAAGAAAAGTAAGAAGTAAAGTGAAGAAATTTCTTGAGAAGGAGAAGTGAAGTTATCAACAACACAAGTAAGTAAATGCTTTGAGTTTAAGTGATTCTACTCTAGTTTTTTGAAGATTATTTATGAGCTATTCCTGTGTGTTATAAGGGCACTTTAACGAAGAGTTATGATGTTTTTCACTAGGAAATTTAATGGAATTTTATAACAAGTGATATAGTTAAGAGTTAAGAGTATATAGAGAGTGAATTGTGTGTTGTCTAAGCTTATACTCTAGGTTAACGATGCTGAAATTTTGTTTTAAGTTTCTGTTTAGATTAGTGAATGTATTCACATAATAAATCATGATTTGACGATGATTATATCTGAAATTTAACATGTGTTGTGGAATATAGAAAGTACGTTAGTTACGGCATCGTCTAAGACCCAAAATTCACATCTAAATGATGAAAATGATAAAGGAAATAATTCAAATAAATTTTTAATAAAATATAGGGCAAAATACCATAAATTTAGGATACTTTGGACATGAATAAGGGCATTATAAAAACTGCCTAAATTCGAATTTTTATAAAAGCAAAAAGTGGACGTCCAAATGGTGCTAACGGGTACCCTATATATGTAGGAAATGTTGTTGTTTTGCAACTAATTTATATATGGAGTTTAAATATGTGAAAATGTATTGGATTTAGAGTAAGAAAGTTGGGATAAATTGTTGGAATTAAATTGATAAAAATCTATTTATGTTGAAAGACAAAGGAGACGTGTTGTGGAACCCCAAATTTTTAAGACCATGTATGAAACCCTAAGGTCATGAACCTTGGGTTATTGATTTTTTTTAATATATAATTTTTGTAATACATGGAATTGAAGGATCAAATAATTAATTATGAAATATAATTTTAAATGAATAGTAAATGTGAATAGTGGAACGTGAA
>JAXCLR010000092.1:30622048-30640124 GCA_035584095.1 Annona squamosa
TTTTCAAAATACTTGAAATTGTTTGTGAATTGCTTTATGAAATTTATTTAAGGTTGGCCATACCTATAACTGCTTTAAATGAACTGAAGTTCATTTTGTGCAATTATTTATTAAATGTTTTTATGAAATTATTTATTATTTGCAAATATCATGCAGGCATGTGTGTGTGAATGAGCATATGCACGAGGAATAGGCCTTAGTCGAGGTAGTAAGCGGACCGCATGTCCCCCTCGCTATTGCCAAGTCGCTTAATTGGCCCAGGCCGGCGGCAACCTCCCTAAAATGGGAGCATGTATGGGATGGGCGCTTTGCTAGCGTTGCATCCAAAGGAAGGTCATAAATGCTATGTGTGCATTGCATTTGCAATTTATGAAATGCATGAAAATTATTGAAAAATTATGTATAGCTTTCTTACTGAGTATTATTACTCACCCATGCATTTTCAACAACAGAGAAGGCAGCATGTAAACTGACATGTAGTTTTGATGAAATATTGTATATGTAAATTTTATGTAAAGACCATGATGATAGTTTTAAGATGGAAATGAATATTTTTATTTTATGAAACAGTTTTGGTTTATAACTGTGATATGTGAAATATATTTCGTGTTAGACAAATGATAGAAATTTTCCATGTATTAATGATAAAAAAAATCCTGCTGTGTGATCAGGGCAACGATCCTGAGTCACGTTTACCAATCAACACGATCCCGGAGTAAGGCTTCTAGGCACCTCGGTTCGGGGCGCCACAAAGACCCTTTCCATTTTGTCTTCCTTTCTTTTCCTTTCGTTGCAATTATGTTTGCATTTACATCACATTTGCATTTGCATTTGCAATCATTTTAGTTTTTATACATTGAAGACAATGCATTCTATAAGTTTGGGAGGGTTCTTTGTCCTACTTTTCTTCCATTTCATATATTGCATTTAGATAGCCATATTATATGTGTTGAAGGTTGCATTTAAAATCTTGCTTGTGATAATTAATTACTTACAATCTATCTTGATGAATGCTCGCAATGTTCAAGAAAACTCTAAATTTAGACCAAATTCATGAAAACTTCAAAATTTTTAAGGCATGATTATGTATTAATTGAGCTATGTGTTAATTTTTTTCAAAGTTTTCAAGTGGCATGCAAATGATGTGATTCGTTTAGTAGTTGAATTTTATTATTCACTTCCTTGCTAACATGCTCAATTGAAATGATTAAGGAAAATTTTTTTTCTGTGCAATATGAGTACTTATGCCTGATTGTACTTGAATATTATATCATTTTGCAACCGTTGTTCCCCAATATTGAGCCTACATATATTTACTTCTTTTTAACCCTGTGCTTTAAAGTAAATACATTGTCTTAGTAATTCATAGTGCAATTCATGTTTTTACTTGAGACGTAGGGTTGAAATATTTATATATATATATATATATAATATATCCATGTATATATATTCCTCCTAGTAAGATTTTGCCTAAATAATGAAGGGATGGCTAACTTGAGCTGAGTAACCGAGACTGAGCAGCTACAAATGTCAAAGTTCATGTAAAAAGGCAAAAGAAAAACCACAGTAATAGTGCTTCATAGAAAAATGCTCCCAAGATGCCCTAAAATGTGGTATGGGGAGCCAAAAAATATATGAAAAAAGAAAAAAACAAAAAAAGAGAAAATTCTCCAACTACCCTAAAATAAATGAGGAGAGTTGAACTAATTATGCAATTTTTGCAAATCTAGGCCAAGTGGAATTGATGGATTAATTCTACGTTTTCATTAAATAATAGATTTACTTTGAGCTTATTCATTTATATTACACTTATCCTAGACAAACCTTTTGATCAAGAGAACTATTAGCAAGGTTGAATTATAACTTTTAACTATTTACGATCACACTTGTATGTAACTTGACTTTGTATTGAAAAATGCATATGTTGGCTTGAATTTAATAGGGTTCATGAGTTATTTCAATATATAACTATCTTTTGCATTGTTAAGTTGAGAGATGTGATTGCATTGCTAATAAATATGTGCAAGCTTAGTTTTGACATGTAATAGTTGCATTTGTGTTTTTACGTGTTTCTTGGGACCAACAATGTTCAAGTTTGGGGGTATAATAACTCTATGAAAATAAAGTTATCAACATTCATTTTACACTCATTTGGAATGCTAGTTTAAGAGAAACACGTATATCTGTATATGTTTTGTATTAGTTTACATCATTTGGGTAATTCTTACATCTTGTGTGGTTTTTGTGCATTTTAGGTTGCATCTAGCTGAAATTGGTCTTATTTTAGTTGTTTTAATTTCATTTGATCATTTTAAAATGTATTTACTGGTTTCATTCTTTTTTTATAGGAAACAAAGAGCATTTCCCGTGCAATTTCGAGCCAAAAAGAGGATGAAATGAGTAAAACTACTTGAAGCTATCAAATTGTGCAAAGCTATCTCTAGCGGCACGGAGGCCACAACCACGAACATAATTGCCTTAAGCAGTTTTGCACCACCACTATCCAGTAGCATGATGGTCGCAACCACAAAGGCCCGTGGGTGTAAATGTCCACATGTGTGAGCTCCAATTGCAAGGGTTCATAAATACATCATTTAGGGTTCCAAAATGGAAGAAGAGAGAGCTCATGGGGAGCAGCTAAGGAGAAGAAAAGAAGAGATTTTGAAGTGGAGATCTCAATTGTTTAGTGGAAACTAGCAAGTTTTGTCTCCTCCTCTTTTTCTATCTATTTTTCTATTTATCCATCTCTTGGATGTACATAAACTAGTGTTTGATTGGATTTGATACTATGTTCTTGAGCTAAACTCCTTGTGATGATAGATTGAAAGGATTTAACCCTTAAACTATGTTTGGTTTGATTTCTTTTGGAATGAATGATTAACTATCTTTGTAGAGATTGTTTTTGTGTGCGATTGCTTCTATATATCATGTTCAATGCATTTGTAAGCTTAGTTACCTTGTAAATTGATTTAATATCTAGATTTATGCTTGGAAAAGCAAGATTTAGATGAGATTCATGCACAGAGCACAAGTTTTTAACACTTGCAGTGTTGAATGTTAATGTGGATATGAATATACCTGTTAACCTTATGTAATCTTGTATAGGTTATGAGCTAATCAATCTTGTTATACTTGTTGACATGGGAAAATTGCAATAAGTTAGAGTAGGATTAAGCTTTTATGCATTGATAGATGTATAAAAACACATGTGAACCAAGGTTAGCAGTTCTTTACACAACCAAGTAAAATGAAACCAAACTAACATAGCTTAGAATCCCAACTGGCTCCTACACTAACTTTGATCAAATCTAATGAATCCCAACTGGCTCCTACATTGCCATTTGCTCTTTACACATTGAATTTTTGCGTTCAAATTAAATTTTTGTTCAATCAATCGTTTAAATTTTCTACTAAGCAAAGGCAATTGAATTTTGAAGATATAACTAGTTTGACCTAGTCCTCGTGGGATTGAAACGCTATTCACAATTTATTACTTGCACGACACGTAAATTCGAGTTAAAATGAGCAATTTAATTAGTCATATACGTGACTAGTCAACTATTATCTTGTCTTCCTGCTTCCCAAAGTTAGTTAAAATGCTACATGAAGCACATGCATACATGTGCTATTGCTTTAGACTGCATTCGATAATATTGAGGGATTTCTTTTCAATTTATAGTTTTTCTATAATGCAGAGGTTTTTTAAGCTGTGACCATTAATCAAAGATTTTAGTCAAACACGAGTCTTCCTTACACCATTAAGCAAAGGTTAATTTTAACTCCTTAATTTTCTTATAGATGGAGAACATCTGTCTAATTACCTAACAATTTTTTTATTTTTTATTTAGACAATATTTTTATTTGCATTTTTATACAACGTGATTTTTGAAATTACAATCAAGCACATTTTTGACCCTCACACAAAGGAGGAAATTTTCTATTACTATCGCCACATCAAGGGGCATCCCGTAATAACACCCCTACATGGGAATAGTAAAACACCCCAATACACTGTGGGATAATTTGAACACCCGACCTACTGCTTTTTGTGCCATGTGTGTTGCCACCAAGGCATGCTCCCAGTGACTTAGAGTCAATATAGTTTTGCTTATCTGGTGCCCCCAACCCAAGGTGTCACACAAAGCCTTACTTCAAGATCGTTTTTGATTGGCAAAATGTAAGTCGGGATTGTTGCCCTGATCAAGCGGGAGGTTCTTAAATTGGATCTTGTCCATATTTTTTTCGTTGCATTTGTTTTCCTTCTTCATTTCATTTATTTACATTTCACTCTATTTATCTTACAAGTGATGATACACTTGTAATTTATCACACTTTTAAAAAAACCCCTTGGTTCGCCTTCTATATATATTTTTTCATGATTTCATCTCCTGGAACTTGTCATCGACTTCACATATTATTCATAAACTTTCATCCTATTCCGTTTCATCATTAGTTTATCAACTTGGCCATGCCATGACCATGTAAAATACATTCATCATTAAATATTCATCATCATACTTGTATACATACATTCAACCATCAATTCGCATTGAATTTAGAACTATTGGTAAGTTCACATACATTAACATACATTAAAAATTTCGGTTCATACAATTCCATACAACATAGCTACTTATTTTAGCACATACATGCATGCCATTTCATACCTTTCTTTGAATACTCAAGTTCTTTACTTCTTGAGCTTCCCTATACCCGTTTAAGGTTGGGAAAATAAAACGTGAGTGAGAACTCACTAAGAATGCATTTTATCTTCAGGTAAGCATTTTCTTGTAAAATATTTTCATAAACATATTTTCATATAAATCTTTTACATGCCATCTCTTGACTTTTCAAAGGTGGTGCATATATATATATATATACACCCTTTTAAGTAATTCCCTTTGTTCTTAGATGGATGTTTTTATGTCCCAAGACATTTTTCACATAAACTATTTTGCCAATGGACATTTTTATGCCCTAAAAATATTTTTCACAAAATCCTATTTGACAATGGATATTTTTACGTCCTAAAACTCTTTCTACATAAACCTTTGTTGGCAATGGACATTTTTTTATGTCCTAAAACATGTTCCTTGTAAATCGTTAATTACGACCTCATTTTGGGGCTTGTTTAAAACATACAAGACATACGTGTGTAATCCTTTTTCACGAATGCATTTGCAAAAAAATATTTTCATCTCAACCTTGATATTTACACTTTTTGTGTAAAACACTTCGTTTTTAAAGTAAACTTTTCCGCATAAGCTCATATAACCCCATTTAAGGTAATCTTTATGCATAACTAATTTCATATCCTAATTTTTAAGTTTTTCAAAAGTAAAACCTATGCAAATGCATTTCTTCCTATCTAATGTGACACTTATTAAGTGATCATTCTACTTTTTGAAAGATAATCCATCATATAATAGCACGCTAGTCAAGCGGCCATTGCTTGAACCTGCTCCTATCTCAAGGAGGGTGCCGCTGGCCTCCTGCCTTCCCTTAGCACCATGGCCATATGTAGAGTGGGCCTCGATCCATCTGTGACCGTCTCTAAATCGACCTATTCATTGTTCTAGTGCACCATATATCATCATATATGTCTATGTGCTAGCATGATTTAATGGAACATCTTGAACCATAGTCCGTGTCCTTCTAAGCAATCTTGAATAGTGGACACACCCACTTTAAACATATTTTCATAAACATCATTTGAATTCTCCTTTTAGGTTGACCACTCTTAAATAATTTTAGAAATATTTAAGCAAAATATTTTATAAGTATTTGTAATTTTCAAGGAAAACAATCTTTCTAAAGTGTGCTTGTAATAAATCTTAAAATCTTCAAGATAAAATTTTTTTAAAGCATTTTAGTATTCATGAAGAGAAACTTTTCTCACTAGAATTTTCTTTATTTCCATTTTGGGCTTTTTGTAAGCAAAGGTTATGAAATTGCATCATTTTCCTTTATTTATCCTAGTATCATATACTTATCCACATATCATTCTTGTCATTATTACGTAAAGAATAGTTTGCATACTCATTGAATACCATTTTTGTAACAAAAGCCACTACATTTTATGCAGTTAACTTATCGGGTTGGTCACCCTTGACCCTTTTCAGAAACATCTGTATAACCATTTTTAAGACATTTTCAAAGTATTTTCATATTTAAGTGAAATCAAAACTTTTCTAATAAACTATTTCAACAAATAGACCATTTTCAAAACATTGTTTATTCTCAAGTGCCATGTCAAGGAGTAAACAACTTTTTTCTATAAATCAAATGCTTTTTTTCTTCATAAAATTCTTTAAAAATAGCATCTTAATGAACTTGCTTACTTGTAAGTAAATTCTTAAAATCACCAATGTAAGAAATTTCCAATCTTTGCAACACTTGGGATAAAATAAATATTTTAAAAAGTCTTGCTTGCTTGCAATGAAGCAATCCATTGAGGCATTTCCTTAAAGTTATAATTTTTAAGACTTAAGCTTGATAATTTGTAAAAAATTCTTAAAAGCATCAATATAAACACTTTCAGTCATTTCAACACTTTGAGATAAAATAAATCCTTTCAAAGTTTGCTTGCTTACCCGTTATAGCTTCAATCCCTTTCTTCCACCTTCTCCTTTCCTTTGTCTAGATAAATTTATATACATAGAATTTCAAATTTTTGCATTCCTTAGGGTTTTCTAATCCACATGAATTACATAAACTTACTTAACCCAATTCTTTTCCAAGTTTGGTGTAAAATTTTTTAATTCACCTATTGGTGTAACTTATGGTTTGCTTGTGACAGTGCCTTTCATTTTAACACCCTTATTTAGGGTAGCTTTCAAATTCATTACAACAATTAACTTTACCTCAACATATGGAAGTTTATTATTTCCCATTTATCATTAAACATCCATTCTTTATATTTTTCACATTGGCAGTCATTCAATGCACCTATTTATGAGTTAGGGCTACTAGTTTCAATCCAAATTTTTGAGATTTTATAATTTTCTCAAAAAACCCTACCTTTTCTCATTTTTCCATTTTTATTTTCATTTTTGCACTTAAACTAGTTATATATATTCCTTATCCCTTCTTGCCATCTATGTATTTATATTACACTTTGGTCATCTATGAAGCCTAGCGATGTGAGGACACCCATTCTCACATGCTCATTACTCAAGTATTATACACTTTTCCATGTGACAAGCTGCATATATGTCTAATTAAAATTTTTATTTTAACGCAAGTATACGTGTCGATCAAATAATAAAGAGTGAGTAGGGTATTGTTCCCACGACGATTGTGTTAAGCAAATCAGCAACTTAAATTTCAATTATTTAAAGTGAATTGGTAAAGTGAATGAGAATTTGTTTTCAAAAAATTGAATTAAACTAAACTAAGCAAAGTAGTAAATGACCAAAGTGGAGAGGATACTGCTAAGATTGCTTTGAGATGATTAAGATAGCCTGGGATATGAATTTATTGAATCATAATTGTGTCATTTGGTCCCATTTAAGTTAGTTGTGCAGAGATTACTTATCTAGATTCATTCATATTCATATATGCATTCCAACACATACAAACCTAACCAAGTTTTAGTTATTTGCTACGTTCTCATACACCTAAGTAAAACAAGGTTGATAATCATATAACCTAATCAAGATTACACAGGGTTAATAGGTATATTCTAATCCATATTAACATCCAAGACAAACAAGAGCTAGAACACTTGTGCCTTATATATGGATCATATTCCAATTCTACTTTTTCAAGTATGAATCTGAATATTCAATCAATCTATAAGGTTGTAAAGATTATAAACGCATTAAGCATAATATGTAAAGGTAATCTCAAGCAACTCAAGTTACAGCACAATTGCATTATCATTTCAAGAATAAGAAAACCAACTAATATAAACTATGAGTTCAAATACTACATATCTCCCACCATAGGAAGATTTAGCCCATAAAAACATAACTTCAATTCCTATTAAAAACAAGTTATAATCATCCTAAGTAAGGAGAACAATAAAAATGAAGAGGCAAATGAGAAGAGGAGATGAAACTCAATAGATTTGCAGTGACAGCTTGTTCTCCGCTTGCTCTTCTCTCCTTCCTAGAATCCTTAGTTTTTCTCCTCCTTTTTCAGTAGCCACAACACCTCTCTCCCTCCTTAAGAAACCTTAAGAGATATATTTATATCCCCCCAAACATAACACAAGACATGTGCTAAAATTCACTCATGTGGGGGTTGTTGCCGCAGCAATGCTTGGATTGCGCCTGGGTGCCACTTCTCTCTTGAAGCTTCCTGAAGCTACCTCTTTCAGGAATTTTCTACTGTAGCAGTGCCTGAGGACAAGGTGCCAGATTTTGGCGTCGGATCGCTAACTTTTTGCCTTGCATTTTTAGTGCATGCTTATAATCCAACTGTTTCCCCATCACTTTGGCATGAAGTTTATGAATTAGCCACCATCTTTCCCTATAAGAAAAGACACAAAATAAGTAAATATTATCCTAATTGATGTAATGAAATTGCTAATAAGTTAAAATGACATGATTTGAATTGAATTAACTAAAAAATGCATGCAATCTAAACATAATGCTTGAAATTCAGAAATGGAGAAAACTAATGCAAAACTTATATAATTTGCATGTTTCTCCAGAACTAGCATTTAAAATAAGTTATCACCATGTTTACTCACAATTTTACATTTACAGTCATTGACACTCAAACCCTTGACTGAGCCATTGTTGATTTTTATAACCACACCTTTCGCAAATCAAGCTACAACTTAAATAGTTATTGGTTCTTATAATCACTCCTTTCACCAACTAGACTATAGCTTAACTGGTGAAAAGTATAGTTATGAGAACCAATACAGGCCTTCAATCTAGGCTCAAGTGCCAATTTCTATAAATGCAAAACATTAAATAAACATAGTAAAATAAAATATGATAGATAGAATGTCCTACTTGTTAGCCTTCAGGCACTTGAACTTGTGACATGTGCCTTTCACCTGTTGAGCTACTGCCCTTTTATGGCATACTAGTACCTCACAGAGGTCTGCTAACATGAGGACTTCATCTAACTCATTTCCACAAGTTCATTACTCAGGTATTCATACCTGTAGTCATGACATTTAGCTTATGTCATAACCTTGAAGAACCTCCAATCGAATGCATGCCCTACGCCTTTTTGTGAGTCTTCACCAATTAAGTTATAGCTCAAGTGCTTAATTAGTGAAATTTGTGTTAAGAAAGATCAACAAAAGCTATAACCCATGGGTTCGAACAAAGGCTCTAGAGGATCATGAGATAAGTTGGATGCCATGACTATGGGAATGAATATCTAAGTAATAAATGTGTGGAAATAGACTGGATAAAGTCCTCATGTCGATGGGTCTTGGCGAGGGGCCGGGTGATAATGTATGACAGAGGGTATGGATCATATGAAATTATATGATTGCCTTTTTTAATTGATTTTGATGATGACAAAAGGAATATGCTTTTGTGCTTTTGGTTTTAATTTTATAAAATTATGCTTTTTGCTCTTATAAGGATTTTGAAAAATATAGTATGTTTGTGGAATTATCATTTTATGATTATGACTTGATTTGATAAAATGAGTTTGAAAATTCATAAATAATTTGGGAAATAAAATATGCTGGTTGGAATGCTAGAAATAACTCTTCTAATATGCTTATGTGATGGCCTCAATTAGAAAATGTTATGGAATAAGTTTTTTGAGGTGTTGTTAACTCGAAATAAAGAGTGGTACATAATTTTATAATTATCTTAAATGGATTAACATGTTTGAAGCGTAACTTTTTAAATTTCAAATTTTGCAAAATAGGAGAATAGGATAACCTATAAGTGCAAAAGAACTCTTATCTTTTCTAGGACTAAAAAATGGTCAACCTCTGTTTGAAATCATCCAACATTTTTAGGTGGCAAGTTTTTAGATTCTAATAAGTTATGATATATATGAAGACCTTTTGACCTATAATCAAGGTGATATTTTAAATGATTATAATGCTATAAAAGGATATCATGGGAGAGCTAGAATGCATCAAAAAAAGACATGCAAATGCAACTTTGAAAGACTCCAAATTGTTGATTATGATATTACTTTTAGTGGAAGTTTAAAGAAAAAGCTAAAGTTGTAAATTTTTAAAGATGTTGTTACTGGATATTCAAAGCTATGAAGTGTTGAACAATTGAAGAGTTGTTATTGCAAATGTACTAAACCAGTTTGCTTTTCATTTAAAATTTTGTTCTATATTTTATCTTGGTTTTGATGGTGATTAAACTAAGAAAAAGGCTATATTACTTTAGCATTGATGATGACCAAAGCAAGAAAAAGTGAATCAAAGTGTCAATTAATTCACAAACCCACCTAGAGCTAGCACCAATCAAAAGATAGTTAAACTAATCGCACTTCTATAACTTTTATGTTGAAGTCGATTAGTAGGAACCAAGTCTTGCTACTTGGAGAGTGGAGTAAAACAGATCTAATACATTATCAGTATTCTTTTCTTATGGTTTGAATTAAATATTGTAGATTCTATTTTTGATTAATTTACATAATGTTCCTAAAGTTCTTTGCATAGCCATTACACAAGAGCAATAGACCCCAACTTGATGATGAATCCAAACCCAAAGCTGCAGATTCAATATCTACGTATCTACCATTCCATTCCTATTCGGAAGGATAATTTTATAAAATATTATTACATCTTAAGGTGCTTGTAAATGTATCCAAGTACTTTTTTTAATTTAAACATGATTACAAATATTTTGAGCAGTTACAGCCCATCAAAGAATTTAATTGAAATGATTTTTCTACAAAGATATAACTAATTATGCTAAATTAAAAAATGGTTGATTTTTAATATATCATCAATCTAGGGTCCATTTGCTGAAAATGGATAATTTGCATTTTAAACTCTTTAACTATGCATATTTGCATTTTAAAGTTTTGTAGTTCATGTATAGCATTTTAAATCTTTAGAAAAGTTTCCTTCTTTCTATTTTAAACCACCACCCCTTGATGCATTAGGTTGTCCATAATCTAAAAAATATCCTTATAAGGTAGAGATCTCATCAACTTTGTTGCATGTGAAGTCCCTAAATCACATAGTCGGGTTATTAACTTTGGTTGTTTGCATTTTAAAACTTGAAAACTTTGTCCTTTTATATTTTGAACTCCGAGGCATAACGACATTTTGGAACACATGTATGCCAACCTTTCTCGCACTCATTCTTTTAAATTGATGAAACTAACCTTCAAAGTAAGGATATAACTCTCCGTTCACATGCTTTACCTATTGTGGAAGAGGAGCTTCGAAAGAAAAGGCCCATAACAAGTAACCTTTTCTATTTTTCCTTTTGGAAATTTGCTTATGTAAAAATCTAATTATAATGGTTTTTATGTTATTCTTGTTGAAAAATTTGCACTTCTTAATGTTTACAATCTTATTAAAAAATTTTCTCTTAGATTTCCTAATAGATCTTTTTTTCCTTATTTTTAAAAATTATTTTGGAAGCGTGTGATGTTCAATCCTCTAAAGAAAGGGCATGCCATGAATTAAAATGGAGAAAATTAGAAAACTTGATTGCAAATTTGCAAAATTATTTTTCTCCTTAGTGGGTAATGTGTGATAATATCTTGGAAAAATTGGCATTCCGTGAATGAAAAATGAAGAAAATTGAAATGTTTGCTTACAAACTATCTGATTTTATTAGATATGTGTGATGATAATAAAGGATAAAGCATTCAAGAATTTGGAATCATGATTGTTTGTCTAGTTTATTTAGAGCATTGAATTAGTGTCATTGGATCAAATGATTTAAATGACTGAAATTTTGATCATGTGAATGTTAATGTTTGTAGGGAAGGGCCATGATTTACATAACTTCATAAAAGGAATTTTTTTTGATCATTTTGACATCTTAGATAAATGATCAATTAAAAATCATATTGTGACAAATGTGAGGTATTTTTTATGTACTCAATATGATGCTTCAGTGATATGCTTCAACGATCAGCTTGGCATGAACTATTTGTTCATCGTCCTATAAATAGTTACCATTACAGAACTATATTATGGTGGCTATTAAACTTTTTTTTAACTATTTTGCATGAGGTTGTGAGCCATAAGGTTGTAATTAAGCTCTCATCCCTTTCAGCGTGTTCCTCCCTGCTATATGAGTAGTCATACTATTTTGTTAAGCTTATTCAAGTACGAAAATTCCTCCCGGCATTTGATGGAAAGTTGAAATAGGTGGAATGATATAAGCTCCTAAGGAGTTAGGTTTAAGTAGATAAATATCCAATAAGAACCCGCCGTGTGATCAGGGCAACAATCCTAATTCACATTTACCAATCGATAGATCCTAAGGTAAGGATGTGATGCTAGGGTTGAGGCGCCACAAATTGCCACCTCAAATCCCATTCACATCATGCAATTATGCTTAGTACTCTAGCATTAAATGAAATGAACTCATGTGGAACATTAGTCAACCAAACTTACCTTTTTCATTGCAAGTATTTTTTCCATATTTCATTCTTAATCCAAGCCATTCAATATAAATATTTCATAATTTCATTCAACAGTTTCAAATTTCATCTCAATCCGAATTTCCTAGCTCCTGTTATAGCCGTTTAAAGTTAACGATTGAAATTAAAATATTATTAATAAATCATAACTCTCATTTCATCAAGAATTTTCATAACATATTAATTCCATAATACCAAGCCTAATATTAATAATTTTCATTTCAAATTTCACTTGAATCCGCCTTACAGGCGTTGAGTTATGAATTTTTCAATGTTTTTCCATTGAACTTGTCAATTATCATAATAATTCCCATAATTCATATTAAATAATGAAAAATGATAATCCATAATATATTTGCACGTTTACATCAACAATAATTTACTCTAATTCCATTATCTTATTTTAACTCAAAATGCTTAATCACATCATTATTACTAATCCATAACCTTAATTGCAATAATTAGCAAAATCACATAAAATATTTATAATTCCATAATTCACAAATAAAATCATATACATGATTAATGCATACATATGGGCTTTACCTGGTTAGGGTTTCACATAAACGTTTCAATTTTTGAAAATTTTTTGAATTTTTATTTCTTGTATTAAACCTAATCATTGTTCCACTAAGTCTTTGTGATTCATGAATTGGTTGATTAAGTTGGTAGAGAAAATTTGGATGCAAAACTTTGATAAGATGTATATGAGGTAATTTAACTGATATTTTTCTGCATCACTGTCATTACTTGAATTGTTGAATGTGTTATTGAATAACCAGATAAATTGCTGGAGTTTTTGAACTCTTAGTGATTGAAAGAAGAAATGGTAACAGGGTGTACAACATTAATCTAATGAAATGGATTTATATTTAGATTTTGACAAGTGCTCTGTTTCAAAGTCTTTTATTCAATATCCTCACTAGTTTTGATGGTCATTTACATTTGGTTTTTTCTTAAAGTTCTTGAAAGGTCAATTCTTGAAATTCTGTATAATTATTTGAAATGCAAATATATGAGAATTATCCAGCTATTAAATTCATATGATGATGGAGCTATAAGGCAAACCACCTAGCATAGGTGGTGTGGCAACATGGGACGTCCAAGGGGCTGCCTTGATGTATATTTTTGATTTTTTTTATTTGTTAAATATGCCACAAATTTTACAGACATGTAGGGACACTAAAATATGTTTTTAAACCTGCAAAATTTTCAGCAAAACAATCATGAGATGCAGATGCATTGGAGATGGAATAAGTGGACAACATATAACCATTTTAATGTTCAGAAATGTGCTGCTGCTGCTGCCATTTTTGTTGAAATTTTTCATGATAAATTAATGGATTAATTAAGTGGTAATTAGGTGTTATATATGTGTTAAATCCCTAAATATAGATTAGGAAAAATACATTTATTTGCAAAAATTTTAGAATTATATGACTACGTAAGGTTAGGTATCAAAAGACATGTAAAAACTGGTGAAAAATGGGTGAAAAACTTTCTGTTTTGGAAACCTATGGTGAATGGATTTAAATCTCATGAAAATACCCTAAATGCAATAGTAATTGAGGGTAATTAACTCACTTAAATATGGATTAAATTTCTGAGCTAGAAAATTTTATGAAATGCATTATGTATATGTGCTAAATGGACTTATGTGAAGGAATAAAGGTGAATAGGTGATGAATGACTTATGAAAAATGATTTTGTTTTAAAATGCATAAAAATGAGATGAATTCCATGTTTATATATCTGTTTAAGATTTTATAATATTAATTCAAAAATTTTGGACTTAATTTATGAAGCTACGACAATTATATGTGCATAGGAGAAACACCCATGTGTGTATTTTGAAAAAATGGGTAAATGGAAAATTTAGGTTAATGAACCTATGTATAATGATTAGTGAAAGAATTTTATGAGATTGAGATGAATACCCTGTGTATGGGGTAATATAAGTTATGATATGTGATAGCTGACGAAATGAAAAAACATAAGCTATATATGTGTGTAATGACTTGTGAAGTCAAATAAATGATGTATTTACATAGAATGGGTTGGAAAACTAAATTAAATATGAGAAAAAGAAATATATGAAGAATCATATTATTCTCATATAGGCAAAAGCAACGAAAATCTTTGATGGAAAGCTAAGGAATTTAGGTAAGCAAACAAATTTTCTAAGGGATTTTTGCTTTTCGAAATTATTTACATAAATGCAATTTTTGCTTAAACTTGTTTGATGAGACTATGGAAATTGTTTCTAATGTATTTAAGGATGGCCATCCCTTAGCAAAATGGTATTGAAAGGATATTTTACTTCAAATGCAATATTATGAAATTTTTCTTTGATAAATGCTATGGAAAAATGATGTGATTCTACGTTTCTGATTGAAAAATCATGCTAGCATGTTAAAGATGGATTTATGCAAAAGTTCATGTGCATAGGGTACTAGGTTCACTTGGAGGGTGTAAGTGGACTGATTGTCCCCCCTTTGTGTGGCCAAGTTGCTTGAAATAGGCCTAAGGCTGGCGGCGCCCTCTCTGAAATGGGAGTTAACGTGATGGATTATTGCCTAGCTAGCTTCCATCCTAAGGGAGAAATGATATATATGTTCATGTTTTCGTATGGCATTATGCATATGGGACCCATGATGGGTACAGGATTTCATGTTTTTAAGATATACCTTTGGACAAGGTATAAATCGCTTTCCAATATGATTTTAAATGCAAAATGTTTCCTAAAATGATTTTCCTTTAAAATGTGAATAGCTTGCTTATTGAGTCTCAACTCATGATTTTGTTTTCCAAACCCCAAAGACATGTGAACGATAGGGCATGGCAAAGGAGCAAGTGTCAGCTTAAGGAATCAACGGGAAAACTTTAGAAATTTTATGCCAAGAAAACTCATGTGGAATGATTATAAATTATATGAAGTGTTTTATATTAAATAGATGTAATCTATTTGAATGTTTTATATTAATGACTGTGATACATACATACAGTGACATCTGATTTAGGCAAAAAATGAAATGTTTCTTGAATATCAGGTTATGCAAATGTGTTAAATGAATTTGAAATGGCTTGATTATGAATGAATTGGGAATAAATTAGGCAAGGTTGAGATGTAATATGAGGAATTATTATATCGATTAAACACCGTTAAAACCCACCGTGTGATAGGGCAACAATCTTGATCATGTTTACCAATCAATATGATCCCGAGTTAAGGGCTAGGATGTGACACTCGGTTTGGGGTGCCACAAAGCTTAGTATCAGAGCATGGATTAGTAAATAGGCGTGGAAAGTTCCTGAGTATAGGAAAATTTAAGGAATATGATGAGATATGCATGATTATTCATAATAATGTGATGAATTAGATATGATTATATGATGCTCATGTATGAATATAACATGACTAAATATATGCAATTTGATCAATAGGTATGTTTATAACATGATGAAATGCATGCTACATGATGATGAATTATTGTTGAAATGCAATTTGGTTGCTATGTTTATACAGATGGCGGATAAAGGTAAGAGGGTGATGAGTGCGGAGGAGATACGAAAAGAAAGAGAGGAAGAGGATAGGAGACAACGAAGAGAAGAAAATATTAATAGATGGTGGGGATCACAGCACGACAATGCACCGTTTCCATCAGTCCCCCCAGGATTTTCACCAATATGCACACATGATCACACTAAGGGAAGCTACTATGACTCCTCAAGTCAACATGCATAAGATCTAGGAGAGCCCTCTAATTATAAACCTAGGGCACGAGTGTTACCAGGCACCTACCTAGGCATTCCCCGGGACCCCCGTGTTCCAACCAACAGAGTAGATCCACAAGACCTATAAGACTTTTGGTATAGGACTCAAGCACCTATACCCCCTGTTGCTGGCCCATGGTATAGGTTCGTCGATGGATGTGTCCAGTTTCGTCATGGAGCATCTTAGGAATGACTTCACCAACGGGAAGTGGACATGGCCCTTCATATACAAAGGCGTCGTACCGAGGGAGTCATCGAAGTACCTGTTGCTCCTAAACCTAATGAGGTGATGCTCTATATAATGGAGAACACATGGGAAATTATTCGATTGGTTGAGGTCAATGATGATGACGACCTGATGGAATTTCTCGAACCTTTTGAGGAAGAGGAGGAGGAGAATGAAGCGGAAGAAGTGGAGGAGGAAGTAGAAGAGGAAATAGTGAAGTTTATAGAGGATGACAAGGATGAGGGCGATGATGATGAGGAAGTTCAGGCATGGTCTAACACTAGCACTATCACAGAGAAACCCTCACAAGTTCCACGTAGACGTAGACGTTAAGGGAGAGGTCTAGGAGGATGATGAATTTATTTGTTTTGTTTTTTAACAGTTGTGTATATATAAGTGTGTAGCTGATAATCATGTGGTGTATGTATAATTATGGCTGGATGACACTATGACTTCTATGGTGAACTAACATGTATATAAGTGTGAAATGTGTATGCTATATTGAATATATACATAAGTGTGACTTACTTTTGTATGTATTAACTGTGAATATGGTGTACGTGAATGAATATGCTGATATACTGAACTCTTGATGTTTTAGATGTGTATGGATGAATGAGCATGAGCTGAATGGTGTGATATATTATGATCGAATAAAATAATTGTGACCATGTGATGATGAGATGCATATGCAATGATTTAATATTGAATGAAACCGAAATGCGTATGTGATGATTTTATGATGATTATCAATGAAATGTGTATATAATGATTTAATGCTAATTGAAAATGGAAAGTATCTGTTATATACTCAGATTGAAACAATGGTGGAAATGAGAGCAGGATTGAGGAAAAATAAAGGAAGAGAGGCAGAGATAGAGGTTCCAAACCAACACGAAGTTGGCGAATCTAGCTAACCTAAAAGGGGAAGGCCAGTGACACAGAATCAAAGGAACCAACAAAGGCGGAATGATGAAAGCCCTGAACAAAATGTGGAAGAGGAAAATGAGTTGAGGTAGAATAGACTCATGGAGAAAAGAGTGGTTGCATTGGTGGAAAAAGCAATGTAACAGGCCACTAGGGATTGGGCAGCGCAGAATGCTGACATTATACAGGGATTATGGGAAAGGACCCCACAAGCTCAGTTGGGAAGTGTAGAGAGAGAAGGACCTGCTCTATGGCGGACCCTGTTGCCACACCGGCATCGCTACGAGATGAAAATCAACTAATGGAAGCTGATAAAGAGCCATAAATGCCTTTCTAGCACAACGACCTCCAAATTTTTTTTGAGAACCCTACCTGGTTCAAGCAGAACAATGGTTGACGGAGATTAAGAAATTGTTCAGGATATCTCCGTGCAACGACCGTCAGAAAGTATTGTGTGCCACCCATTTGTTAGCAAAGGATGCACATGAATGGTGGGAGACCATGTTAATCACAATGCTGTTGGTCCCGAGTTGATGGCTAAACCCAAGAGGGGAGAGGTGAATTGGGTTCTTTAAAAAATCTTTGGTAAATCAA
>JAXCLR010000092.1:30660042-30672050 GCA_035584095.1 Annona squamosa
TATTATATGATGTCTAAGTTAGCAACTAAGTGCTTAAAATGAGCACCGTTGTATGAAAAATGAAAAATATGTTAAAATGGTAAATAGAAGTAATGAACCTCCAAATAATGATTTAATGAATTATTGTTATATGTATGTAACTTTACTTTACATAAGGGTATTAAAATGGATGATATGATATGTATAGATTATGTGCTAAATATAAACACCCGACCTGAAAGATAAGTGGGCTAAGCTAGAATAACATAAATCCAAATGGATTTATATAGGTTGGAAAACCTAAGGGATGTAAGCATTTGAAGTGATGTGAATAAATGAAATGTTATTTTCATTTATCTAGACAAAAGCAAGGAAAAGAATAGAAAGAAAGGATTAAGGCAATCTCAGGTAAGCAAGTAAACTTTCTAAATCATTTATTTCCTCGTATGTGTTGAAATGATTTATGATGTTACGTTGATATTTTTATGATTAAGTTTTAACGAATGGGTAAGCGCAAGTTTTGAAAATGATAATTTTAATAAAAAGTTACAAGTTTTGAAAATGACGACTTTAATGAAAAGCTATAAGTTTTGAAAATGACAGCTTCAATGAAAAGTCATAAGTTTTGGAAAAGGATGCTTTAATGAAAAACCTTAAGGTTTGCTTCATGAGCATTTTTCTAAGATGAGGATTTTATCACAAATGTTGTCAAAAATTAGCAATGCTTTATGTTAATGGAATTGAGAAATTTGCTTATGAGTAAGCAAGTTCTCCATAATGATAATTTTAAAGAATTTTTATGTTTTATGTTGATGTTATTAAGAAATGTTCTTTTAAGCAAGCAAAGTCTTTATGATGTTATTTCAAAATTATTTTATAAGAAAAATGGAATTTACCCTTTTTCACAAAACATTGTTTGTAATTAAGTTTCAAAATTTACACTTATGATATTTTATGATAAATAATTATGTTTATGAAAGAAAAGGAAAAAGATTGATTTTTCTATGTCATGCTATTTAAATATAAATGATATTTTGGACATAGTCCAGATGTTTTGAAATGATGTTCAAAAATTTTTTATTTCCTTTAAATAAGGAAACATGTGAAAATATCTTGAAAAATGTTTATACAGATATTGTTAAATGAAATTTAAGGATGACCAACCAAATAAGTTGATTTCATAAAATGATTTAATTTCGGATTGCTTAAACGGCATGCAAAAGACTATGAATCCTCTCTTTATGTAAAAATAGCAAAATAGATATGTAGACAAGAATTTGATCTTGAAGTGGTTTGAGAAGGGGATGATATAATTGCATAACTTTTGTGAGCAAATTTAGGCCTGAAATGGAAACCAAGAAAATAATAGGAAAGTACATGGTTTCTTTTTGAAAATTCAAAAGTTTTGAAGTTCTTTTAGAAGGGTATTAAAATGTATTGTGTTCTCAAATATTTTAAATGTTTATCAAAATATTTTAAATGTTTATCAAAATATTTTACTCAAAATGGTTCTAAAAGAATTTAAGGAAGGTCATCTAAAAACTAAATTTCAAAGAACAACTTCTCTAAAGTGGGTGCACTCGCTTTACAAATTGACAAGGACTACGGTTTGTGATATGTTTTTCAAAATGATTTGTAAATATATAGACTTCGGTCTGTGACGTTTTTCAAGCATGGATGCAGGTTGCGGTCTGTGATCTCGGTTTAAAAGGACACAGGCTGCAGTCTGTGATACTTTAAACCAAACGAACTGCGGTCTATAATAAGGATGTATGGTGCATCAATACAAAAAAATAGGCTGGTTGTAGAGTACGGTCAGAGATGATCGGAGCCCACTCTATATATGGCCAAGTTGCTAAGGGATGGCAGGAGGCCAGCGGCACCCTCTTGAGATGGGAGAAGGATGAAGGAACAGCCGCTGATTAGGGTGCTGTTAAAGATTCTCTTCCAAAAGGTAGCATAATCACCTGCTAAGTGTCACTACTGGATTTGGAGAAATGCATTTGCTTATGTTTTGCTTTTGAAAAGCCCAGAGAATGAGACATAAAAATATTTTTATGAAAAGTTATCCTAAAAGGATTTTTATGAAATAGTTACCTTAAAAATAGGTTAGAAAATTAAATCTAAGCACCTGACAGATCAAGTCGTAAAGCCAAGTCAACTTAGCCATCGACTTGAGTGAAGTCAATACCCAAGTCAACCTCAGTATCGACTTGAAAAGAACAAATCCTTCTAGCTCTGATTTTTGAATTCAAGATAGGTGAAGTCACAAGGCCAAGTCGACTCCAGATGTGACTTGGGTGAAGTCGCAAACCCAAGTCAACTCCACCATCAACTTAAGATACTCAAACCTTCCAGCATTAAAAATGGGATCCAAGATAGGTGAAGTCGCAAGTCCAAGTCGACTCCAGCTGCGACTTAAGTGAAGTGGCAGACCCAAGTCGACTCCACCATCGACTTCAGATGCTCAAATCTTCCAGCGTTGAAATTTGAATCTAAGACTGGTAAAGTCGTACCCGAAGTTGACTTCATGTGCAACTTGGGTGAAGTCGCATCCCTAGGTCGACTCTACATGCGACTTAAAGTGAAGTTGGAACCCAAGTAGACCCAAATGTTCGACTTGAGTCAAAGTAAAGAAATATTTAGTCTAGACATGCATATGTCTCAAAGTTAATCATTCAGACCTTATATTTATCAAGGAATAGTCATTGGACTAAATCTATGAACTTTAAGACCAAACTATTCCAAGTGCAAGACATAAGAACAAGTCTCCGAGAAAAGAAAATCATATTGTGTTCCTAAATCAAGAAATTAGTGGAAGAACAAATAATGTTAAGGATAGCAAGTAATCTAGATCACTTTTAAGAAATCCAAGTTCCAACAAGCGCACATAGAAAGTGAAGTCGCACTCGAAGTCGACTTCACCTGCAACTTGGGTCAAGTCCAGGACCAAGTTGACCTGAAGTCGAACTTGAAGTATTTGTTGGGAATTGAAGTCGCGCCCCAAGTGAACTCCGGTATGCGACTTGGGTGAAGTCGCACCCGAAGTCGACTTCATTTGCAACTTAGGTCGCAACAGTCGGAAAAATTCGAACGTTGGCACATTAAATACGCGGCACCTATCTCCAAACATTCGAATTTACTCCACCATTATAAATATGCATTCAAGTGAACATGCAAGAGGTTAGAGAAGGCATTAACTAAGATTCAACTACCATCCTCTCCAAGCATGAAGTGATCAACACAAGTTTCAAGTGAAGAACGACGCCCTAACTTGGTGCATACTTTAAAGTTGATCAAATCATCTCTTCTATAAGTTCTTCCATGAGCTGAAACCTAAGTACATAATCTTTAAAGTGTAGATTTTTTTATTTGATTCATTATTTGTATTTGATACTTAGTTTGATATTAGTGTTTTGAACCAGGAGATAGCAAAGTGGTGTTGTGACTTAAGTGGGACTCGTCACCTACTTGTGTTGTGATTTGTACATGCCCCCTAGAGCTAGAATCTAGAAGAGAGCTATTGCTCTAGTTATATTTGATAAAACATAGTAGAACTCAAGTCACAAAAGGTATGAGCTTGGAAAAGTGGAGTATGGGAGGTTACCTGAACCACTATAAAACCCTTGCCTACTATTGTGGTTTGCATTTCTAATTTTATTACTTTATTACTTTATTACTCTCCTATTATTCATTTATTTCATTAAGGGGATTAAATTAAAGAGGGAGAAATTTCTGTTTAAGTAAAAATTTCAAAGTACCCAATTCACCCCTCCCCTCTTCGGTAATAGCGATAAACTCGGGACCAACAAGTGGTATCAAAGCAGGTATTTGAATTTAAACTAAAGAGATCTTTTGAAATGACATCCCAATCAACTTCCACCCCTTCATTTGTCGAGGGCCAATCTTTCACAAGATCGCTTCATTTGATGGGACTAACTTTTGTTATTGGAAGTTGAGAATAACAATTGATCATGGCTATGGATATTGATTCTTGGATTGCTATCTAAGATGATGTTGTGTTGGCTATTGATGAAAGACCCTCTACATGGTCCGAGGAGGAAGTAAGAACAATAAAAAGCAACGCAAAGGTCATGAACTCCCTCTTTTGTACATTAACGGCATCTGAGTGTGATAGAGTATCCTCATGCCAAACGGCTTAAGAAATATGAGATGCTCTTACTTATATTTATGAGGGAACTTCTCAAGTCTAAGGGACAAGAAGAAATATTTTGATTTGAGAGTTAGAAAGTTTTAAAATGCTTGAAACTGAAAATATTTCTGAAATATTTGCTAGATTTTCTAAAATTACTAACGCCTTGAAAGGTCTTGAAAAAGCTATTTTTGAATCTGAACAGGTAATGAAAATCTTAAGAGCGCTACCCGAATCTTGGACTCCAAAGACCACAGCCATTGAGGAAGCAAAGAACCTCAACACACTATGGCTAGAAGATCTTATACGCTCGCTCATGTCACATAAGTTAATAATGAGAAGAAATGAGGAAAAATACAAAGGCAAAAGAGCTATTGGCTTTAAAGCCACACAAGTTTCAGACGACTCTAGCTCATCCTCTCAAAATGACGATGAGGAGATTGCCCTACTTACAAGACGGTTCAAAAAATTTGTAAGAAAAGGGAGGAATTTCAAGAGCTTCAAAGAAAGAAATCCAAAGCAGAAAAAGGAGGCTACAAAGTGCTTCCGATGTGGCGATATGGGGCACATGCAAGCCCAATGCCCAATGCCTAAAGAGACCAAAACAAATAAACGAAGAGATAAGAAAGATCAAGGAGAAAATAGAAGATTTCAAAAGGTTAAAGGAAGAGGCATGTACGTCAACAAGTAGACATCTACAACATGTAGCTCTTCATATGAAGAAAACGAGGCCGCAAATTGCGCAAGGATTTGTTGCATGGCCACAATGGAAGAAGATCTCAACTTATGCCTCGCCACAACAGAAATCTTGGAGGGTCAAACCACTTCAACAAACTACATAAGTAGTGAAGAGGTTTATCTTAGAGCAAAGGCCAACAATATATGATTTATGGATAGTGGTTGCTCAAGATACATGACGAGAGAAAAAGGATTGTTCCATAGAATTAAACCATGTAGCGAAAGAATGGTTGCTTTTGGGAACAATAAAAAAGGTATAATCAAAGGTAAAAGAAATATTTATGGAATTTCAAATGCATGTATTGATAATGCACTATTCGTTGAAGGACTCAAACACAACTTAATGAGTATTAGTCAATTATGTAATAAATATTATAAAGATGTCTTTGAATCTTTTATATGCAATGTATTTGATGATGATCAGATAGTTTTTAGTAGCAAAAGACATAGAAATGTATATTTGGTTTGCCTACATGAACTTAATGGAAAATGTCTAATAGCCATGGAAAATGATCCATGAATATGACATAAGAGGCTTGGGCATATCAATATGTCAAATATTAAAACCTTATGAAAAAAAAGCCTAATAAAAGGGTTACCAAAACTCAAGTATAAAAAGGATAAGATTTGTAAGGCTTGTCAATTATCCAAGTAACCCAAGATGTCATTTTCCACCAAAAAGAAAATTTCAACGACTAGGTCACTTGAATTATTGCATATGGATCTTTATGGGTCATCAGATGTTTCAACCCTTGGTGGGAAAAAGTATGTATTTGTAATTATTGATGATTTTTCAAGATTTACATGGATAATACTCTTAGCTAGCAAAAAAGAAGCATTCTCTATGATTGTCACATTTTCAAATTTGGTGAAAAATGAAAAACAAAATACAATTATTTCCATAAGAAGTGATTATGGTAGTGAATTTGAAAATAAACGATTTATTGAGTTTTTCAATGATAAAGGAATTCACCATACATTTTTTGCACCAAGAACCCCCCAACAAAATAATGTTGTTGAAAGAAAAAATATGACAATACAAGAAATTATTAGAACTATGCTAAATGAGAGTAAATTGTCGAAAAGAGTTTCGGGTAAAGCTGTAAGCACAACTTGTCGTGTATTAAACTGAGTTACTATTACAGCAATCTTGAAAAAGACCCTATATGAACTTTGAAAAGGTAGAAAACCAAACATATCATATTTTCATGCTTTTAGTTGCACATGTTATATATTAAACTATGGAAAAACTAACTTGGGTAAATTAGATTTCAAAAGTGATGAAGCAATTTTTCTTGGTTATTTATCAAATAGCAAAGCATATAGAATCTTCAACAAGAAAAATCAAATAGTAGAAGAATCAATACATGTTGTTTTTGATGAATTTAACCAAACTCGTAGAAAGAAAAATGAATTAAGTGATGCAGATGAGGCATCAAAGAACCCAAAAGTGGAACTACAAGAATAACAAGGAGAAGCTGAGGCAAAACAAGACAATTCCATGGAGGAGAGGGTAAGTGAAGGTAATAATTCTTACAAACCTCCAACTAATTTAAAATTCAAAAAACACCATCCAATTGAGCAAGTAATTAGTAATATATATGGACTAAAAACTAGAAGATCAAGACACAATATCTGTGGAGAATTCGCTTTTGTGTTAAAAATTGAACCAATAACCATAGATCAAGCTCTTAGTGATGAAAATTGGATTACCGCAATGCAAGAAAAGCTAAATCAATTTAAAAGAAACAATGTATGGCATCTTGTTCCTAAACCCAAGGACTACATAGTTATTAGTACTAAATGGGTATTTAGGAACAAACTAGATGAAAGTAAACTTGTGGTGAGAAATAAAGTCAGATTAGTAGCCAAATGTTACTCCCAAGAAGGGGGAATAGATTTTGAAGAATCATATACTCTTGTAGCTAGATTAGAAGTCATACGTATCTTATTAGCTTTTTCTTTTTACATGGACTTTAAATTATTTCAAATGGATGTAAAAAGTGCATTTTTAAATGGATATTTGAACGAGGAAGTGTATGTTGAACAACCTCCAGGTTTTGAAGAAAATGATCAATCAAAATATGTTTACAAATTAACCAAAGCTTTATATAGACTCAAACAAGGTCCACAAGCTTGGTATGAAAGGTTGAGAAAATTTCTGATCGATCATAACTTTCGAAGATGAAAGGTTGATACAACATTATTCATCAAGTATAAAAACAATGATACCTTACTTGTTCAAATTTATGTTGATGATATTATATTCGGTGCTACTAATGAAACTTTGTGCCAAGAATTTTCTAAGATTATGCAGAGTGAATTTGAAATGAGCATGATGGGAGAATTAAATTTCTTTCTTGGACTGCAAATTAAGAAACAAGAAGAAGGGATATTCGTAAATCTGTCCAAGTATGTCAAGGAAATGTTAAAGAAGTTTGGAATGCAGAATAGCAAAGGCGCAAACATACCAATGAGTTCAACCATCAAGATCGACAAGGATGAGAAGGGTAAAACTGTCGAGCAAAGATTATATAGAAGCATGATAGGGTCTTTACTATATTTAACTGCTTCCACTTGCTCTTAGTTTCTAGGTCTCCTATTTTCTCTTTCTCTCTTTCGTTTTCTCTCTCTGAACTCATCTTTCTCTCTTGTTCACTGTTTGTCGGTTCCATCATCCGCCAGCAGCCATCATCTTCTACAACTCTCTCTCTCTCCATTTTCCTTTCTCCCTAGCTCTTTCATTCATCTCTTAGTCCCCAAGCTCACAGATTATCTCCATACTACCCATTCTCAAATATTCCCATTAAAAACCCATCTGAAATCAATCACATGGCTCCTAAAGTTGTAGTTAAGCCTTCAAAATAGCCCGTATCTAGATAATCCAAATCGAACACAGACGAGGGAGTACCCCGCCGATGGGTCTGGGAGGAGGCCTCCGCATCAGCGGGACGCTATGTGCGTTTCCACAAGGCTGACTCCTCCTCGTCAGCGCCCCAACTGGCCAACTCTGATTCCGGGTCTAGTAGCAAGATGTTATCGGCTACAAATAGATAGGGCACTCTAACTCAGAAAGCACAAGTCCTCAAGATGCCAACCACTTACTTCAGAACCGAAAAGCAGCATAGTAGGTTCTACAAATAGTTCTATGAGTGTAAGATTTTTGTCCTAAAGATCATTGATTTCAAGTTCTTGCGTGATTATGCGTTTGGCATTGAAGAGTTACTGGATTTTCAAGGATGGACTGGGCTTTTGACAGTCGATGACAGGGTATATCCTGATCTAACCCGAATGTTCTACTATCTTTGGGATCAAGAGTATTACCTGACCTTTGTAAAGGAGAAAGATATGAATTTGGGAATTGGAACTAGCAGTTACAAGGAAAATGCAATTCGAGGAATCGCACATATGTTGGATGTTCTTGAAGTAGAAGAGCATATTCTCGAAGGGTTAACCACCACATAAATATACAATCAGCTCACCAAGAGCAATAAATGTCACCCAGGAATCAAATTTCTTCATTATGTAGATCTATCTCCAAGATTGCGGGTTCTTAGACTGTTGATCGCCCATTGCATCTAACCTAAAGGAGGAGGCAGAAATCAATTAAACCCACAGGAGACAGAAATTTTGTGAAAAGTGGAAAATCGAGTCAAAGTTAGCTTGCCTGCATTGTTGCTCAAAGCACTGGCCTCAAAGAAAGACATCCCATGAGGCGTGCTCCCATATGGCATTTGGATCATAAGAATTATGCATTTCATGGGTGTTGATCTCGATGGAGAGCCGTTTGAAGTCTTAAAGCAAACCAACGCAATAAACAAAGTTCTCTTGCAATGGATGAAAATCAACGTAGAGGATTTTCGGGCTGAAAGAATGAGGGAAAGAATGAGACAACCGGCCCGAGAAGATGCGGGAGGTGCATATCCTGAGGGCCTGATCTGGATCCTTTTGTTAGCAAGTCTATGCGGGTTGCACCCACAGCTCAGCCCTTATCTTCCTTTTACTCATCTGCCCATATTAGGCCTACCCCACCTACTCCTTGGTCATCCTCTCTCATATCTACTTTTCAATTTACCAAATCCCGAATTTCCTTTCTCCTTTTTGATTCCTTAACAAAAAGAGGGAGAAAATTTTGAGTTTTTAGGCTAGTTTGCTTTCATTGGGATGGGTAGTTTGTACATATAGGCCATTTTGCACTTCTTTGCTTTGCATTGTATCAAATGTGTGGTTATATATGAAATTGTTATGTTTTGGATGAATTGAAATGGATGTACTATGTTCTGTATGATATATGTATGAAAATGGTTGAAAATGATATGTGTATGATGATTTTATTAACTCAGACATGAAATGCAAATGATTGATGTATGCTCTAAAGTACCAAAACAAGGATCAAAAGGTTAATATCTTAAGTAAATGAAAGGTATAACTCAAATTGGTTTTTTCAATCATCAAAAAGGAAATATTATTGGAATCAATGGCAAACTAAGCACAATCTGTGTTTTGATGATTAACAGCTCAATTTGAGAATGTTTTGGGTACTAATAAGACTTGTTGAAATTGTTTAAAGGTTAGAAAATGGAATCTCAGCACCTAATATATTAAGTCGTAAAGCCAAGTTGACTTAGCCATTGACTTGAGTGAAGTCGATACCCAAGTCAACCTTAGTATCGACTTGAAAAGAACAAATCCTTCCAGTGCTGATTTTTGAATTCAAGACAGGTGAAGTCGCAAGGCCAAGTTGACTCCAGATGCGACTTGGATGAAGTCGTAGACCCAAGTCGACTCCACCATCGACTTCAGATACTCGAACCTTCTAGTGTTGAAAATGGGATCCAAAAAAAGTGAAGTCACAAGTCCAAGTCGACTCCAGCTACAACTTGGGTGAAGTCACAGACCCAAATCGACTCTACCATCGACTTCAGATGCTCAAATCTTCCAATGTTGAAATTTGAATCCAAGATTGGTGAAGTCGCACTCAAAATCAATTCCATGTGTGACTTGAGTGAAGTCGCATCCCCAGGTTGACTCTACATGTGACTTGAAGTGAAGTTGAAACCCAAGTCGACCCGGATATTCAACTTAAGTCAGAGTAAAGAAATATTTAGTCCGGACATGCATATGTGCCAGAGTTATTCATTCAAGACCTTATATTTATCAAGGTGTAACGTGTTAGAAATATGTGGAAAATAAGCTAAATCTATGTTTTGATGATTAACAAATCAATTTGAGTAAGCCTTGGCTACTAACTTGTTTGTGGCAGTGTTTAAAGGATATACATTTGAAGAAAATAGAGCATGAAAGGATAAGTTGATTTCCAAGTCGACTCAGGCATCGACTTAAGGCCAAGTCGATCCCCAAGTCGACTCCAACATTGACTTCAAGGCGTCGATTCCTTCCAAAGTTGAAAACAGGGAGCAGAGCTGCCAAAGTCGCAAACGAAGTCGACTCCGCATGCGACTTCGGCGAAGTCGCAGACCAAGTCGACTCCAGCATCGACTTCGAAACAGAGATTCCTTCCAGAGTTGAAGTCAAGACTCCGAAGTGCCGAAGTCGCACCCCAAGTCGACTCCACTTGCAACTTGAGGTGAAGTCGCAGGCCAAGTTGACTTCAATAGCGACTTAGAGGCGTCGTTTTCTGTCCAGAGTTGAAACCAAGATTTGGAGGCACCAAAGTCGCAGACCAAGTTGACTCCAGCATGCGACTTGGGCAAAGTCACAGACCAAGTCGACTCCGGCATCAACTTCGATCCGACAGAGGAGATATTTCAGAAGACAAGTTGGAATAGAATGACTTCAAGGCAGACTTAAGTGAAGTTGAAGAACAAGACAACTCTCATTGAAAACATATAAAGACTAATCCAAGTCCAAGCAAGATGCATAAACTCAACCAAGAACTTGTTCAAGATTACATGATTCAAGACTCATGGATTCAATGCTTGCAAAACATGGAGCTAATGAAAGCAAGCTTAAGTGAAGACACAATGATTCAAAAAGAAATGAAAAATGCAAAAGAACTAAAGGCATGGAGATGCCTAAGCAAAACAAAAAGCAAACCGAAGTTTTTCAAGGTCATCAAGCTATCTACCGAGGTGAAGTCGCACCCGAAGTCGACTCCACCTACGACTTGGGTCAAGTCCAAAACCAAGTCAACCCAATCTGGAACTTGAAGACGCTGTGAACTAGTGAACGCGCACCCGAAGTCAACTCCATCTGCGACTTGGGCAAAGTCACACCCGAAGTCGACTCCACCTGCGGCTTGGGTCGCAACGGTCGGAAAATATTCGGACGTTGGTGCATCAAATGCGTGCCACCTACCTTCAAACATTCGGATTCCCTCCACAATTATAAAAGGCATTTATTGTGAACGAGGGAGGCAGCTGAAAATCATTAAGTGTGCATAATTCCCATCTTCAAGAGCATTAAGAGATCAAGCCAATCCTAAGAAGAAGAACTTTGCTTCAAACTGCAAGAGCTCAATTGCTAATTCGTCAAAGCCAATACTACGAGTTCTTCTCTGCGCCAAACTACTTCTACACAACTGTAAGTGTAGATTCTTTTGTTATTTCATTTGATTGTATTGAACTCAATTTAGTTTAAGAAACTAAGATCAAGTGTAAGCAAAGTAGTGTGTGATTGGAGTGAAATTCATCACTTACTTGTGTTGTGATTTGTTGATGCCCCCTAGAGCTAGAATCTAGAAGAGAGCAGTGGCTCTAATTGTATTTGTAAAATACAATGGTGGAACCCCAGTCACAAGGAGTGTGAGCTTGGAAGAGTGGAGTGGGGAGGTTGCCCGAACCACTATAAAATCTTGAGTGTTTGATTTATATTTCTGCTTTCAACATTATATTGCTTTCCATTTCACTTCTTCATAAAGGGAAATAGATTAATCCGGGGTAAAGTTTCTGTTTAAGTTATAATTTTTTAAAATACCCAATTCACCCCTCCCCTCTTGGATAATTGCCATTGACTCGAGACAAACATAACGCCTCAGCCTGAGCGTCACAACCTTACCTCAAGATCGTTCGACTGGTAAACGTGATCAAGATTGTTTTCCTATCACACGGCGGGTTTTAACGGATATTTATCCAATTAAATATCTTTTCATAGGAGTTTAATTCCTCATATGTTCATT
>JAXCLR010000092.1:30691932-30706784 GCA_035584095.1 Annona squamosa
TAGAGTAATCCACTGAATTCATAGCTAGAAAATTATCTGCACAGAGTTTCTCAACAATATCTTGTGGAGGGTTTCCCAAACATGACAAATAATTCATAGGAGAAACCGAAATCAAATCTGCAACAGCATGAGCCGCCGAATTCCCCTATCTAAGTACATGGTGAACCGAAATGTGGTCATTGGCTCTGAGCACCGATCTGATCTCATCGATGATATGACCTGCAGGCGAGGCGATGTGACTGTCATTTGACAGGTAAGTGCAAAGGATGAGCAAGTCCGACTCAATCTGGACCTTTCGAAACTTGAGATGGAGTGCCCATCGAACACCAAAGATAAAAGCTTTTGCTTCCAAAAACAGAGTATCCCCATCTCCCATCCACTTCCAACCACGGGCCACAATAAAGTAGTCACGATCGTCCCTGATTACAGCAGCAGCACAGGAGACGCCCCGCCCCGCGGGACATCTGGAGTCCACATTAATCTTGAAAACTCCCGCAGGTGGCAAGGTCCACCTGAGAATGAGTTGAATGTTCAAAGCGGACTCAAGATCAAGGAGCCTGACATGCCTCAATTGCTCAATATAGTCCTTGCACCATGGAAGTAAGTCAGCAAACACAGGATGGACCCCCTCTGCATGAAGCTTGTTTCTCATAAACCAGACACGCCAGCAGAAGACAATGAAAAGTGCCAACTCGTCACCCCCGTTTTTAGAAGCCAGGAGACACATGATATCCTGAACCGAGGATAACAAATGACTAGCCGGAACAAAACCTCTAGCACAGCTTGCAATACTGGCACAACGCAGAAATAAGTGGTGAACGTCCTCGTATTCCGCCGAGCAGAAGAGACACTAAAGATTGACTTCTATACCCCGCCTTGAAAGGTTACACATAGTCGAGAGAGAATCTCTGAATAGTCGCCACCCAAAGATCATTATCTTGCTCGGTAGCCCTGTCTTCCAAATAGCCCTGTAGCAGCTAGAAGGAGACGGATCATCATGTAGAGCCGTTAACCATCTATGAGCCGACCTGATGGAAAACTGATCGTTTGCCTTGTGTTTCCAGAAGATGCAATCCACCGCAGGGTGGCGGGGAAGGGGGACACGCCTAACAGATTGCCACCCCATCTCGCCAACAGCCGCTATGACCCTGTCCCTGTCCCTGTTCCAGCCGGATGACCTTGCATCAATAAAGTGACTGATCGGAACATCCTCCAGGATGGATAGAGGAAGCGGCCCCGCCTTGCATACCCCACCATCCAACCAAGCGTCCTTGAAGAAACGGACCATTCTCCCATCACCAATCCTCCACCTGCACCCCGCCTGAAACACATCACGTGCCTTAAGAATGCCTCTCCAGGTGAAAGAGTCGGACTGCCTTGGCACACAGTCCCATATGTCGGAGTTTGGAAAATATTTAGCTATGAAAACCTTGAAACAAAAGGTTTCCGGTTTCGATGAGAGTCTCCACACTTGTTTAGTGAGAAGGGCATAATTGTTGCTGAATTTTGAAATTCACCAGTAGCTACCAACGCCATTATCTGCCAAATGCAGAGACAAATTATGACAGCATTGGGTGTTGGATACGTCTACAATGAACGGCATAGATTTGCTAGAATTTAACTAACGGCTTTGTACCAAGGTCGATTTTTTTGTGTAATCTCAATTGTCCATCATCCTTGTACTTCTATTCTGCTGTTCCACTTTAATTGTGGACCACTGATTAATGAAAACCATTTTGTGCTCAAAAATCGATGTAACCATGTGGCCAAATTAGGGCCCATTACACCATTTTAATTAATGTGATCTTCACAATCGAGAGGCCCACCAAGCTTGCTTTAATTATAATTCTTTACGTACGACATTAATGAGCTTCCTTAAGCATCATTGTCCTGGTAATATCATAGTGTCAGTACGATCCAACTAGTTCCAAAAGGAGCTCGGCCCTCATGTTCCTACGGTTCATCTCTCAAAAGTAGCCGAGTGCTTCAGGCCTTCAGCCTTCAGGAGTTCATTAGGTCATTGGCTCTTTGTGCCAAGGGGTTGAATGTTTAGTCAACCACTATCAAAATTGATTTTTATTTTTTATTTTTATTTGATTTAGACTAGGTTAAGTCTTGGTTAGATTATATTAGACGATAAATTCCTAAAACTAACATTCAAACTACAATTTTTTTAAAATGTAAATGACCTTTTAAAGAGCCAAAATCAGGTCGTTGTTAGATGACGTTTGTCTTTCCAAAATCCAACTTTAAAATCTTATTACAGTAGTTGAGTGAGATTTGCCAAGCAAAATCCACGAGTTAGATATGAATAAACTTTGTTAGACTATGTCAAACTTTGTTAAACTCAATTTGACTTGGTTAAATTCTAAAATTAGCTTCCAAATTGCATTTTTTATATAAATTACTTTTTAAAGAGCCAAAAAGTATGTTATAGGTGTCCAATAACAACTATCATGGCCAAATCAATAAATTAGACTAACTTAGAGTTGATTAGACTAAATTAAATTTAGTTAAACTGGGTTAAATTTGGTTAATTGCTAAAACTAGCATCCAAATTGTATACTTTCAATATGATTATATAAAATATTGCACATATGCTTAAGTTACAATATTCATTTTCAAAATTTTAATTTTTTTTTCTTCATAAACATGTTTTCCTAAGTTAATCCATATACCAAGTTTTATCATTTTACAATACTTTTACATTTTTATTTTTTATTTTTAAAAACATCAATTTTTACATAAGTTTTATTTAATCCCCTAAAAAACTTGATTTTTAAAAATCAAAAACAAATATGTAGAAGTATTGTAAACTGACAAAACTTAATAATATGAATTAAATACACTTAGGAAAATATATTTACGAAGAAAAAATCAAAAACAATTAAAATTAAAAATGAATATTGTTAACTTAAACATATGTACAATATATTATATACTGTAACCTAAACATATATTGTATCTTTTTAATTTAGATATTAAAAAAATATTATATAATACACTTTTTGAAGCGTTTCACCAGTCAGGTAGAGCTCGTGCTCTATACGATCCTCCTGCACATGAAGTTGAACCCAGAACACAATATATTCATACAAATATATCTGTGAACAAATAAATAATAATACAAGAGAATGAATTTTGCACCTGTTGATAAGTCACTGTGGCCATTCGCTTGTCCCAATTAGGGGCGTAAGTTAATGTCAACTCCTGACCCAATTAAACCACTTCGTCAGAATTAACCCATCAACCTGCTTGGAGGGCTTGTACATAACCGATATGGCACACTTGAATAAATGGGCAGTTGGATACAAAACCCACATAACACCTATGAATAAATGGGTTGTCATGGGTGTAGGTCGTCCAATCCATCAAACTAATAATCCAACCGGTATAACTCATCAGCCAACATAACCATTTTACAACCCATGAAATAAAAGAAAAAACATATTTTCTGGAACTTATTTTAAAAATTTTGCATAATTTTTAACTATAGAATCAACATTAAGTTGAATAAATGTCAAAAACGATATTTTATATTCTAAGTTATTAGCATTCAAAGTTTTTTTGATTGTTTATTATTACAGTTTACTTGGTTACCACTTTTATTTTTTATTCTTCAACCCATTTGCAACCCATAATGCCAGTCCGTTTGTGATAAATGAATTAGGGTTAGGGTTGAGTTTTTTTAAAAATTGTATCGTAAATGAATTACGGTTGAAGATTTTTTAATGGATTATGGTTAAGGCTAGCCTCCAGCCCTTTAACCGGATGCGACTACACCCCCTAGTCCCAATCAACCATAATTAATCTTACATACAAAAACTAAAAATCAACATATGCAAATTTAGAACTAGCTGTCTCCCAACAAAATACCCACAATGCCACAAACCACAGCAATGGTGAAAAGACATACTATGGCATTTGATCATTTGATCTCCACCAGTTCTCCCACCACATCTGCAACAAAATGCCCATGCCTCTTACAAGAGCAGCTCACATCCTTTTAAACAAGCTCATTTATTTGATCCCAACTAACTGCAATTTATGGGAATTCAAAGTAAAAACAAAGTTCATGATAACAAAATGGTGAATATACCACGGGATGTTCCAAGCCACAAGCAACAATTGAATATGATTTTTCTATTCTTCCGTTTTGGCAGGCTGCCATGGCTGATACCTGGTCCAGTCCCTCTGACCACCAGGATTCAGAGCATGGCCCTTAGAATGATAGATGTACTCCTCACCTTCACCGGAAAAGTTTGGCCTGTGTTCTACCCCATACCTCTTGGGCTTCAACATCAAGAGCTGGCAACAAGAAAAAAAGCATACAAAATGATAACCTATATGCTACACATCAAATGCAGCAATTGCATGAATTTTCTCACAGAAGTTGATTTGTCAAAAGATGTACCTCCTAATAATTAAAATATAAAAAAAAATGTACCTCCTACTCTTGTACAAAGAATTTTCTGTGGAAGCAATGCCAATATATCCATATGACATTATCTAAGGTTTCTCTGTGTTGATTGCAAGAAACAATGGCATATGCAGGAGATGGCGGCCACTCATCCATCTCATTACATGACATGAACCACCGACAGGGTGCACTCAAAAGTCACAAGTACGCTGAAGTTGCACTCGCTTTCTTTCTTCTTCTTTTTTGTTTTCTCATGTGCATTGTGGACCACGTGATGAACAAATTCATTAATTCTGTCCAGAAGTGTTTGTGGTGCATCAAGTCAGGGCATGCACATATTGTGAGTAAAATCAACTCTAGCAGGACATCCTCATTTCTTGGAGGAGTGATAGGATTAAAAAAATGATGCTGAAGAATTTCTTTTTCACTTGATGAGGTTTGATTGAGGGAATTAAGTTTCCCTTGAGGAAAAGAAAATGGACTTTCCTGTGTCAAGGCTCGACTGGCTTAGAATACTCACAGATAGCAGGAGTAAAGAAATCTCATTTGTCTTTCTTTATTTGCAAGGCATTAACCTACCATGCAGATCTAAAGTGGGTGGAAATCCTTCTTGCTTTGGTACTCTTAACCTCTTTTCAAGATACAAAACCTTCTCCTGTCCATGATTAGAAGAGACTTGAGATTCCATTGGATTCTTGTAGAACTATTGGTGTCTAGACTATAGTTGTTTAAAATGCAAGACACCAAGACACAATGAGGTCTTCAAGCCTACATGCAAGGTGCAAAATCAAGGGATGCACCTAAGTATAGCAATGTGTAAATTACATAAAACTCAACTTAAAAAAAAAAAAAAGAGGAATCTATCTTCAGAATTATTACGAATTTCAGATTAATAGTTGCCACAAAAATAACTCTAACATTCTATATTCAAATTTAATAAGTTAAGACACCCAGGACCATCAAAATGTGGAGGGGAAAATAAAATTTTCCACCAATTGGCTGAAGGGGAAATTGTTGACGCATTAAACAATGGTCAGGAAAATCAATGGCACATTAAATGGTTGCAGCGGATCACCAGAGAGCATTAGCTAGTGACTAGTGACAATAGGGTCCGACCACATTTTTACCAGCAGCTTTCAACTAAGAAGTGTGGACATGGGGTTCCACAATAAACTAAATCCATGGCATCCCAACCATAAATGCACAGATAGCATGGTATAAATTCCAATGGCAAAGGCACTTGATAACCAGTTTAGATTTCCTGCATGACCATACAACAAAGCTAGCATCCAACGTCCAGCCAAATTATCTACCAACCGCGAATGATTTTCAACATGGACATGGAATGTGTGGCCCCATGCATGCTTGGTTTGTTTCAAACACACAGGACAAATGAATGCAATGTCTGAGCGTCCATCAGATTTTTTGCATTTTGGACCCTCAAATTTGCACATTTGCATTTTAAACCCCAAATTCTGCATATTTTCTTTTTAGACCTTATAAATTTGCATTTATTGCTGTTTCAATCCGCGCTGGTATTGCAAACAGACTGGAATTAGTGTCGGGCAATTCAGCACATTTCTTTTGATTGGTGTATATTTTACATCACATCTCATCTCATATTACAATCAAGCTCTAAGACAATCGAGGACCAAGGCTAACAAAGGCAACACCTCTGACCACCCTGGTGGCAATTCAATATATTTTTAAAATGACAAAAACAAAATTGAAATCAAGCATTTAAGATCCATTCACACAAGCGCATTCCTGCAGGTGTGAACACAAGAATAATTGAGATGTGCTTCCAGACCTCTGGTACGAGGTTGTGTAGAACCTCAATTAGTAGCTCGTGTTTTAATGTGTTTATGGAAACTATCCTTGTAAGGCTTTATACTAGATCTAATGTGTTGAATGAAATTGGTTCATCATGAGCTTCAAGGCCTAAACTGGACGTTCACATGTTTCTTGTGAGTATTTGAGTATGCATGATATGTAAGATTGTTTAGCAATACTTACAATGTTTGTAGAAAACAACCAACGGGGTGCATTTTAGTAGGAGGCCTCACATATCTTGGTTGAGTGCATATAATGCTTGAAATATTTGAAGTATGCTCATGTAACTATAGTCAGTTTGATTGTAGATTCCATGATTTGAGCCTCAAATGACTAGTTGGAGGAAATTGTGAGGAAAAGCCACAAGAAAAAGGAAGCTATAGTTGTGCTAATTTGAGGCCAATGAATGATGTTAGCATGATTCTCAAGCATGGACAAGCACGTGTGAGATGTTAGAATGATTAGATTTGATAAAATTTGCACTTAGACAATAGTTGTAAGTTTGAGTAGAAAAGAACTCAAGCAGCAAATTTCAGTAAATAACATGATTAGATACACTTGTATGCATGTATGAGGGTTCTAGCATGATTGGAATGTGTTCATAGTTTCATGCAGCTATAGCTAGAAATTGGAATGAAGATGTTGAATGTTGAATCATCATTTGGACTGCCTATAAATTGAGGGTTTTTAAAAAAATCTCTCCTTCCTACACACCTTTTAATACAATTTGACATCTTATCTAAGGGGTGTTTGCTTACACCAAAAAACTTTCAAACTAAAACTTTTCAATCTAAAATTTTTCACTCTCCACAACCATCCTATTTGTTAATTATTTTTTTCATTTTTTTCTATACAATTACTTTACTTTTCAATCATTTCCACGCAACTACCACTACATCTAACTCATCTATTTTAACTTTATTCTCTTTACTCCCCATCATTACCCCTATCATATCATCATTTTCTCCCATTTTGAAAACTTTTACACCAAAAATTTTTCATCGAAAGTTTTATTACTTTCCAAACACACCCTAGGTTAGAGTAACTTTCATAAAAAGTAGGGTAACTGGCCTACTTTTTTCTATTATTGACTCTAGATTCCAATCATTGTTTCCGCATCATTTCATACAGCTACTCTATATATTTTATCTTTATTATCTTTACTCTCATTACCCCTATCATATCACATTGCTATCTCACTTTTTCATAATTTTTCTCATTCTCACATTGCTTTTTTTTTTTTTTTCTGACCTCTTCTGAAACGAATCCTGAGTTAAGTTAGGAATTGAAAAGCTTGATATTTGTATTGACTTTGATGGTTTATATAGCTTAATATCGCTTGGGATTGTTAGAACATGAGTAACGCAAGCCACTACTAAAGATTTAGAGTCTAAGTGATCCATGATGATTAAGGATGAATTGGAAATATGGTGGAAAAGTTAGCAATGTACATGACCTATCTTTAACAAAGCATCATGGTCTACATATTTTAAGTTATAGGACATGCATATACCAATAGGAGCATCTAGAAAGGAATATGATCAAGACAGCGTAGGTGTATCTTTTGTTCAATTTGCTATGCAATACATGTCATAATTTAAAATGCATACTGCATCTATTTTGAGATAGAAATTCTGCAGAGACAAATTATTTGAAGTATGGAACTCAATGTGAAAAGAATCATGTCAATTCAAAGTAATCTAAACAAAGTGACAACCAAAGGCAGCAGCCCATTGTCAAAGCTACTTTGTCAAACAAGACGGTCAATCTAAATAGCAAGGTATTATGGTATTTTGTGAAGATCTGCTTATTTTAAGGGCCCCATTTCCTTTCCATTCGGTCTAGAAAATGTCTAGAGTTTGAGAGGAGAGAAAAGAGGAGAAATTAGAGAAGAAAGTTTCAATTGTTGGATTTAGGCTTCAAAGTGTTCAGTTTTGTGAAGCCTATAGCAAGAAATATGCGAAAAGGCTCGGATGTTATCACTAGAGATAAAAGAGAATTAGGTTTACTTTTTCAAGTTTTCTTTCAGATTTCTTCATGGTCATCATGCTCGCATTGAATTGAAAATGGCCACATTTGTTTCTTGAGACTTACTTTAATAGCCAGCTTTGGTTTGAGGCCCACATGGACTTTGAGTTTTGAGGTTAGTAGATTCTGTTTTCAAGTTTTTACATGGTTTTCTTAAGAACCATCACCTGTATGTGGACTTCTCCACTAGCAACATTGTCCATTTGAATTTCTCTCTTGATTTGCTGGCCAAGTTATGACCATAGGAAATCTTGAATTTAAGGTATGACCCTAACAGATTTTGAGATTGAATTTTGAGGATTTGGCGTGAAACCCCATGTTTCTAGTTTTTTTAGTCAAAATGCAAATTAAGAGTATGAATTATGAATCTAGTGGATTTTGGGTTTAGTCCAAACCCTTATCTTTATAGAGTTTGAAATAAATTTGCCCTAAAATAGTTGTTAAAGGCACAAGACACACTCGACAACTAAGGACCCTTCAGGCCTTGGTGCAAGGTTCAAAAGCAAGGCGCATGCCCAAGTGACTCAAGGTGCATATTATATAAAATTAAATAAATTTAAGGTGTGTTTGGGAAGTGATAAAACTTTTGGATGAAAAGTTTTTTATATAAAAGTCGTTAAATCGAAAGAAAATCATGTGAGTAAAGAGAGTAAAATTAGATAAGTTAGCTGTGTGGGTAGTTTTATAGAAAATGTGAAAAAATAATTAAAAAATATTGTAGTTACGGAGACCCAAAATTTTAGCTTGACATTTTTTTAACATTGCCAAACGCACCCTTATAGAAGTCTTCTAAGGTCAAGTCTATTTTTGGCTGAACTTGACAACTGTATGAAATCCAAGCTAACCAACATTTTTGCCATCATTCATTTAGTGTGTTTGGTGGGTAAGGTGGGAAAGTGAGAGGGAATATTTTTTTAAAAAAGGCTGAGAGCAACATGATGCGATGGGTAAAAGTTGGGAATAATTATGATAGTTGCATGAAAAATGATAGTATGTAAAGGTTAAAAAAAAAAAGTAGGATAATTAGGTAGTTAAGATATTAAATCATTTTTTGAAAAATGCATGGAGAGAGATGTGGGAAACCACTTCCCACCAAACTACTACCAAACAAAGCCTTGGTCAAGATGCTAAAAATCGTCTTAATTAAACATCCATTTAAGCAATAAAAATTAGATAATTTAAAGGCCAATATCAAACCATTAAAGCTGGTTTAGTAATTAAAGAGACTTGTATACTTTTATATTGGCATCGAATCCTTCTAAGTTGTTTAGTTTATCTAAAATAGTGAGTGAATTTTATAACATTTTAATATTCATACAGATGGATTCAACATAATTTTAGACGCCTTGAGTGAATTGAGCAAAATACATGCCTAGGGCATGCCTTTAACAACTATGTATTTATGTGAATCTAGGAAGTTTTGGGCATGAATTTTTGAGTGTTTAGTGCAAACTCCATCTTTCGTAGCTTCATATAAATTTGCTAACTAGTGTATGACCCCGATGGTTTTGATGATTCTTGAGGGAATCCTTTGATTTAAAACATGTATGTTACTTGAGTAGTGATTCTGTAATTTTCAAAGTTTGTTTTATTTTGAGCTTGAATCAGGGTTTTTGCTCAAAGTTACCTAGCAGGCACACAGTAGTTTACATAAGCATGATGATCATGGCATGGGAGATATATGCATGTATTTATATAGGGTGAAAGGCTGGGAGCACCATAGAGTACATGTAAGAGTTTAGGAAAAGGCAGTCCAAAGAGTACCCCGTGGAAACTAAGGACTCGTCAAATTGTATGAGCATTAAAGCCAAAGCACGTGCAAGAGCAAGCACCATGGATAATTGTAGCAGTGTGTAAGCATGTGCATTCTAGAGACATCCTAAGAGTATTATCTGCCGTTTTACGCTATTTTGTAGTTGTTTAATAAGCATACCTACTTACTAACTTTAACTTTGCCAGTAAAAGTTTCCATCTTATTGGTGGTCCTAAGCCTGGATAAAATCCGAAGGTTGACATGTCAGGCTTGTAATCGGTGCTACAAAAATCGCTGCCACATCTCTTATATGGATTCTAAAAATATATTAAAAGTCGTTACTGCTAAGGCGTTCCCTATAAGCGATGCATTACAATGGAGCTCAGCTATAGTGAGAAATAAGTCAGGGCTGCTAGAGCACTTCCCCGTAAGCTACGTGCTATATCAAAGCCGAAATGTAATGAAAAATGGGCAAGGATTGCTAAAGCGTTTTCCCATAAGCAACACACTACAGCAACATCCAATTGTGTTGAGAAGTAGGCAAAAGTTTTCATGCCCTTGTGGACGTGGTTTGGAGAAGAAGGTGGTACCAAAACACAATCTATTTTGCCTCATGAAATGTTGAGACTCATTCAAGGAAAAGTATAGAAGTAGTAGATGTTATGAAAAGGAAAAGAATCAATTTAGCTTGTCTTCAAGAGACTAAATGGAAAGGAGAAAAGGCTATAAAGGTTAATGGATTCAAATTGTGGCATACAAGAGAAGATGGAAATAAAAATTGTGTAAAAATAATAGTGGAACATAAGTTCATAAATAAAATTATAGATATTAATAAGTAAATGACAGAATTATTCAAATAAAGTTTGTGCTAAGTGTAAAGGTTATAAACATGATTAGTGCTTATGCACCACAGGTAGGATTAGATCATAAAAGCAAAAAATAATTTTGTGATGACTTAGATATTATGATGCAAATAATGCATAACCAAGAAAAGATTGTGATAGGAGGAGACTTAAATGGACATGTAGGATGAGACAATGTAGGATTTAAGAGAATTCAAGGAAGTTTCAGCTTTGGAAAAAAGAAATAAATGGGGAATGTCATTTATATTTTGCTACAGTATATGATGTGATTATAGCAAATATCTTATTTTAAAAAAGATGAACGCTTGATAATTTTTAAGAGTGAAACCAATTCTAGCCAAATAAATTTCTTCTTTATAAGAAAATTTAATAGATCCCTCTGTAGTATTTGTAAGGTTATCTCAAGTGAGAGTTTAACTATGCAACATACATTGCTAATAATGGATATATGTATATACACAAAAAGAGGTGACAAAAACTAAAGGTAAAATTAAATGGTGGAATTTAAAAGACAATAGCATGCAACTTTTTAGTAAAAGAATGATAAAAGAAGGGAAATGGGATATATAAGAAGAAGTATAATCAATGTAGGATAAAATGACAATTAGCATAAAAGAAATTGAACAAGGTAATATAAAAATATATAAAAATGGTAGATCCTTATATAGCCACTTGATGGTGGAATGAGAATGTTCAAAAAGCTATAAATCATAAATACGAAAAGTTTTAAAAAATGGCAAACGAACAATAAGATATAAACCTACAACAATACAAACTATCAAAAAAAGCTACTAAAAAGATTATTAGTGATGCTTGAAATAAGGCTTATGACAACTTATATGACAAGATTTCATCAAAAAGAAAAAACTTATATGACAAGATTAGGAACTGAACAAAAAGAAAATGATATATTTAAGTTGGAGAAATTAAGAGAAAATAACAAAGATTTAGTGTATGTTGAATGCATTAAAAAGTAAAGACAAAAGAGTTTTAGTTAAAGATGATGAAATTAAAAAAGATGCAAAACTTATTTCTATAGTATACTGAATGATGCTCCACCAAAACATTTTAGCATTAGATGCCAATTTAAATATGGAAGAAGATATGAATATCAGTTATTTTCCAAAAATTCCAACATCTGAAATAAAGGAATCTCTTTAAAAAAATGAGAACAGGAAAAGTCTTAAACTTAGATATTATACCAATTAAGGCATGGAAGTGCATAAGAGATATAAGTATAACACAATTAACAAATTTCTTTAATAAAATCATAAAACAAAGTTAATGTTAAGAGAATGAAGAAAAAGCACTATAGTCTCAATTTATAAAAATAAAGGAGATATTCAAAATTGTACAAATTATCATAGAATAAAACTCATAAGTCATAGTATGCAGTTATGGAAAGAGCAATTGAACATAGACTAAGACAAGAAACTTATGTCCTTGAAAATTAGTTTGGTTTTATGCTAGGAAGATCAACCACTGAAGTTATTTTCTTATTTAGACAACTATTAAAAGTATAGAGAGAAGAAAAAAATTCTTACATAATTTTTATTGATTTAGAAAGAGCGTACAACCGATTCCAAGAAAGCTAATATGGCAAGTGATAAAAAGAAAGAAGTTAATAATAGATACATTAATGTTATTAGAGATATGTATGAGGGAGCTATAACAAATGTGAAGACCACGAGTAGAAATACTAATATTTTCCTAATTAAAATAGGTTTACACCAAGGCTCAACCTTGAGTCCTTACCTTTTCACTTTAGTGATAAATGAAATTACTAGGCATCTACGAGAAAGTTCCTTGGTGTATGTTATTTGCAGATTGACATTGTTCTAATAGATGAAACTAAAGGAGTAAATGTAAAATTGAATAATTGGAAAGATGTATTAGAATTTTAACTATTAGTTACACAAAAACTAAATATACGAAATGCAATTTTAATAATAGTGAGCGCTGGACAAGGAACCAATTAAGATCTCAAATTAAGTAAACTAATTACTTCGGTATATAAGATCAATAGTTCAAGAGAATGAAAATTTTGATAAAGATATAATACACGGAATTCAAGTAGGATGAAAGAATGGCAAAGTGCGTCAAGAATTTTATGTGATCATCAAATCTCAATTAAATTAAAAAAAACTTATAAGACTGCAATTAGACCAATTATGTTTTATGAGGTAAAATGCTGGGCAATTAAAGAATAACATATACATAGAATGAACGTAGCGAAAATGTAAATGTTAAAGTGGATGAGTGGTAAAACAAGAAAAGATAAAATTAAAAGTAAAATAATCCAAGAAAATCTCAAAGCAATGTCAATAGATGATAAAATGAGGGAAAACAAATTAAGATAGTTTGCTTATATTAAAAGGAAGCCTGAAATGGCACCAATTAGGAAGGTAGAGTCATCCAAGTAGAAAGTGGTAGGAGAATAAAGGGAAATTCCAAAAAAATTAGATGGAAGTAATTAAACAAGATATTAAAATATCAAAAATTACTAAAAATTTAGCCTCAATTTGTCAAAAATGGTACAACTAAATCTATGCAACCGACCCCACCTAAGTGGGAAATAATGATGATGATGACAACTTACTAAGTTTACTTATACCTATGCCGTCTCATCAATTTCATGTTGATAGGCCAATAGCAAGCATTTAGCCAAATTCAAGAGTTTTAAAAAAGCTCTACTCGTCATCATCATCATTAGTCATTTCCCACCTAGGTGGGGTCTTAGCAGAAACAAAGCTATATTTTTGTTTGAGATGTATATTTTTATGAGTTCAATTTTAATTTTTTTTTAAGTGCAGAGGCATTTATGGATAGATCTGTGGTTCATGGACCAACTGAGTTTATCAGTTCACAATTTACACTTCCACAGTACGGATAGTTTGAACAACTTATGCAGGTCATTGTTTTGTGGTTTATATAGAATTTCGGCACAAGTGGTCTCTCACCTTCTGTCCAAAATATGAACTTGGGAATAGTGATCACACTGGCGAGCTATGGCCGATGGGGCACTACAATTCCTAGTGCAATTGCAATCTCTCTTTGAAATGTTCCAAAGGTTACTTTATGAGATGCATAGAAGGCCTCTAACAGCATAACACAAATCAAGCATCTCCCACGCACAATGACCCAGAAAAATGATTAACACGATCAATGCCAAATTGGGTACATCAGATTGAAAGAGATAAACCATCATAAGCCACAAACTAAGATTCATCAATGGTCCATGAAAACATACAATACAGGCAAATTACAAGGTGCATTTAATATTGAAATGTTTTTTCTATCTAAAACTCTTTTCCGTCAAAACTACCCTATTTTCTAATCATTTCTTCACATCTTCCTATAAAAGTACCCTACTTTTCAATCATTTCTTAACAATTTTTCATACAACTACCCTATCTATCTTCACTTTATTCTCTTTACTCTTCATCATTACCCATATCATATCACATCACTTTCTCCCATTTCAAAACTTTTTCAACAAAAACTTTTCTTTTAAAATTTTATTAAATACCAAATTTCAACCATAACTTCCTTTTCTCTATTTAAAAAGGACAGGCTTCAATGGAAATCATTCAATGAGCCAATACCTGCTTTATGTATTTGCTAGAAACCATGCTACAGGCAACTACCTGCTTTGTGTACTTACTGAATTAAATTAGATCCCACACTCCAGTTATTTGCTTTTTTTCTCCTTTCGTTGCCCTTTAGTTATTGCATCTTCATTAAGTATTCACCAATAACATGGTGTGATGGAAGAGCATGAACAACTTATGCAAGCATAGGAAAATGACCAGCATTGTCAGCAGCAAGGCAATAAGAAAACTTCTGACTATTTCTCAATAAATAATTGCATTTTGTCCCCAGTTGGAGCAGTCTTTTCTTTTTCATTTGCTTTTTACTTGTTAAAGGAATCTTTAATTTTTTTTTACTTTTCTTA
>JAXCLR010000092.1:30706799-30721120 GCA_035584095.1 Annona squamosa
CCCCACCCCCACAAAAAAAAAAAAAAAAAAAAATCCTTACTTCGTCGCCTGTATGATCAGTAATAAAATGAAGCCAACCATGCCATTCTGGTGGAACTTGAGATGCATTATAGCGGCCCTTGTCTCCATACTCCACCCATCTGTGTCTCCCTGCATGCCAATCACAAGTCCATGTTAACATCTCAGGATCCATCAAGCAGTAAGTGAATGAGGTATGAATCATTTGAATAAATAAATGGTTCTCAAGTGGATAAAACAATAATTCTTTCAAATTTTCCATAAGGCAAAAAGTCCACTTAAAGAAAATTGGATACCAAAATACAAATCTAACCCAAAAAAAAAAAAAAAACCTTGGCATTTCACACAAGTTAAGAAAATGAAATTTTCATTTCATTCCTCAAGACAATCAATTCCAAGAATTTGGACGTGCATTTCAAAATTCAAACATTATCATTATCAAGCAGTAATATTTAAAAAAAAAAAATAGTCTACCAACCGTATTGAGTGCCCTCCAGTCTCTCATAGTATTTATTACCAAATTTGTCAACGCCAACAAGGGTTGCACCTATATTGTGGATCTTGGTCTGCCTGATTGAGCAGAAAACATAAATCAGAAGTTGCAAGACCCCTCAATTAAGTAAAACTTATTAAATGTACCCAGACATGCAGAGAAACTATTTTAATCTCTTGATAAGACTATAAGAGCCAAGTTAGCAAACAACATGATCATAACGGATCTACAAGAAATTCACCAAAGTCTGTACCATATGAATGATCAGCAAGGCCAAGGGACATTTTCAGCATTAAATTTTGACATAGGTGGATATCATTCAACTCAGAAAAGCCCCTCATCTCAGAGATTAAATTCATATGTAAATAAAAATAGTTGATTAGGGCAACCTGACGTTGGCTTTACTTTAACATCTCTCCCCCTTCTTAATTTACATTTTCCTTTTGTTTTCTTTTACAGCTTACTAAATGAAGCCAAAATCCTATTTGCATTTGCACCAAAATAGTATAAACCTGTGAACCTGGCTTGGGCACGCTGATTTCACATCCAAGCACACTTGCCTGTGTTCCAAGGTTCGGTCCTTGTTGTGGGAGCATTGTCTGCCTTGATGACAATGGGGTTTTTTGCATTTTGGTCCCTCTAACTATGCGTATATGCTTTCTAGCCCACGAGTCTCGTGTATTTGCTTTTTGGACCCTATAAGTTTACCCTCTTTGCATTTTAGTCACTGCCATTAATGCACATTAGCAACCCTATTGGTAACTGTATATATGAGTTGACTCACAAGCTTGTTATTAACTACATATATGAGTCGACTCATACTCATGAGTCGATTATACATGCAGTTAACAGCACGTCATTCATAGCAGGAACTAAAATGCAAATAGGGCAAACTTGTAGGGTCTAAAAAGCAAATACGTGAAACTCGTGGGCTAAAAAGCAAACTCGTATAGTTAGAGGGATCAAAATGCAAAAAACTCATGACAATGTAACAAAAAAATGGTACAAACCTCGTTGCATTTGCATCATAAGATGGTAAAATGATATCATGCATTTGCACCAAGGAATCTTCTTACATTTAATCCGACGACTCTAAAATGGCAGTGACACCAGCAAATATGAGGTTGCTTAGGGAAATGATCTCAGATTTCTTATAGTTGTAGAAGCTTATCTGACTCATGCCCAAGATCTTCAAATCAACGGAAAAAAAAAAAAAAAAGTTTGTACAACCAATTAAAAAAGAAACAGGCAAAACACCACAACGATACAACCAGAAAGGCTGATTCTAAAATGAACCAAGAAGAAAATAAGCTTACAATAAGTTTCCATCTAAAAGACATCTCCTGCAAGAAGAGGCATCCTCATATCAGAAACTTTCAAGGAAAAGATAATCAATCAAATCAAAGATACATTTCATATTAGGCAGTGCAATTTTAAAACTTTTGCAGAAAAGAAAAATCAATCGGATGTGAAAATTTAAGTCTTCAACAAACAATCAGCAAGTAGTAAAAATAATCCCAACAGAAACACTTGAAGCTGTGAAAATCTTGTTCCATTCAGATTTCAAGACAAAACAACTTCCATTGGGCTTGTAGCAGTGCCCAAAAATTGCTCGAAGCAATGAATCTTGTTATATCCAGCTTTCAAGAGAAAATAACTCCCCTTGGTTCAATCAATTATTTTGAAATGTTTCCCTCACTAGCCAGAGCCTATGTTTTTACTAATGAATGTTAATATCGAGAAGCATATAAGCCCCACACCCAATGAAATGGAGCACGCTAACTTGACAGCACGTGGCCATCAACAGCTGATAGACTTACTTTATTTCAACAGTGTTGAGGAAGGTTACAATTGATTACAATTTGCATCACCATCTTGACTGATGTAGGATGGATAGAGAAGAAAATAGAAGAAAGAGAAAGGAACTTCTAAAGAGATGAGAAGAGAAGAAAGAGGCACAAAGAACAAAAGCATAAAGAGGGAAGATAAGAATAAGATCAAGTAGAAGAAGAACCAAAGAACACTTTTATAAATCTCCAAAAAGTGTTCCTCTTTAGAGCTTACAAGGGTAGTACTTATAGGAAAACATGTCACCTTATTTTAGCAACATTTATTAAAGATCTAATCTCTTAGAAAAAGAAATTGCATATTTTAAGTAAACTTCTAGAAGAAGTAAACTTAAAATAGATAAAAAAAAATTTATTCCAAACATATCCTAAAATATTCTAAGAGATCTTCTAAAAATTCAAACAAATCCAAAATAGAAACAAATATCTTAAAACAATCTAAACGCCAATTTATGAAAATATCTTCATGTTCCACATTACTGACAGTTTCCCCATTTAATGAAAAATCCTTTGATCAATGGAACATGAGGCCAAATAACTATAAGTAACAAGAAATAGAATAATAAATAAAGGCTACGGGTCTTTCAAAATGAAAACAAAATACAGAAGTAATAGTTTTCCCATTGTTCTGTTTTCTTCCCCCACGATGGTTAACCACACTGGATAATCAAATCTCACCCAAAGTTTCGAACCCTGTATAGGTTGAGTTATAGGATAAAATGATTTTACTCTCCATCCATTGTTCAAATGAAAATCAAGGGAAAACGTTAGAGAAAAGGAGACAGAACCAAAAGGTAGGTGGTAACACTGATCCACATAGGAAAGATAAAGATTTACTCCCAAGAAAATTTGATTGATTCATGTGGGTGAACTGCTGGAAAAAAGGATATACACGTAGAGAGAGAGAGAGAGAGAGAGAGAGAGAGAGAGAGAGAGAGAGAGTTCCTCAAAGTGGATGATGGCACAATAATAAACTTCACAAAATGATTGTATAGGGGTAAACACTAGACCTTTGATGGATAATAAGATATTCAATCCAAAAGAATTTTAGGACATTTTATGGTACAACAAAAGGGTACAACTTGAGAAAAAGTTAGAGCTAGAGATTACAGAAGGATGCACACTGAAAAAACACATAGTGGAGCCAATGACTGAGGTCAGTTAGCAAGGATGTGAAGAGGCGGACAGACACATAGTGGCACGTGTGAATCTGTATCAGCCACAGTAACCTGCATCTCATATAAAATGGCAGTGGCATCATTTGAAACCAATCAAGAAGAATCGCTTTCCTTATTTTCAGTTTTCTTTCCTTCACTTTCAGTTGCTTTTTCTATATCTATGGGCTCGTTTGGTAATCTGCAAAAGTGGGAAACTATGGGAAATGGTAGGAGCATGTTCCCCGAGGTAACTATTAACTCCAACAATCATCACATTTTTCCACTTTCACCCCACATTCTAATCATTTTCCTATCAACTGTCTTGATCGAACCTATTTATTCCAACTCTACCCCTATCATTTACTATCAATCACACATTTTTCAAAATATTCCCTTTTTCATTTCCCACCCAGTCCCACATTCCCACAAAATTTTGCCTTCCCAAACGTCCCCTAAAAGCCCTAGACTCCAGTGGTTGCATTCTTGGGGAGTCTGTGCGTGTGGATCATGTTGGTAATTCTTGCAGATTCTTGCAGTAATTTCTTGCAGAATTGAATGAACGCACCATTTTGATTGTACAACAACACAGTAAAAATCAAGAAAAGGTAGAGCTAGAGATTACAGAAGGATGCACAATAGAAAACACGTAATGGGGCCAACGAGTGAGGACGGTTAGAAAGGATATTACGAGTTGGACAGACATGTAGTGGCACATCCATGAATCTGTAACAACTGTTACTCATATAAAACAGCAGTTGTACCACATCAGGAAGTCGATTGCCGTGGGTTACATTCTTGGAGCCATCTATGCATGCAGATCTTGGGCAATTTGCAAGATCATAACCCAATGGAATCTAAGGCTTCTGGGTAACAGGAAAAGGACCTGAAAGGAAAGACAGGAAATGAAAGCATGCTTCTCAATTGATTTCCTCAAATGATGCTTCTGTTTTATATGTGTTACATGTTACAGTGATTACAGTTCACACTCGTGCCACTACGTGTCTGTCCAACTCATCACATCCTTACTGGCTGACCTCATTCATTCACCCCACTATGTGTTTTCTCAGCGTACATCCTTATGTAATCTCTAGCCCTACCTTTTCTCAAGCTGTTCCCTGTTGCCGTACCATTTTCTTCCATCTTCTACTCATCTACCTATAGTAAGTAATGGCCACAACTAAATTCAGGAAAAACAGCATTAAATTTAGGAACTACAGGAGAGAAAAAGAAAATCCACAGCAGAAATTGAGAAATCTCTGGAACAACTAAAGGACAGTTTCTAAAAAAAAACAGATCTCGTTACAATTGACAGAAAACCCGCTGCCCTAAAATTGAGATAAATTATAAAGAAAAATTCAATGAACCAGCGATTCTTCTAAAATTTCCATAATAGAAAAGGAAAAGGAAAGTGAGAAAATAAAAATCTCTGCTATGTATTTATGGACGCAGTGAGAAGAACCAACAATGTACATCATAATCATCGTTATCATTAACGTCATCAAATGAAGAAAGAGAGAGAAAGATATGGAAGGAATCTCACGTATATCCTTCATCCTTAAGCTCTCTCAGAACGTTTCTGAGGCCTTTCTCTTGTATAGCCTTGAAGGCACTCTTCAGCAGGGATGCCATGCTCGCTCCTCCACTGCTCTGCCCGAGCTTATTCCTGTTTCCTTTTGATCCGGGGTTTCCGGCCTAACTCATCTTTAAAGAAGCCCTATCAGCGCCTACAGCCACCGGCCACGTGATCTAAGGGTTCCTTTGTGAATAATAAACCACGAATGCTTTTAACAATTATAAAAAATTGTCAATTTAAAATATTTCAATTTAAAATCTTTTAACTCTCCATAATTATCCTATTTTTTAATAATTTCTTTACATCTTTTTATATAATTTTTTATTTTTAATTATTTCTTTATAATTAATTATATAATTATCAATTATCAAAAAATTATATAATTATCCTATTTATTTTAGATCCAGAAACTTTCTACGTTTTTCTTTTAATTGCAGACGTTTATTTTTGTTGGACAGCTAAAACGAGGGGCAATTTTAGAAACCCAAAAACTGTTATGGGTCATTCCAAGTCATGGATCTCTAGTCACCCACATCCTCTCTTTCCTTTCCTCCTCTCTCTGTCATAGCTCAATGTTTATGTTTAATTAAGTGCTTTCTATATCAAAATTTATTCCACATAACTCAAGCATTTTAGTATGAAATTGTATTCAGTAATTGTCATTTGCTAGGTCTTAGTTCATCTTTTGATTTTTCATGGACACTATAGTTTTCATTGTGGAAGATGTTGGTTAAAAGAGAATAGAGTATTGTGATTTTGAATTAGCATCTTTCATGGTTGGTGTTAAGCCGTCGTTCTAGCCATTCTTTCGTTATGATTTTACTTCTTCATTTTTGTTGCTTTGTCCACTTGGATATAGTATGTCGTGCCTAAGAAAAGTTTTTCATTAATAAAAGTTAGTCGTGCAATATGCAGATTTCACCCTTTGAGTGCTTATTGTTGAAGAGGTCCTATGAATGATAATTATCAATGGATGAATGGTTTCATCTATGATCAAATAGAGAATATGAAACAATATGGATGTTGGTCCTGAGTTTAAGGCAAAATCTAAAAAGGGAATGGTGAATTGGATTCTTTAAAATTCTTTCCATATATTAAATATAACCCCTTTAGAAATAAGTTCCCTTGAATGAAAAATATAAAGAATGAAAATGCAAATAGAGCAACGTAATCAATACAAGAAATTATAGTAGTTTTGGATAACTCTCCTTACTCCACTCTTCCAAGACTACATTGTTGTATTTTGGGTTCCACTAAGCCAATGCGATTACACCAAAAGCCTCTACTTTCTTCTAGATTATCGCTCTAAGAGGTGTTCATAGTATTTATACCAGTAAGTGGCGAGTCATACTCCAACTACTCACTACTTGCTTTCACTTGGTCTTAGTCTCCAACACCAAACCAATTGGAATCAAAAATAAACAATGAAGAGAAATGTAAAACTACACTTCACAAATGCGTAGAGAAAATTTCAATATTAAGAGGAACGTGTGGAATGAGTTGTAGATGGATTGCTTTAGCATTTACAATCAATGGTGCAGTTCTTCTTGAAAACCTCTTTAACGAGCACTTAAATACTTGAGAACTAAAAGATAGAAGCTCAATCAATGCTCTAGCTAACTATCTCCACTTTATTCAATGCAAATTAACTAGAGGTAAAGGAAATTTGAAAGTTTAGTGGTAAGTGGAGTGTATTTAATACGTCGAAGTTTAAATTTTTCCGACCGTTGGACTCAAGTCGCACCTGGAATTAAATTCGGGCGCTACTTCACCCAAGTTGTAAACTAGAGTCTACTTGGGTTATAACTTTGGTTTTTACTTTGCAGTTTCAAGTTCCACTTGGGGTCGACTTAGTCTTGAACTTGACCCAAGTCGCAGGTAAAGTCAACTTGGGTTGCAACTTTACTCTCCATCCAGCTCATTTGAACTTGGTGTTTCATTATCTGAATCCTTTAGTTTGTATATCCTTGTTTGTTCATATTTCAACTTCAAATAACTTTATTTGTTCGAGTAGCCCTTTAAACTTTCTTGATTATTAAACTAGGTCTTGTTCACTTGAGAATTCTTGGATGGGCTTATGTCTTGGACCTTGAATAATGTTGAAATAATGTTGCTTGATCCAATCTTGTCGCCTTTAGACTTTAAACTTCTTGATTTAACCTTCTTATACTTAAGTTGAGTACTAGGGTTGACTTGATTTGTAACTTCACTCAAATCGTATGTCTTAGTTGACTTCATCTACGACTTCACCCAAGTTTAATGTCAGAGTCAACTTAGGTTACTACTTGGTTCCATCAAAATTTGCATCAAACACCTGAAGGACACTTAAGTCGCTCATGTAGTCGACTTAAGTTGCGACTTTATCCAAGTAGCATGCGAAGTTGACTTTGTATGAGACTTCGCCTGCTCGTTTGTTAGCATTTCACTTTATCAAAAAATACATGTTTAAAGTCGATATTAAAGTCGACTTGGGGAATTTACTTCACTCAAGTTGCACCCAAAGTCAACTTTGGGTGCGACTTTGCCTGCTCATACATCCATAATTTCATTCTATCGAAAAATGTGTATTTGAAGTCGATATCAAAGTCGACTTAGGGGATAGACTTAACCTAAGTCGATGCCTAAGTCAACTTGACTTGCGATTTGACCTATCATGCTTTAAATCTTGAAATCTCTAAACCTTAAATCATCTCAACACACATATTAGTGTCTTAAATCCTCTTAAAGTGAATTATTAATCATCAAAATATAGGTTTTCTTTGATTTTTCATTCATTTACAACAATGGAGAATGGGCTATATTAGAGAATGTTAGTTTCATTCAATTCAAATATAATTAAGCTATTTAATTAGGAGGCATCAGGCTATAGCTCTTAATTTCACAATCGATGCAACATTTACTTCATTTCATTTTCTTCTAATGGTTCTTGCCTTGTCTCATTCATTGCATCTTCTTATCTAACTGGTTTCCATATTACATTCGAAAGGGACCATCATCATTCATCATCAAATATGTAATTCTTGCAATTGTTGACTTTTTCCACATTTTTCCATGAGAGATTTATGCAATTGCATATAATGCACCTGCTCAAGTTAAAAGATGTCTTCAAAACTAAAACTTTATTTTGGTCTTTTCCGGGGTTGATCAATTTTTCATTTGTGGTTTCAAGAAATAAATGCTTAATTTATTTTTAAATTTTTTTAAAAAATATAATTCTCTTAACCGAATAAAGTGTTCTAGGCCCAAGTGAGCCAAATGAAAGGTTTTAGGCTCAATGTGAAGTGTTATGAGCCCAAATGAGCTAACTAGAAAGGTTTTGGCCCAAATAGGCCAACTACAAATTTCTAGGCTCAATTAGGTTGAATGGAAAGACTTGCGTTTGATTTTCAAATTGCAATGACATAAAATTTATACATGAGAAGTGACCCTGTTAGCCTGGGCTAAATAAATGTCTCACTTAGCCTACACCAAAAAACTCATTTACAATAATTTTTTTTGGTTTTTTCTTCATTCACTTGTTTGTCTAAACGTATTTAACAAATAAATCAAGTTTTACCATTTTTTGATGTTTATATTTTTTTTGAGATTTTTAAAAATAGGGATATTTTAAATACATATATCTACATAAATATTTAAAATTATCAAAAAAAATATACATATATCTAAAAATAGTAAAACTTAATTTATATGGTAAATACAATTAGATAAATAAGTATATGAAGAAAAAATAAAAATTTTATTATAAATAAGTTATATAAAGTAGGCTAAGCGGGACATTTGCTTAACACAGGCTAACAAAATCATTCTTCTTTATGCATATATAAATTATAATATATCTAACATGTTCCTAATCTTAGCTTAATACACAAATTTTTTATAACTTTTCAATGGTAAGCAACTTCATCTTTCTTTGGATTCCACATGTGTGATACCTAGAACATTTTAAGATCAATGAATGTAACCTAGGTATCCAAGAGTCATTAACATGTGCTTTGAGGATAGGATTTTTTAGAAACAATGGGGAAATACTTAACCCCATATTTTAAATCATCCGCTAATCAGAAATTTTCTATGTGAGGTAAAGTAGGATTTTCTTCAATTTGAGAAATAGAAAAGAAATTTTTTAAAGGGTTTTGAACTTTGTTCTTTAGAATGAAGGAGACTCAAGCGAGCGAGAGAGTAATATAGACTTTAAGCAAAGTGCTATACTTAGGCAATGTCCTTGTTTTAGTGCCCAATAAGCCTATTTATAAGCTTACAAATGGATTTTCCACAGGTTTAGACTTTGTTTTGCAAATCTACAATTCTATGGAATTTGCTTTACGCATATGGTTGCACAAAATTGGTAAGTGAGTGGTAGTGTAGTTTGGCAAGTGATTATCAAGTGTGTTTGCCATTTAGTTTTTCTTACATTTATTGCTCATCCTTTCTTAACTTTTTTGTCTGCCTTAATATGAATTATCACTTTTGCAAAGCCTTGGTCTTCCTTACCAACTTCTCTTACTCTACAACGCTATTAGCAGTTTCTACTTGAACCTCTTTCTCTTTGTTATGTGTACAAGTGCATTCTACATGCCTACAGCCAATTTTGATGGATGTGATTACAATACTTCCAACAATGTCAAGGTCCAATTGCCATATTCCTAAGCAGTCTTGTTTTCGTGCTCACCCATCTTAGCAACCTACATAGCAACTGCTATTGTCCATCTAGTTATTATCGATGATCCCATCAATATCAACACCAACAACCATCTTTTGAACTTCTGTAGAAGGATCCTAAAAGAAATTTTATGAATAAAAGCTCCTCTTAGCATTCAGTGGTGGCAAAGGCTTCATTCCCCGGATTTCCCTCCTCGAGCTTTCGGCCTCTCTTTTGGAATGACTTACGCTAGGTAGTTGTGTTGGTGTCTCCCTGATGAATTATAGATCTCTTGATACTTTGCACTTAGAAGCTGATCGGTGTAACTTCGCCTTCTTCAAGAACTCAATACTAGAACAAGGCAATGCTTCAAGCCTCATTAGCTAACGATCAGACCTAAAGATTGTTGCGGCTTATCATTGGTCTCTTCTTTGATTACGGGCACTGTTTGGATCTCCTTGGGATAGAATCTACCCTTTACATCCACGATTGCTTTTAACATCATCTCAACCACTTAAATGGGGCCTGCCTCTCTACCTAGCTTTAGAAGTGCTGCCTAGAGTTGTAAATGTACCAGCCTCCAACTTTTGAAGCACATTAACAGATCAACAAGATGAATGAGGCACATTCCAGTAGGCAAATGACGAGCATGGAGTGGATAACAAATAGCAGGTCCACTACCGCTATCATTATCAAAGAGCTTCTCATTGCAAGGGCTTAGATAAGAGAAATTGGGGTTGTAGGCCATTGAGGGAAGAGATGAGTTGAAGGAAGATACAATCATCGATTCTCAATCCATTCCTAGATTTACTAAAATATTCCCTCCTGGGTGATGATGTCGTCTTGAAGCTACTGTCACATAACTTTTGAGGGAGTTGATCTAGGATTATTGCACTAGTATCTATTGGGAGCATGATCTTTTGAGGAATAAATAAGGTTCTTTCTTTTTAGATGTAGATTTCTTTTAAAAATTTTGCATAAGTTGGAACATATTTCATAGCTTAAGAAGAGAAATGTTAATGTTAATTTGTTAGAAAATTTTCATCATTTCCTCATTTTACACTATTTTTTATCTAGTAATGGGCTTAACTTTTAAAGCATTTGGGAAGGGAACTATGGTTTAGCATTTATTAAGATCCTCATCAATTTTTCTTTCCTTTTTCTTCTCTTTAACTTATTTTCAGCTAATTCTTCATTAATTCCATAACCCCTTCTCACTGAGTTTGATTAGAGGAACTTTCTTTCATCAGCTACTTTAGATTTATATGGGTCTTAACACTTCTTGAAGTTGAACTTGCTTTTGCATTCTCAAATTGTGAGTTCTAAGGGATTGTTCACAACTAAGATGGGATGATATTAGAATAGAATCTCTTATTCCCAAAAATATTTTTCCTATTTTAAAAAAATAATAGATATTTTTTCATTTCTAATAGAACCTTTCTCAATTCTAATATACTTTTTTTCCATTCTTAATACACTACGATCTCAAATTATCATCCAATCCAAGCTCTCAATAGCCCCTTAATTCCTAGTTGATTTTGAAACCTAGAGGACAATTTCTTGGATTGGCAATTAGTTGACTAAGTAAATATCCTACTGATAACTCATAAAAATACAAGTTATCATAACCTATTTCAGACTGTTTTTGTGTGTTAGTCTAAGAGATTAGGTTTATTTTGCATCAATTTAGCTAAATTTTCACTCGCTTTGCATTTGAGGAGAATTATGTAGTTTTTATGCATTTTTAGTATAAATTAGGCATTTTTAGTTCATTTATTTAGTTTCATTCATTTTTACAGGAAGGATAGAGAGTTACAGGCACACGAGCGAGTCGAATGTAGAACAGAGCCAAGTTAAAGCGCATGAGGTTGATGCCCTCTAGAGCTGGAATCTAGAAGAGAGCAATGACTCTAATTGTATTTGTAAAATACAATAGTAGAACCCAAGTCACAAGAGGTGTGAGCTTGAAAAAGTGGAGTAGGGAGGTTGCTCGAACCACTATAAAATCTTGTGTGTTGATGTTTATTTCTGCTCTCTACACTATATTACTTTTCATTTTGTTTCTTCATAAAGGGGACTAGATCAATCTGGGGTAAAGTTTCTGTTTAAGTTTTAAATTTTCAAAATACTCAATTCACCCCTCCCCTCTTGGCTAATTGTCATTAACTCGGGACCAATAAGGGTATCAGAGCAGGACTTTGAGTTATACCAAAGAGATCTATTTATATGGCATCCCAATCGACTTCCGTTCCCGCATTTGCCGAAGGCCAGTCTTTTACTAGACCACCATTGTTTGATAGGAATAACTTCGACTATTGGAAGCTACGTATGAAATAACTCATCATGGCTACAGATATGGACTCTTGGATTGCAATTCAAGATGGTGTGATTTTACCTATTGATGAAAAAGCTTCCAAGTGGACCGATGAGGAAGTGAAAATGGTTAAGAGCAATGCTAAAGCTATGAACTCACTGTTTTGTGCTTTTACCGCTTCCGAATATGATAGAGTATCATCTTGTCTAACTGCAAAAGAAATATGAGATATTTTAACATCTATCTATGAAGGAACTTCTCAAGTCCAAGGGACAAGAAAAAATATTTTGATCGGAGAATTGGAAAACTTTAGAATGCTAGAAACAGAAAATATTTCTGAAATGTTTGCTAAATTCTCCAAAATTACTAACGCTTCGAAAGGCTTGAAAAGACAATTTTTGAATCTGAACAGGTAATGAAGATTCTAAGGGCGCTACCCGATTCATAGACTCCAAAAATTACTGTAATAGAAGAAGCAAAGGACTTGAACACGTTGAAGCTAGAAGACCTTATTAGCCCTCTAATGTCACATGAGCTAATCAAGAAAAGAAATGAAGATCACCATAAAGAGAAGAAAACAATTGCACTAAAAATCGCCCATAATTCAGATGAGACCACCTCCTCATCTCACAACGATGATGAAGACGTTGCACTACTTACTCACAAATTTCGAAAGTTTGTGAGAAAAAAAAGAACTTCAAAGACTTCAAAGAAAGACCACGAAAAGAAAAGAAGAAGGAGGCTACAAAGTGTTATAGATGCGGTGGTATGGGACATGTGCAAGCTCAATATCCTACACTGAAAGAGAAATCAAAGGATCAACAAGAAAGAAGGAAAGACATGAAAGCAGAAATTTTCAAAGGCCAAAGGGAAGAGGAATGTATGTGAATGAAGAAACTTCATCAATAAATAGCTCCTCAACCGATGATTTTGAAGCAGCAAATTGTGCAAGAATATGCTGCATGGCGCGGATTGAGCAAGAAGAAAATCTGTTGTGTTTGAATACAACGGAAGTTTTAGAAGAATAAACTACTTCAACAAAGTGCACAAGTAATGAAGAGGTAATTTTCAAATTTTGTCATTCTCAATCTACTTATTCTTTTTTTCAAGAATGTCTCAAATGTGTTGAATTAGAAGAATTACAACATGCATATGATTCATTATATGAAGAAATTAAAAATCTAAGAAATAAGTTATTATTAAAGAGACAACAATGTAACTCCATCATTGTTGTAAATGAAAAACTAGCTGAAAAAATAACAAAACTGAAAGAAAAAAAATGAACTATTATTGAAAGAAGTAGAAAAATTGAAAAAGGAGAATGGATCCTTAAATGAATCATTAGCTAAATTCTCTAATCCAGGAGAAAATATAAAAATATTTCTGAACATGACCTCTTAAACAAATAAAAGAGGTCTTGGATATTCCACATTTGAGCAAAAAGAAAGCGGCAAATCGAATGTGCCAATATTTGAGAAAAATCAAACCAAAACTGCACCTATATACATACCCAAAGGAAAACGAGTTGTTTGGACCGAAAGGCCAACTTTTGAACCACCACATACTTAGAGGTCTACTCTTAGATTACCAATGGCTTGCAATTTTTGCAATAAGATGGGTCATAAAGTCTATAAATGTAACTTCAAGAAATTATATGACCATGGTGCAAAATTAATTTAGATTCCAAGAAACACAAGATTTGGGCTTTCAAAGTTAGAACAACAAAGATTAAATCAGTTTACTAACCCATATGGACCCATAAAATGGGTACCAAAGATATATGAATTATTTGTTTATTTTTCAGATATGTTTCAAGGCTAAAGCAAGCAACGTTTGGTTCATGAATAGTGGTTGCTCAAGGCATATGACCGGAGAAAGAGGTTTATTTCATAAACTTAAGCCTTGCAACGATGGAACTGTTGCTTTTGGAAATAATGAGAAAGGTAAAATCAAAGATAAAGGAAACATTTATAGCATTTCAAATGCATGTATGGAAGATGTTTTATTTGTTGAACGACTCAAGCATAATTTAATGAGTATTAGTCAATTATATGACAAAGGATACAAGGTTGTATTTGAATCATCTATATGCAATGTGTTTGATGAAGAACATATCATGTTTAGTGAAAAAGATATGGAAATGTATATTTGGTTTCACTTGATAAACTAGATGGTCAATGTCTAATGACTATTGACTATGATTCATGGGTTTGGCATAAGAGGCTTGGGCATATAAACATGACAAATATAAAGACCCTATGGAAGAAGAGTTTGGTAGAA
>JAXCLR010000092.1:30730617-30753150 GCA_035584095.1 Annona squamosa
ATTAATTTAGGCTAAATTAATCCTAGCCATTGGTTGATGATGATCATGATCTTAAACCATTGATTTGGTCAAATGCTTAGCCACCCTAGCCTACCATGCCCCTGCTGCAGCTGCCCTTTTCATTTTTTTTTATTTATTTTATTAAAAAGTCAAAAGTGAAATTAATTAAAAGTTAAGCTACTTTTTCGATCTTCATTTGACACTTCATCTTGACCTTTGATTTGTGATTTTCATCGCATCTGAACCTATTCATCATGTTCATCATGAATTTTTAACCATCCATAAAAAATTTCATTGAATTCTAACGCCCGGATTGCACATTATGAATTTTTTTTTATTTTTGCACTAAAATTCAAATTTGTATTAAAATAATAAAAAGTGATGCTATTTTGTCTTGTACTGATTAAATTCTTATTTTGTCTTTTTGTGATTAAGTTTATCCAAGTGATTAACTCTTAATTACGTGTCTTAATCCTCGGTTCCTATTCACATTCACTATTCACGTGGGTTAAATTCTTAATTGCATTATTTTAACCTTTAGTACACACATTTGCAAATATAACATATTTCGTAAATTTTATTTATCATAAAAATAATCACAAATATCTATGATTATTCTAGGATTGTGGGTTCCACACAGGGCTACCTCCTGCTGTGGGGACGGAGGGGGCTACTCCTCAAATTGTGTACCTCTCGCTTCTGGTTAGGCCGGTTGTCCCATTTTTTCCCGAATTCTCTTAGCCTTGAATTTCTCCATATTTATTTTCATTATCGTCAACAAGGCCTTGTTTATTGTGTTGGTTGGCTTGAGTACTTCAAAAGGCTCGTTGTCATGATCAACATCGAGGTAATGCATTATTCTTGTGATCTAAGTCCCATATGGTAACATGCCTTATGGGTTGTCTTTCTTTGAGGCCAAAGCTTCCAACAATAAGGCAGACAACTAACTTTGACCCAATTGTCTATTTTCCATAGAATTTCAGCCTCCTGTGGATTTAGTTAGTTCCAGCTTCCTCCTTTTAGGTAAATACAATGGGTGATCAACAACCGTAGAACCATTAATCTCGGAGAGAAATCCATATAATGAAGAAATTTTATCCCTGGGTGATACTTATTGCTCTTGGTTAACTAATTGTACATCTGTAGAATTGTTAACCCTTCGGGAATATTCTCCTCTACTTCTGGAACATCCAAAATATGTGCAATTTTGTGGATTGAATTTTTCCTGTGATTTCCATTTCCAATTCCCAAGTTGATATCTTTTCCTTTCACAAAGGAAAGATAGTACTCCTGATCCCAAAGATAGTAGAATACTTGGGTCAGATCAGGGTATACTCTATCATCAGCTTTTAGAAGTCCAGTCCATCCCTAAAAGTCGAGTAGCTCCTCTATACCAAACTCGTGGCCTCACAGAAATTTAAAATCAATAATCTTGGGTACAAATACTTATGCTCGTAAAAATGCTTGTAATTGCTGTGTTGTTGCTCTATTCTGAAATAGGTAGTCGACATTGAGGACCTGTGCCTGTTTGCAGCCGACAGCATCTTGCTGCTTGACCCTGATTCAGGCTGACTTGTGGCACCCTCAACTAAGCGTCATATCCTGAGCCTTACTTTGGGATTGTCATTGACTGATAAACGTGATCAAGATTATCGCCCTGTCACATGGCGGGATTTAACGGATATTTATCCGATTATTTACAGCTTCTTACAAGTTAATTTCATATTATTTTTCATCAAATCCCCTTTCAAGTCATCCTTGACCTAATATACACATTTCATTTCTTATATAACCATAAAATTTCATAACATGCCCATCATCCATAATTCGCATATTCATAAAATACAAAACATTATATAGATCATAAATGTTAAGTCACATTACATTCCATTAACCACAAACATCACATATTAAAATTTCATAGGGTTTCCACATTCTTCATGCCTAATTCATGCTCCTCATCTCTGTCATTTCTTCACCTGTCTATGGGTTTGGGAAATAAATGTAAGTTATACATTCAATAAGCAAGCTTTATTTATCTTTTCAGGCAAATCATTTTAAAGGCGACATTTTTCAAAAGCGTTTCCCTTCATCTGGTAGACACAATTATCAAGTGATCAACTACCTACGAAGCAGAAATCTTTTATTTACAATCATTATGGAAAGCAACATTATACCCCCTCGGGGATATATAATGGCAATGTCATAAATACATTATAATCTCTTAGGATGGAAGCTAGCTAGGCGATCATCAGTCTTCATCTTCTCCCATCCAGGGAGGCACCGCCGGCCCTTGACCTATCTTAGCACTCGGCCACACCAAAGGGGGACAACCGGTCCACTTACACTTTTAAGGCATCTTATGCTATGTGCACATGAATTTATCCATGACATGCTAGCATGATTTTCCTTGTATAATCTCATAAATTAGTAATTTTCATATTTAACAAAGCAGTTATGTAAATCAATTAACAATACATAGTGAACTAAGGAATGACCATCCTTAAAAATTTAGAAATAAATTTCAAATAATGTTTGCTAAACCAATAAAAGCAGTTAAAACATCATTCGCAATAATTTTAGAGTAATTTAAGAAATAAAAACCATTTAAAAAATTGGCTTGCTTACCTTGTTCGTGAGATCTTTTTGGGTCAATTTTCTCTTTTCCTTTGCTTGGATTGAGTAGCACTTAACTCAACTTCTTAAGCTAATTTCTTCAACTTAATTTCTCCTTTTCTTTTCCTTTTTCTTCTCTTGTTCTTGGCTTGAAATGTGCTGGGAGAAGGGAACGTGCACTGCTGGAAAAGAGGGGTTCAAACTTCTTGAAATTTTTTCTAAGTTCACACCCATGCATATGGACATCCCCCCTTTGAGAAGTAGCTGGAATTTTCAGCTAGCGGACCCCACTTGCCGCATTATTTGTGATTATTCAAATGCATTTTTATCTCCTTAGCTGACATGGAAAATTGTGGTCCATTTAAATTATATTTTTCTTAAATAAAAATTTAGCAATTATCCAATGCATGAATTGATCTCAAATTTGTCCATTGATCACGTCATTTGCAGCAGCTGCTTTTCCATTTTTTTCAATGTATTTTGCAACCTTTTTAATGCATATTTATATACCCTAATATGTAGGCTAATTAGGCATGCATTTAGCATTTTACAAAAATTTTAAAAAATCAGATTTCTAGCATTTTGGATGGTCCACATTTGTTACTCCATTTTTGATGTGCCTGTACACGTCCCTTTTCAGTAGCTAATTTTGACATTTTTCATCATGGTGCAGCTTCAATTAATTAGTCATTTTAGCATAATTAAAAAAATCAAAAAATATCATAAAAGCTGCCATACCATCCACATCATCTACTTGAAATCTCGTCGTCCATTTTTTGATTTGTTTCAACGGTCCAGATCTCAGACTTTTAATCATAAATTTTCATCATAATTAAATGCACATTTATCCTCATTAACTCACAGCTAACTTAGGGCATATATTTTATAAAAAAATATTTCACAAAATCCACATAATGGACTATTTGGACGTCTATAGCTGCCACATAATGCTATGCTCCTTTGAGCTATTTATTTTAGCATTTATTTATGAGATAATTGCAAAAATTTTTTTATTTTTAGTAATTCATAAAATATCCTACAATTTACCTCCTCTTGACACATCAATTTTGTCTTTATTCATTTGATTATTTTACTCATTTTTAACATAAATGCTAATCACTTTTTGGGATGAAAAGTCAAAATCATTGATCCCAACTTCATGCAAGCCTTATCACATCATCATTTGCATGGTCAAATCCTTTCATATCCTTGATCTTATAATTTTAACCGTCCATTTCAAATTTCATCTCAATTCGATCTTTCTAGCTCAAGTTATGATCGTTTTAAATTTTGGACGGTGATGATCAATTATCATCAAAATTTTCAAAATCTAATTTTCTCATGTAATTAAGCACGAAATTATGTGCTTCCCCCTCAATTTTCACTTTAATCCGCCTTAAGACCATTAATTTATGAATTTTCTAATATTTTTTCAAATTGGCTCTATAATTAGCCTTCTAATCTCTATTAATCACATTATGAAATTTAACAAATTTTCATAGCATACTAATATTTATCTATCCTCATTGTGTTACTTCAGTCATATTAATCCACATTGTCTTAAATTGATAAATTTAAACAACATTAATAACTTCTGACCTAATTGCAACAAATCATAAAAATTGCAAATAATTCATTTTTGAAAATATTATTCATACATAAATCATTCAAGTGCATATGCATGATTCCTACTTAGGTTAGGGTTTCACGTGACTTGTCGGGGTGCCGACGAGGATGGATTAGCCTCGCGAAAACGTACACGACATCTCGCAGATGCAGAGGCCTCCTCCCGAACTCTTTTAGATGGAGTTCGTTGTCGACGGGGTACCCCCTCGCCTGTATTTAATCTGGATGGCCTGGATACGGCCAATTTGGAAGGCTTTGAGATTGCTTTTAGGAGCCATGTGATTAATTTGATAGGTTTGTGAGATGGATTTATGAAATGAGACTTTGTGAAAACAAAGAGACTATCAGAAATGCAAGCAAATGCAAGAGGCAATCCAAGCAAGGGTAGTGCCTGTTTGGAAGCAATAGAGATGGAAAAAAGTGTATCACAATCGGAGATGACCACCGGTGGTTTATCAGCCGATTGATAGGGAGACAGATGCATTGTTCCGACAAAAAGGCACAAAAATGACAAGGGAAATAGGAATAATCAAGAAACAGTGACTAACCAGAGAGAGAGTAAACTGTGAGAGAGAGCTGAGGGAGAGGGGTCTGGAGCTGGGTCGAGATTGAGAGAGAATTGAGAGAGATAAAACTTGAGAGAGAAAGAGGAAGCTGCTGCGGGAATGAGGAAGAAGAGAAAAGTGGAGAGAAGAAGAAGAAGACAGCGTGCGAGAGTCGACTTGCCCTAACTGAAGTCGACTTTGCCTGTCCAAAGTCGACTTGGCTCTCCAGACTTGATTTTTCTAAAATGCTCCCCCTATTATATTATGCTTCTAATCAAACTAAATCATACTCATATCATTCTTAATTTAATAAAATGAGTCATTTGCAAGTGGTTTGGTAAAAATACCTGCAATTTGGTTCTTAGTTTTAACATATTCCAAAAAAATGTTATGATTTTCAACATGTTCATGAATAAAACGGTGTCTTATATCTATATGCTTTGTTCTAGAATGCAACACAGGATTTTTGGTCAAACAAATTGGACTTATGTTATCACATCTAATTGGAATATCATGATAATCAATACCATAATCCTTAAGTTGTTGTTTCATCTAAAGTAATTGGGCACAATAGCTCCCGACGGCTATATATTTGGCTTCTGTAGTAGATAGAGCAATACTAGTCTATTTTTTTGAAAACCATGAAACCAACTTGTTTCTAAGAAATTAACATGTTCTACTAGTGTTTTTTCTATCTACTTTATAACCGGAAAAATTTGCATCCGAGTAGCCGATTAGATCAAATGTTGACCCCTTTGGATACCACAGTCCTAGATTAGTGGTATTTATTAAGTATTTGAAAATTCTTTTTACAACTATTTAATGTGTTTCTTTAAGACATGATTGGAATCTAGAACACATGCAAACACTAAGTAAAATATCAGGTCTAGAAGCAGTTCAGTATAATAAAGATCCTATCATGTTTCTATACAATTTTCGTTTGACAGATTTGCCCTTTTTATCCTTGTCGATCTCAATTGTTGAACTCATTGGTGTATTTGCGCCTTTGCTATTCTGCATTCCAAATTTCTTTAACATTTCTTTGACATACTTGGACTGATTTATGAAGATCCTTTCCGCTTGTTGCTTAATTTGTAGCCTATGAAAGAAGTTTAATTCTCCCATCATGCTCATTTCAAATTCACTCTGCATAATCTCAGAAAATTCTTGGTATAAAGTTTCATTAGTAGCACCGAATATAATATCATTAACATAAATTTGAACAAGTAAGATAACTTTGTCTTTATACTTGATGAATAATATTGTATCAACATTTCTTTTTTGAAAGTCATGATCAATCAAAAATTTGCTCAACCTTTCATACCAAGCTCGTGGAGCTTGTTTTAGTCTATATAAAACTTTGGTTAATTTGTAAACATATTTTGATTGATCTTTTTCTTCAAAACCCGAGGGTTGTTGAAACAATTTAAAATCCATGTGAGAAGTAAATGCTAATAAGATATGTATGATTTCTAATTTAGCCAAAGGAGCATATGATTCTTCAAAATCTATTCCCTTTTCATAGGAATATCCTTTGGCTACTAATTTGGCTTTGTTTCTCACTACAAGTCCACTTTTATCTAATTTGTTCATAAATACCTATTTGGTACCAATAACTGTGTAGTCTTTGGGTCTAGAAATTAGATGTCATACATTATTTCTTTCAAATTGATTTAGATCTTCTTGCATTGTGGTGATCTAATTTTCATCATTAAGAGCTTGATCAATGGATGTTGGTTCAATTTTTGACACAAAAGCAAATTCTCTACAAATATTGTGTCTTTATCTTCTAATTTTTACTCCTTCATAGATATTACCAATAACTTGCTCAATCGGATGGTCATTTTTGAATTTTAAATTAGTTGGAGGTTTATAAGAATTGTTACCTTCACTTAACCTTTCCTCCATGGTATTTTCCTGTTTTGCTTTGCTTCTCCTTGTTGCTCTTGTTGTTCCGCCTTTGGGTTCTTTGAGACCTCATTTGCATCACTTAATTCATCATCCTTTCTTGGAGTTTAGTTAAATTCATCAAAAACAACATGTATTGATTCTTCTACTATTTGATTTTTCTTGTTAAAGACTCTATATGCTTTGTTATTTTATGAATAACCAAGAAAATTTTCCTCATTACTTATAGCGTCGAATTTTCCTAAGTTGGTATTTCCATTGTTTAACACATAGCATGTACATCCAAAAGAATGAAAATATGATATGTTTGGTTTTCTACCTTTCCAAAGTTCATATGGGGTCTTTTTTAAGATTGATCTAATAGTAACACGATTTAATACATGACAAGATGTACTTACAGCTTCACTCTAAAATTTTTTGAACAATTTACTCTCATTTAGCATAGTTCTAGCCATTTATTGTATTGTTCTATTTTTTCTCTCAACAATTCCATTTTGTTGGGAGTTTTTAGTACAGAAAATGTATGGTGAATTCTTTTATCATTGAAAAACTCTACGAATCGTTAATTTTCAAATTCACCACCATGATCACTTCTAATAAAAATAATTGTATTTTATTTTTTCATTTTGCACCAAATTTGAAAATGTCACAAACATAAAAAATGTTTCATCTTTGCTAGCTAAAAGTATTATCCATGTAAATCTTGAAAAATCATCAACAATTACAAATACATATTTTTTTCCCACCAAGGGTTAAAATGTCTGATGACCCATAAAGATCCATATGCAATAATTAAAGTGGCCTAGTCGTTGAAATTTCCTTTTTGGTGGAAAATGACATCTTGGGTTGCTTGGATAATTGACAAGCCTTACAAATTTTATCCTTGTCATATTTAAGTTTTGTTAACTCTTTTAGTAATATTTGACATATTTATATGTCTAAGCCTTTTATGCCATATCTATGGATCATTTTCGATGGCTATTAGACATTTTCCATCGAGTTCATCTAGACAAACCAAATATACATTTCCATGTCTTTTACCACTAAATACTATATGATCATCATCAAATACATTGCATATAGAAGATTCAAATACAACTTTATAACCTTTATCACATAATTGGCTAATACTCATTGAGTTGTGTTTGAGTCCTTCAACAAATAATACATCCTCAATACATGCATTTGAAATTCCATAAACATTTCCTTTACCTTTGATTATACCTTTTTCATTGTTCCCAAATGCAACCGTTCATTCACTACACAGTTTAATTTTATGAAACAATCCTTTTTCCCCCCGTCATATATCTTAAACAACCACTATCCATAAACCACATATTGTTGGCCTTTGCTCTAAGACAAACCTACAAAAATAAGGTCAAGTGGAGCTTATCTTTTTGGTACCCATTTTATGGGTCCATTTAGGTTAGTTAACCATTGAAATCTATGTTGATCTATCTTTGAAGGCATAAATCCAATGCTCTTAGGTGCCCAAACCAATTTTGCACCAAGGTCATGTAATTTTCTCATTCTATGTTGATATACCTTGTGCCCTATCTTATTGCAAAAGTTGCATGCTCTCAGGAGTCTTGGAGTGAGGATCCATGTAGTAATAGTTTCCTAAGTTCGTCTTTTGGTCCAAGCAACATGATTCATTTTTGGTTTGACATGAATGAGTTTTGCTTGTTTCTTATAAGTCCTTGGAGCATTTAACTTGCTACTTTCTCATTTCTCAAATGTAAAATACCAAAATCCTCTTTTGTTATTTTGGGCGGTCATATTAAAAAATATTTTGACGCTTTCCCCTGGATTAGAAAACTTAGCAAGTGATTCATTTTCCTTTTAAAGTTTTTCTACCTCACTTATCAAATTGTTTTTTCATTTGCCAAATGGTCAACTTTTTCTGCAAGTTTTCCATTCGTAATAATTACTGCATCACATTGTCTTTTCTTCATTGTGAACTTGTTTTCCAATTTCTTTATTTTCTCATATAATGAATCATAGGCCTATTGTAGTTTTTCCAATTCAGCACATTTGAGACATTCATTTGTGGAAGAGAAAATAGAAAAAGATTTTGGCTTAGAGGTTACCTATTCGCTACTCATGCAGTTTGTTGAAGTGGTTTGATCCTTCAAAACTTCGGTTGTTGCAACGCATAGGTTGAAATCTCCTTCCATTGTGGTCATGCAACAAATCCTTGTACAATTTTCAGCCTCGTTTTCTTCATTTGAGGAGCTACATGTTGTGGACGTCTCCTCATTAACGTACATGCCTCTTCCTTTAGCTTTTTGAAATCTTCCGTTTTCGTCTCTATCTTTCTTTTCTCTTCCTTTCTTTGATTTGATTTCTTCGGGCATTGGTCATTGGGCTTGCATATGCCCCATACCACCACGCCAGAAGCCCTTTGTAGCCTCCTTCTTTTTATCCTTTGAATTTCTTTCTTTAAAGCTTTTGAAATTCCTTCCTTTCTTTACAAATTTTTTGAAGCGTCTTATAAGTAATGCAATCTCCTCATTGTCATTTTGAGAGGATGAGGTGAAGTCGTCTGAAACTTGTGCGGCTTTTAAGACAATAGCTCTTTTTCCTTTATGTTCCTCCTCATTTCTCCTCTTAATTAACTCATGTGACATGAGTGAACTTATGAGATCTTCAAGCCGTAACGTGTTGAGGTCCTTTGCTTCCTCAATGGTCGTGATCTTCGGAGTTCAAGATTCAGGCAGTGCTCTTAGAATTTTTATTACCTGCTCAGATTCAGAAATAGTTTTCCCAAGACTTTTCAAGGTATTAGTAATCTTAGAAAATCTAGCAAATATTTCAGAAATATTTTAAGTTTCAAGCATTTTAAAACTTTCTAACTTTTCAATCAAAATAATTCTTCTTGTCACTTGAACTTAAGAAGTTCACTCATAAATAGAAGTAAGCATATCTCATATCTCTTTGGCCGTTTGGCATGAAGATACCCTATCATATTCGAATGCCGTTAATGCACACAAGAGGGAATTCATGGCTTTTGCGTTGCTTTTAATGGTTCTAACTTCCCCTTCAGACCATGTGGAGACTCCTTCATCCATGGGTAACACAACACCATCTTGGATAGCAATCCAAGAATTTATGTCTGCAACCATGATTAATTGTTTCATTCTCTACTTTCAGTAATCGAAGTTACTCCCATCAAATAGAAGTGACCTTGTGAAGGATTGGCTTTTGGCAAATGCAAGGGTGGAAGTTTTTTAGGATGCCATGTATAAGATCTCTTTAGTTTAACTCAAAGACCCACTCTGATACCACTTGTTGGTCCCAAGTTTACGGCTATTACCCAAGAGGGGAGGGGTGAATTGGGTATTTTGAATTTTTCACTTAAACAAAAAATTTTCCCTTGTTTAATTTAATCTCCTTAATGAAACAAATAAACAATATGGAGAGAAATAAAGTAATAAAAGCAGAAATGCAAACCACAACAATAGACAAGGATTTTATAGTGGTTCAGGCAATCTCCCGTACTCTATTCTTCCAAGCTCACACCCTTTGTAACTTGGGTTCCTTTAATGTATTATCAAATATAGCTAGAGCAACAGCTCTTTTCTAGATTCCAGCTCTAGGGGACGTGCATAAATCACAACACAAGTAGGTGACGAGTCACACTCAAGTCACAACGCTACTTTACTTCTACTTGGTTCAAAACACCAATATCAAACCAAGTATCAAATACAAATATTAAATCAAATAAATAAAACTACATTTTACAGATTGTGTAGGCAGGTTTCAGCTTGTGGAAGAACTTGTAGAAGAAAGATTTAAAAAACAATGTAACTTCAGTAAGTTGGAGCTAAGTTCTTCACTTGAAACTTGTGTAGATCACTTAATGGTTGGAGAGGATGGTAGTTAGATCTCAATAAATGCTTTCTCTAACCTCTAGTACGTTCACTTGAATCCTCATTTATAATGGCAGAGTAAATTCGAACGTTTGGTGGTAGGTGGCGCGCATTTAATGCGCCAACATTCGAATTTTTCTGACCGTTGTGACCCAAGTCTCGTGTGGAGTCGACTTCGGATGCGATTTCACCCAAGTCGTAGACTGGAGTCGACTTCGGGTGAGACTTCAATCTCCTGCATCTTCAAGTTCCTACTTTAGGTCGACTTGGTCTTGGACTTGACCCAAGTTGCAAATAAAGTTGACTTTGGGTGCGACTTCACTTTTTGTATACACTTGTTGGAACTTAGATTTCTTGAAAGTGATCTTAGTAGCTTGATATTCATCACATCTTGTTATTCCATTGATATTCTTAATCTTGAAAGTTTGATTTTGGAATTCGACATGTTCATATTTTCCTGGAGGCTTGTCTTCATGTCTTGAACTTAGAATAATTTGATCTTGCAGTTCATAGTTGTAGCCCAAAGATTTTCCCTTGAGTAATTGTGATGACCAGGTATTTTATTTTATTTTCATTATAACCATTCTCTATTTATGAGGTAACTTGTGAACACGCTAGTAGGAATTTATGATGTTAATGGATACATAACATATATGGACACAACATTTAGGGGACGTATAGTGCATATATGCATGTGTTATGATCTTAGCACATTGAGTATAAATTTAAAAGTGTATGATTAGTGTTCTATTGTTGAGCATTATGACTATTGTTCCCCTCGCAGAGTAGGTACAGGGTTCGACCTGCCCGGTCAGGTCGCTGGGGTCAAGGGGGCAGCGCCCCTAGAGAAATTTTTAATTATTAAGTCGTAGGAGTGGGAGAGTAAATTACTAATTGTGATTAGACCCGACCCATGCTCCGACCCAACCAGACTAGATGTGGTTCAGTAAAAAAGGGAGCCCGCGTGCTAGGGTTCATTTTCATCCTGCACCCTGCTATCCTTCCCTCTTCTTCTTTTCCCGTTCTCTACTTCTTCTCTTCTTTCCCTACCATTCAGTTCGATCTAGTAATAGATCCCTTCAAGAAAGCTCTACAGACTACTTTGAAGATCATCGACTCCAATAAAGAAAGCTCCGAATCTCTGCGATCCAAGTTAGAGTCACTATTTTTGGGAGAAATCACAATCCAGGTAAGTAGATGTCACCCCTTCTTGATTTAGTGATGAAATTTCAAACTAAACGTGATGTGGGACTGGTGGGAGTGTGTAGCATCTAATAATTTCATGGTATGGGGCATAGGGTTTGTATCAGTTAGGATAAGTAGGGTTCTTAGGAAATTTGCTATGAATGTGTGATTTCTATGAAGTAAAGGATTTGTTAGCAGTTTCTATATTGTTAAATGTGACATTAATCAATTCGGCTCAAACGAGAGTATGAATTGAGGGTTCCCTTATTTTGCGCCTATCATGTGTTTGGTAAAATACTTGTACGACAGTTTTATGTGTTGAATTTAAAGTAAACTTTGCTGATGTTGTATATGTGGTTTGTGGCATTTATCCTTATCTGTTATGTATAATGCGTTATTTAAAATGATTGGTTGTAAATGGTTGTTCATGTCTCCTGATCGACATGAAGAGAGGGTTGTTCATGGCCCTTGATAGACATGAGTAAAGGATTATTCGTGTTCTTCTATTTATATGTGGTTTTATGCATACGATCTTAGGAGTGGGTGTTTGGACCCATATGTTTTATCATGAACACAATGTGTGCATCCAGAATTTACTTATTTCCACTTTATGCTAACCACTATCTACTTGCTGAGTCTATTTAGACTCATATCATTTGTTATTTTGCCTTTAGATCACAGGCTAGGTGGGGAACTTCAAGATGGGACAAGTTGAAGTTCAAATTTGGGAGACCATAACATAATATCTTTAATTTCAGTTCTTTTAAATTTTGTGCTCTTTTGATATTCGTATATGTAGATGATTATTAAGATGGATTCACTTGACAAACATATTATACTTGGTATTTCAGATTGGATTTTAATCTCTGTGGATGCACATATGCATAATTATTAAGTTTGCTTGATGTGTAAGGGTAACATTCAATGATTTTCCTTCTATATGAATGTCCTTATTATATGAAGATGCAACCCAGCCCGAGCGTCACAACCTTACCTCAAGATCGTTCGATTGGTAAATGTGATTAGGATTGTTGCCCTGTCAAATGGCAGGTTTTAACAGATATCTATCTACTTAAATATATTTCATAGGAGTTTAATTCCTTCTTATTTTCGTCTCATGCATATCTGAGTCATTTCCATCCAATAATGGCATAATAAAGCATGATGTTAAAAAACAATTCATTATTCTCATAAATCAGATGTCACTGCATGTATTATCATAGTTGTCAACATAAACTATCAAGGTAAATTTATAATCAATCATTCAACATAAGTTTTTCACAACATGAACTTATATGGTTCTTCATTTTCTCACTGCTCAGCTCTTGCTCCTTTGTCAGGTCTCTTCTTCTACCTGTCTATGGGTTTGGAAAATAAAAACATGAGTCGAAACTCAATAAGCAACTTTATATTTTGCAGGCAATTCATTTTAAAGGCATGTTTATTCAAAAGCATTTTTCTCCCTTCGGTAGAGACACTTATCAAGTGATCAACTACCTGTGGAGCAAAAACCTTTCATAAATCATTCATAAACACTTCATACATATTTCATAAATATGGGATGTGCAAATTCATCATTTCCATTTATGACATTATCCTTCATGTGATGGTATGCTAGCATGGGGAATCCTCTTTCATGACGTAATTCTTTCCATCCTCGGCGCTGGACCCACCGACTTGGCAACGTCAAGGGGGACTCATTGTCCACTTACTACCTCGCCTAGCCTACTTGATTTCCATTTCATGCATGATTTTTAGTCACCACAACATTATATACCCCCTTACACATGGAACTTGTCATTCTCATGTAGAGAATTCTTTGCACTATCCCTCTTTAAACATCATTTCAATGAAACATCATATAAACTCATGTTTCAACACATTTCAAGCATAAGTGCAAAACCATAAGCAATCATTTATTTCAATAGAAATAAATATTTCAATACAGATATAAACAAGGAATGACCATCCTTAAATACCTTGTAATGAAAACCAAAATCATTTAGAAGCTGCTCGCTTACCTCGCTTGCTTAGCTTTCTATTTCACTTATCCCTTTGCTTTTGCCTATACATATAAGAATGATTTAACATGCATATATTTCCTTTGCTTGTATTCAACTCAGTTTTCCAACCCATTTTCATTAACATACATAATTCCTTCGACTTTTCAAGTCGTTACACCCGTATAGCACATACTAGTGCATTACATGGGCTTTTACACATCACATTTGGTCTCCTAAGTAGGGTAATCATTCAATCATATAATAATTATCCCATAATTATTATTTAATGGCTCATTACCTTCCTTAAACCATTTTCACTTATTTTCCAAAATTCACACATTGCTGCTCATTTTAAACACCCGTCGTTACCTTAGCCTCATTAATCAACCCCAAAATTTGAGATTAACATCATGAAATTCTAAAAAGCAATATATTCATAAAATTGATCATATTTTCATGCATTTTTGCACAAAACCAAATTACATAGGTCATTTACCACTCATGCATGTCTATCCTTTCACATACAGCCATTTAACAATACATATATGAGGCCTTTCATAAAATTTTCCGAGTTAGAAACTTGGTTACTAATTTAGCATGATAATTATCCCTAATTACCACTTTTTTTAGGTTATTTTTATGGTATTTAAATCCACTAATCATAGATTTCCAAAATAGCAACTTTGGAACCCATTTTTCACCTATTTAACATGTCTTTTGACACATAACCCTAAGCAGATTTATAAATCCGAATGTTCAGCAATAAAATCTATTTTTCCTCATTCATATTTAGGGATTGAACATGTATATAACATCCATGCATTATCATTTCTCAAAACAGCAAGTAGCCTACACGTTTTGAGTCTCGTTTCATGTCGGTTCAACGTTCTTTCATAAAAATCATAAAAATCAGATTTAGGGTTTCTTTTTTCCAAATCTTTTGGGCATCCATCATACCTTAAACCTAGGGAATTTTACTATACATAACATGCTTAAAACATGCAAGTCCATTCCCATAACATTTTTAACCCCAAAACTAAGAAATTTGGTCAAAATCCATGCTTTGCATTTCATAACTTTAGAAATTCATCACTTAAGCATAAATCATCATATATTTGACATAAATACATGATTCATAGCTTAATCACATCATCAAATCAAAACAGAAACTTGTCTTGGAGATTTAGGGTTTAACAACTTGGATTTTCCACTTAATACACATGCTTAACTCCATTTTCATCAATCTTAACTTAGAAATTCATTTTTAAAACTTAATACCCACTCCATACTCATGCAAAGGCATGTTGAAATATCATTTTACAGATCCTTTAAGTATCCTTTTCATTTCCAAGTTTTGAGTTTAGAAATTCAAGTTAAACAACTTAAAATCAATCACATGCTTATTTTTGAGCCAACTCAAACCTTAATTTTGGACATGCTTTTCCTCCCAATTTCTTCTTCTTTTTCCCTTGGTTTCTTCTTATTTTTTCTGGCTAGGAGGGATGTGAGGAGCTGCTGTTGGTTGCTTGGTGAAAAATCAACATTTAGCAATTTTTTCCAAGCCTCACACAAAGTAACGTGCATGGCTTATAAGAGCTGGAATTTTTCCAGTTGTGGGGCCCACTTTTTGGCCATTTTTTCATATGAGTAAATGCATATCTATCCCCTTTAAGTGCTGGACATTTCGCAACCTAGTAAAATGGAATTTTACCATTTTTGAAAATTACCAAATTGCATTAAATCATAACCGTTCAATGCCATCTCCAATTCACGTCCCTACTGTTCAGATTTTCCATCCATTTTTCATTTTTCTTTTCACCCTAATTTAAGGGTAAATTATACCTTTAATTACCCTTTAATTCATGCGTTAAATTTTATGTAAATAAATTTAACTAATATTGCAGCAACTTAGCACAAAAATCACATTTTTCTCCTCCACAAGCTGTCCACATTTTCAGCAGTATATACCTGCCTTTTCCTATTTTTTAATTGCTGCAAATCTCCATTATTGTATGCACATATCATGTATTTGCATCCCTGCAACATATATGCATTTTTAATCAATACAAAGATAAAAAAGAAGCACCAAAACAGCCCTTGGACGTCCCCTCTTGGACACCTCCTCCATGACTTTGAAAATTCATCATAACTTGCATTAAATGGTTGGATAATTCTTACCTTTATATATGGAAAATAATTGCATAAAATCCTCAAGGAATGGCCTAAAATTTTCCACCTCAAATTCCCTCTCCATCAAGCATTAACTCTTGGTACTCTAGCATTAATGGTAGGTTGCTTTTGTGGAGCATAGGTCAAACATGCTCACCTTTTACAATGCAAGAATTTTTCCAAAACTTTATACTCAATCCAATCCTTTCAAAATAAATATCTTACCGTTCCATTCAATCTTTTCAAATTTCAATTCAATTCGAGTTTTCTAGCTCCCGTTATAGCCGTTTGAAGTTAACAGTTGAAATTGATATATGATTAAAAATTCATAATTCTCATTTCATCAAGGATTTTCACAATCCATTCATTCTATAATACCAAGCCCATCATTACTAATTTTCATTTCAAATTTCACTTGAATCCGCCCTATAGGCGTTGAGTTGTAAATTTTTCAATATTTTCTCTCACACTTGTCAATTTCTATAATATTTCCCATAATTCATTTTCAATAATGGAAAATAATTTTTCATGATATATTTTCATATTTAAATCATAAATAATTCATTCTAAACCCATTGTCTTATTTAGGCTCGAAATGCTTAATCACATCATTAACACTAACCCATAACCCTAATTGCAATAATTAGCAAAAAATCAAATAATGCCTTCGTAATTCCATAATTCATAAATAATCATTATATACATGTTCAATACATACATATGGGTCCTACATGGGTTAGGGTTTCACAATAAATATAGGATTGAATGCTACAAATTGAAATATTTATGAATATCAGGTCATGTATTTCCATATTACCCCTTGTATATTATGAGGAGATGCTGCCAAATTTTTCTTAAGTTGTGTAGTACCCATTGACTAGTTATTGAGTATTTTTAGGAATGAGGCGTTATAGTAATATACTATCTTAAATGATTAAATTAGGCACATTTGATTGTCTGGACTGCATATTTCTTCATTCTGACTCAAGTCGGATATCTGGGTCGACTTGGGGTCCAACGTCACTAAAGTCGCATATGGAGTCGACCTGAGAATGCGACTTCACCCAAGTTGCACATGGAGTCGACTTTGGGTACGACTTCACCTGTCTTTGTCCCCAATTTTAATGCTGGAAAGTTTGAGCATCTGAAGTCGATGGTGGAGTCGACTTAGGTCTGCAACTTCACCCAAGTCACAGTTGGAGTCGACTTAGACTGCAACTTCACCTGTCTTGATTCCTAATTTCAGCGCTCGAAGGTTTTGATCCTTTCGAAGTCGATCTTGAAGTCAACTTAGGTATCAACTTCACTCAAGTCGATGGCTAAGTCGACTTGGCTTTGCGACTTGGTATGTCAGGTACTGAATTTTAAGTTTTTAGCCTTTAACTAATTTAAACAAGTCCCGTTAGTACCCAAAACATTCTAAAATTGAGTTGTTAATCATCAAAACATAGATTGTGCTTAATTTTCCTTTGATTCCAACACTTTTTTGCTTCTACCTTTACCATTTCTTCTCATCATTTACCCTAATTGCTACTATGATTCGTGAGGTCGTCTACCCTCTCCATCTTAGCGTCTCATCCCATTTCTTGTTGTTCTACTGCCGCCGATCAAAGATGCTCTTCTACAACTTGGTTTTTATTTATCTTCTTTTGTTGTGACATAGCTTTTTCGAATTTTGATTTCTTCATTTTCTTGTGTTGCAACATTGCCAATGGTAACCCATCTCTAGATCTCCTTCTCTGGTTCTCCCATTAGCGCCCCATTTCCCATCCTCACACTATGCTACACACACTGGCCGCAACATCCCATCCTCTCATTGTGCTTGACTGAGGATGCCATTTAATATTATTAGATCCCATAATGCCAATAAAATCTTGACCAAAAAATACCAATTTCTTCATTGTCACACCCAAAAATGACATGTTATGTTGCTCAGACTTTCCCATTGAAATATTTGAATGTATGTTATGCTTGTGTAGGTGAGTTTGAAAATAATCACATATGCTTGCTTGATTTTAGCTGTTCGTGTATAGTTGTTTAATTAAGAAATGTCAAAATTGTTAACTTGTCACTGTTGATAATTTATCCCTGTTAAGTGTATGACTAATTTTTGTCACAACTTATTTGTTGCATTATGATTGGGCTAATAGTTGTAATTAATAAATTGATTAGGTATTGCATGAGCATGGATAGTGATGTGAATGTGAAAGCAAATACAAAGTAGAATGTTGATTCAAATACCATAGACTTGATAGTACCATCAAATATACAACCTATGGAAACTCAAGTTAAGAAAAATTATAAAACATACTTCAATAGTGTGAGAAGATTTTGAAAAAATAATTGTGAATGGAAAACTTGAATTTGGTAAATGTAAATGATGAAAAAAAACTCAAGTGCCAAAGTTTCATGGGTTCTAGCACACTTTCAAAGCACTTGAAGTGATGTCTTTATAACAAAGGAAAAAAAGACGAAAAAACCAATATAATCCTTCTCTACACCGTCAAGTAGTTCAACAATGGTAACTCCTTAGAAATTTGACCAAGATGCGAGCAGAAAAGTACTTGCGCAAATGATTTCATTGATGAGTTATCATTAAAATTTGTAGAGAAAGAGAGATTTAAAGATTTCTGTCAAGTATTGCAACTATTATTTGAGCTTTTCTCAAGAACAACGTTAGTCAAAGATTGTTTTCAATTGTACAAATCAAAGAAGGACAAGTTAATGAATGTGTTTAGGACAAAAATCCCATCTGTGTGCTTGATAATAGATTTATGAACATCAATTCAAAATGTTGGATACTTATGTCTCACTACACATTACATTGGCACAAATTGAAAAGTACAAAAATGAATTCTTAGTTTTTGCATTTTTCCATCGCCACATACTAATGAAGCTATTGCCTAATGCATTGAAGAATGCTTGGATGAGTGGAAAATAAAGAAGGTTTGAATTATTTTAGTTGATAATGTTTCATCCAATGATGTGGCCATGAGAAGTTTCAAATATAAATTAGACTTAAGGGTCGTTTGTTGGGAGATGGAGAAAATTTTCATGTTCATTATGTTGCTCATATACTTAACCTAATTGTAAGAATGGGATAAGTGAAGTGAATGCATCCATCAATCATATTCACAATGCTATGAAGTATGTAAGAAGTTCTGTTGCTAGACAAGAACATTTTTATAGAGTGGTTGAGAGTTTATGTGGACTAATCGAGTCTAGGACTTGGTTGATCTTCTTTTAGTGATGGACATCCATATGTCCTAAAAGACTTTTCATTTAAATACTTTAACATTGAATATTTTCATGTCCATAAACACTTTTCATTTAGGTTCTTTAGAAATGGACATTCTTATATCCAAACCAAGTTTCACATAAATCCTTTTCATAATCCCCGTCTTGGGGCTTGTTTATAGCAAACAAGGCAAATAAAATACATAAACCATTTCCATAAATGCATTCGCATAAAAATATTTCCTTTCATTCTTGTTATTTACACTTTTATGTAAAACACCTTTTTTAGGATAATCATTTCACAAAAATCTCTCTAGGATAACTTTCATAAAAACATACTTTCATGTCTCAATCTTTGGGCTTTCCAAAAACAAAACATAAGCAAATGCATTTCTCTCCATCCAGTAGTGACACTTAGCAAGTGATCATGTTATATTTTGAAAGAGAATCCTTAACAGCACGCTAGCCAGACAACTGTTCATTCATTCTACTCCCATCTCAGGGAGGGCGCCGCAGGCACTTCTGTCATCCCTTAAAGACTTGGCCTTATGTAGAGTGGGCTCCGGTCATCCCAACCGTGCTTTACAATTGGCCTATTCTGTGTACTGGTGCACCATACATTATTCTGACAGACCATAGTCCGTTTGATTTAAAATATCATAGACCGCAGCCCATGAGCTTTTAAACCGGGATCGCAAACTGCAGCCCGTAACCATCCTCACAAACGTCATAGACCGAAGTCTATATCTTTAAAAATTATTTTCAAAAACACATTACAGACCGCAGTCCGTGTCAACTTGTAAAGCGAGCGTACCCACATTAAACAAGTTATCATTTAAAATTTAGTTTTAGGATGACTTTCCTTAAATTCTTTTAAAACTATTTTGAGTAAAATATTTAGATAAACATTTGAAAGGTTTGAGAAACAATACATCTTAAAAACCCTTATAATAAAAGAATTTCAACACATTTAGATTTCCAAAAACAAACCATATATTTCTCTAACATTTTCTTTGTTTCCATTTCAAGGCCTTTTGCTTATAAAAGTTATGTAATTGTACCATCCTCTTCTCCATAACCTAAAAATTAAATTATTGTCCACATATCTATTATACTATTTTTACATAAAGGGGAATTGCACTATCTTTTGCATGCCATTTAGTAACCTGGAATTAAACCATTTTATGAAATCACTTATTAGGTTGGTCATCCTTAAATCCCATTCAACAACATTCGTATAAACATTTTTGAAGACATTTTCATCATAGATTTCCTTATCTAAAGGAAATTAAAACTTTTCAAATTTCATTTCAAGACATATGGACTCAGTCTAAATCTTCTTTTATATATATTATCAATACATCAATTTCCATTTTCTTTTTCTTTCACAAACATAATTATTTATCATAAAACATTGTAACACCCCGAACCAAGACGTCACTTCCTTACCTCAAGATCTTATCGATTGGTAAATGTGAATCAGGATTGTTGCCCTGATCACGCGGCGGGTTCTTAATTGGAATACGTCCAAATTTTTTTTGTTTATTCATCTGTCATCATTTATAATCTTGACATGACAATCATCACACATTGTGACATTTCACTTGTAATAAAATTCATCATTTCATTCATAACATCCTTTCATGCCTATCATTATTCACTCAATCATTGTATACATCATACTTGCATACATTTAGTCATTGACTCATATGAAACTTAGAATTCTAACTAAGTTCATATACACATAAACATGAAACTTAGAATTCTAACTAAGTTCATATATACATAAACATGGAACTTAGAATTTTAACTAAGTTCATATACACAATTAGCTTACCTTAGTATATTCATGCTTTTCCATTCTTCATAGCCTTCATAGCTATCATCATGTACCTTCCTCCATGTCTTAGGTTTGCAATCTTCTGAGTTTCCTTCGTACCTGTCTAAGGGTTGGAAAAACAAAACGTGAGGGACAACTCAGTAAGCAAACATTTTATCTTTAGAGCAAGGCTTCCTTGAAAACCTTTTTCATAAACATCGGGAATATCTTTTTTCCTAAGGACATGTATATGTCCTGAAATATCATCATGAAATCTTTTTCATTAGGCATTCATTCATAAAACCAGTTACAAGCCACATGTAGGCCTGTTAAGGCAAAACATACACGTTTTACCTTCTCTGATGGAATCCTTTTAATTCTTATATGAACAATGTTCTTTGACATTACATGAAATCATCGTTTGCCAGTGGACGTTTTACGTCCAAAACATTTTCTTATAAATCCTTAGGCAAAGGAGACATCTCATGTCTCAAAACATCATTAACATAAACCATCGCAAAATTCTTTAGTCAAGAGACATTTTATGTTTCAAAATATTTTTCATATAGCTTCCTTTGGCAATGAACACTCATATGTCCTAATACACTTTTTATTTCCAGCACATTAATATTGGACATTCTTGTGTCCATAAACTCTTATTACTTAGGCTCTTTAGAAAAGGACATTCTTATGTCCAATCCAAGTTTCACATAAATCTTTTTCATAATCCTCGTCTTAGGGCTTGTTTATAGCAACTAAGGCAAATAAAATACATAAACCATTTTCATAACTGCATTTGCATAAAAACATTTCCGTTTATTTCCGTTATTTATACATTTGTGTAAAACACCCTCTCTTTTATGGTAACTTATACATATTAGCTCATAAAAATCCCTTTTAGGATAACTTTTTGTATAGATGCTTATATATCCTAATTTTTGGGCTTTTAAAAAGCAAAACATATGTAAATGCAATTCTCCCCATCCAGTAGTGACACTTAGCAAGTGATCATGCTATCTTTTGGAAGAGAATCCTTAATAACACGCTAGCCCAGCAGCTGTTTATATATTCTACTCCCATCTCAGGGAGGGCGCCGCTAGCACTCCTGTCATGTGAACCCCGATCATCCCAACCATACTCTACAACTTACCTATTACTTGTACTGGTGCACCATACGTTATTATGACGGACCGCAGTCCATTTGGTTTGAAGTACCACAGACTGCAGCCCATGCCCTTTTAAACCGGGATCATAGACCTCAACCTGCATCCATATGTACAAAAATCTTAGACCGAAGTCTATATTTAAGAATAATTCTCATAAACACATCACAGACCGCAGTTTGTGTCAACTTGTTAGCGAGTGCACCCACTTTAACAAGTTTTTATTTAAAATTCAGTTCTAGGATGACCTTCCTTAAATTCCTTTAGAAATATTTTGAGTAATTTGACAAACATTTGAAATATTTGAGAAACGATACATCTTAAAACTCTTTTAATAAAAGAATTTCAAAACTTGTGGATTTTCATAAATAAATCATATTTTTCTCTAAT
>JAXCLR010000092.1:30753250-30763813 GCA_035584095.1 Annona squamosa
GAACCCAATTCACCCCTCCCCTCTTGGGTTTTGCCATTAACTCGGGACCAATAATGAAGTGCCAAACAGATATATATATATATTTATGAAATATATCATATTTTCATATATTTTTGCACAAAATCATATTTTACATGTCATTTATCATCCTTGCTTGTCTATTCCTTCGCATATGCCCTTTTGGCAACATATACATAAGATATTTCATAAAATTTTCTAAGGCAGAGGTTTAATACATATTTTAATGGGTTAATTAACCTTAATTACCACTGCATTTTGGGTATGTTTATGGAGTTTAAATCTTCTTGCCATAGGTTTTCCAAAACAGCAAGTTTGGAACCCGTTTTCACCCGTTTAATGTGTCTTTTGACACATAACCTTAAGCAAGTATATAAATCTGAAATTTCAGCATATAATCTTACTTTTATTAATAAATATTTAAGTATTTAATACATATATCAATTTGGATCATATCTACATAGATTTCATATTTCTTTTTTATTTTTTTCTCAAACTATCCACATATGCTAAAATCAGGCATACTGAAATCTCAAAATCTTAAATTAATATCAAATCAAGTGGTTTTGATCTGAAATTTTTACCATACCTTAATAAATATATTAATTAACCAAAATAAATATTTCTAGCATAAAAAATTAAGCATTTATATTTATTTGTGTATTTTTACTTGGCTGGACAATAGCATCCATTTTCAGTCATCCTTAATCACGTAAATTATTGGGTATATTTATACCCATAAAAATCTAATTTCATCATAAATATGTCTTACATATCTTGTAAAATTTTCAACCCAAAATTCCTTCTATAAAAATTACTAAAAATTATTTTCTACAGTTGATCTTGTCACCCGTTTTACCCTGTTTAGGTGAATTTTCTCAGATTTTTAATTTGTATAATACTTATAATTTTAAGATAAAAAGTGGTTAGTTCCTTAATTAAGCCATCATGATGCTTCCAAAAATTTTCATACTAAAATTCATCTATTTTTTATTCCATCCATAATTTAATTTATAATTTCATATATCATTCAAAACTTCACTTTTCATCATCTAAATCATGGAATTTTATACATGCAAGCTAATACCCATTTCGTATTCATTCAAAAGTATGTTGAATCATCACTTTAAAGATTATTTAAGTATCCATTCCATATTCAAAATTTTAGGGTTGAAAACCCAAAATGAAAAGCTCAATCAACCCATATACTTACTTAGTTAATGGAGATCAAACCCTTATCCCTTGGAAGAGTTATCCTCCTTAAATTTTCCTTATTTTTTCCTTGCTTTTCCCTTGGTTTTTCTCTTCTTCTTGGCTGGGTATGTCTGGACGGGAGGCCGCCTTGGGGAATATGGAATTTCTGCACTTAGTCAAATGCCCCACACCATGTGAACGCCCAATGCTTTGTGGAGCTGGATTTTCCAGCTGTGGGCTCCACTTGCTCGGCATTTTCTACAGGCATTCAATGCTTGATTATCCCTTTCATGTTCTGGCTTAATCTTAGCTAAGTAAAATTGTATTTTACTATTTTTTAAAAATCCAAAATCTGTTTACATCACCACCGTCCCGCTGCTCCCCCATTCACGTCCCTTGTTGACCTTTTATTTCAAGTAATTTTCCAATTTTTAAAAATCCCAAAATGTGTGTAATTTATACAACTAATTACCCCTTAATTAATCCATTAATTTGGCATTAATAATTTTAGCAAAATGGCAGCAATCAGCCCATCATTTGGGTGTCATTTGCATGAGACAAAGTTGTCCACTTTTGCATCTTTCAATGGGCAACTGATAATCACGAATTTTCTTGAATTTTTTTCACATAATTAAATGTTCATTTATGTATCTCAACATTTCGGCTGCATATATATATATATATATTATAAAATAAAATATTAAAAAAATATGCAGCAACCAGCCCATTAACATGCTTGCCTTGGACACCTCACCTACTCTCACTTGAGTACTCATAGCTTCATCAATGGTGGACATTCATTGCTGGAATTTTATTTGGATATTTGCATTTTATATTAATGCATAAAATACCTTAGAAATGTGTTGCATTTGACACCTCAACTCCCATTAAAACCATGCAATTATGCATTATACTCTAGCATTAAATGAAGAGTAGTTTTGAGGTGCAATAGTCAACCATATACGCCTTTTCCAATTCAAGTATTTTTATAACATTTTAAGATTAATCTAAACCTTCCAAAATATGCATCTCATTATTTAATTCAACCGTTTCGAATTTCATCTCAATCCGATTTTCCTAGCTCCCGTTATAGCCACTTAAAGTTAACGGTTAGAATCGAGATGTGATCAATAAATCATGACACTAATTCCATCAAGGATTTTCATAACCCAATAATCTTATGGCATTAACCCCAACATCATCAACTATCATTTCAAATTTCACTTGAATCCGCCTTACAGGCATTGAGTTATAAATTTTCTAGTGTTTTCCAACATAATTCCACAATTTCTATTTTAATTTTCATTAATTAACTCATAGAAATTAAACTAAACATTCATGCCACATTATCATGTGTTTAATACTTATTATGCCTCTTTAGTCACCTTGACTCATATTGGGCTCCGACGATTAAATTTTTAATCACCCTTCTTAATTAAACCCTAATTGCAATATATCATACAATCCTAAAATCATTCAAAAATTCCATTTAATCATATATATAGGTCCAAGGCATACATTGGACCCTACTTAGGTTAGGGTTTCACAAACATCATAAAAGAAATTCAAAATTTATTTACATTTGTTACTTAGTGAAAAAGGGCAAAATTCCCTCTTTCTTATAAAATATTTTTGAAATAATATCATAAAGAACTTGCTTACTTAAAAGAAAATTCTTAAAACCCATTGGCATAAAAATAAAATTCTCTAAAATTATTATAATGGAGAACTTGTTTACTCATAAGCAAAATTTTTATTTTCATTAACATAAAACATTACCAACCCATGGCAACACTTGTGATACATTCTTTATCTTAAAAACATGTCGCTTGCTTCCCATAAAACAAACTTTGAGGCTTTTTCATAAAGCCATCATTTTTCAAAACTTAAGGCTTTACATTAAAGCCATCATTTTCAAAACTTGTGCTTGCCTATTCATCAAAATATAATCACAAAAGCATTTACATAATCATCATTTCAACATATAGAGAAAAATCCATAATTGAAAAGTTCGCTTGCTTGCTTGATATCGCCATAATCCTTTTCTTCCATTCTTTTCCTTGCCTTTGCTTTGATAAATGAAAATAATATTTCATTGATTTCAATTATCCTTAAATACTTATATTCCTTAGGTTTTTCAACCTACATAAGTTCATCTAGCTTATCCCACTTGTCTTTCAAGTCGGGTATTCATATGTATCAACATAGCCTACATATATCAAATCATCCATTCATTTTTAATACCCTTATGTAGGGTAAACTTACATGCATATAAAAATCATTCATTAAATCATTATTTAGAGGCTTATTACCTCCATTTTTCATTTTTAACATATTTTCCATTTTTCATACAATGGTGCTCATTTTAAGCACTTAGTTACTAACTTAGACATCATATAATAATCTCGAAATTTGAGATTATCACTATTTTCTTAAAAAGTACCCTAATACGTGTTTTTCTTCATGTTTTTATGCATTTTTTGCATTTTAATAACTTACATAATCCATATATCATTTATTCATACTTATCTCTTCATATACGTCCATTTCTCAACACATAAATCATGTGTTTCATAAAATTTTTCAGCACAGAAACTTATCTCTAATTCTTGAAAAATTAAAACTATTAATTAACACATAATTTAGGATTTAATTTTGGATTTATAATCCATTCATTATAGGGTTCCAAAACAGCAACTTTTGGACGCGTTTTACCCATTTTCAACGTCTCTTGGGATACTTAAATCAAAATAGATTTTTAATCCCTAAATTTCATAAATTAATCATATTTTCTTAACCAAATTTAGGATATTAACACATGTTTAAAATTCATATATTAGTTGCTTCCAAAACAGAAACTTTCATATACATTTTGGGTACCCTTTGCAGCCCTCTTTGAACATCTCTTTGCATATCTTCAAAAAATCTTATTTAGGATAATCTTGTTAACATCTAATAGGTTAAACCCTCATAATAACTTGTTTATATCCCATTACAAGTCAAATTCCATCACAAAAACCTGAAATTTAACATTTATCTTGATTTATTCCTTAAGTTGTCCATAATGCTGAATTTAAGCACACTGAATTCTCAAAATCTTGAATTAATATCAAATCAAGTAGTTTTGATCTGAAATTTCTACCATAACTTATTAACTACATTAATTAATCAAAATAAATACTTTCAATATGAAATATTTAGTATTTATATTTATTTTGATATTTTTACTCTGCTGGACAGCAGCATCCTTTTTCAGATAACCTAGATCATGTAAATTATAGGGAATATTTATACCCATAAAAACATACTTTTTATTTTGTTCATGTGATACTAAGTATTGCTTATATATCTTGTAAATTTTTCAGCCCAACATTCCTTATATAAAAATTATTAAAAATCATTTAGTGCAGCTGATCATGCCACCCATTCAAACAAATCCAGGTTAATTTTCCCAGATTTTTAATTTGTGACATGCATATCGTTTTAAGCTGAAAATACGTTCATTTCTTAATCACCCCATAATGAGGCTTCCCACCAATTTTTGTGATAAAATTAATTTATTAACTATTTCTTCCATATTTTCCTTTCCAGGTCCAGATTTACTACACATGAATGTAGATTAGATGATATGGGCTGATTAATCTCCAAATTAAACTTTATAAACCAAAGTATTTAACTAAGAATATTTAATTTTCAAAACATGTTCTTTAGGAGGTCTTTTATGACTTAAAACCATGATTCCAAATCAAAAAGAAAACTTGAAAATTGGAAGGCTTATACTCAATGGGTACTTACCCGATTTCGTCAATTCTGTCCCGAACTCCCCGAGCTTGCTACCAAGATTTTCCTTTCTCTTTTCCTTCTCCTTTTACTCCTATTTTATTCTCTTCCTTGGTGGGTTGGACGTGCCCTAGCTGATCCTTGAAGAAAATCTCTTTTCCCTCTCTTCTCTCCCTCTCTTGGTATGGACGTCCACCCTTGGTTGTTATTGGAATTTTTCCAACTCTTATGCCCACTTTTGATCCCTTTTTACATCCACATTAATGTGCTCTTATCCCATTAAACACTTGGCATCATTTACTCCAAGATAATTCTATCATTTATCTCTTCATAAATTTACAAAATCTAAGCATTGATGGACCATGTTGCTGTCCCCTTGCAACATCCCACATGGCAGCCCTTTAGTTTGGCATTTTATGCCTTAAATACACCTCAATCTACCATACATTAAATACCCTAGCTTATAGCCCATTTACATGTAATTTTTGAATTTTTAAAAATCTAAAAATTCAGATTTTTGGAGCTTGGAACGTCCCCTTGCAACTTCCTTTGATTTTGCATTAATTTTTTTGTCTTTTCTCCCATAAATGTGTTTCATCTACTAGTGATTAAGAAAATCCCATGATAATTAGCTTAATTCATTCCTACCATATCGTTCGTTATATCATTTTATCCATTTTTCTTAAGTTTCATCTCAAACCGAGTATTCTAACTTTACTTATGACCACTTAAATTTATCTTTTGAATTTGGAGATAAAAATAATTAATTCATCCTAATCCCATCATGATTCTCTTAATCACCATTCATAAGATTGGGCCCACCGTCGTGAGCTTACCTTTCAAATTTCATCGAAATTCACCTTGTAGGTGTCAAGTTATGAATTTTTTATCATTTTTCATCTTAATTCCATAATTATACTTTAATCTCCATAAATTAAATCATGGTAATTAACATGATTATTCATAACACATTTTGACCTTTCAATCCTTGTTAAGCCTCTCGGGTTATACTAACTCCGGCGATTAAATTTTTAATCACCATTTTTAACTAAAACCCTAATTACCAAAATATCATTAATCATAAAATCATCCATAATCATTCAAGGCATAAATGTATCATAATTACATGCCTAATGCCTTCATATGAGTGCTACTTGGGTTTGGGTATCACAAAATATTATGCTCATAAAAGCTCTTGTAGAACCAGCTGTGCTCTCGCTTGGCTCTAAAGTATGTTATTGGCATTTTAAGGACCTGTCCTTTCTGAGTTGGGATGCCCTACCTGTTCGCAGCCGATAGTGTCTCGCTGCTTGATTTAGATTCAGATTGGGCTTGTCAGGTGCCGATGATGATGGATTTGCCTCGCGAAAATGCACCTGACATCCCGCAGACACAGAGGCCTCTTCTCGAACTTGCATGGATGGAGTTCATTATTGGCGGGATACCCCCTCGCCTATCTGATCTGGATGGCCTGGATATGGGTAGTTTAGAAGGCTTTGCAACTGCTTTAGGTGCCATGTGATCAATTGGATGGGTTTTAAGCAGATTTTTCAAGTGGGACATTGAAAGAGCAAAGGGACTGCTGAAAATGAGAGCAAATGCAAGAGGAAATGCGAGCAAGGGTAGGAAGTGAGCGAGAAATGGTAGGGATTTGACAGAGAGAGGTAGGGATTTAAGAGAGAGAGAGAGAGAGGAAAATCCGAGAGTAAGAATTAGAGATTGAGCTTGGGCGGCCGAAGATTTGAGAGAAACAAAGTTAAAGAGGAGAAAGAAAATGGGAAACGGCGCTGGGGAAGAAGGAAAGAAAAAGAAAGGAGGAAGAGAAGCAGAAGAGAAGGCTCGCGCAGGAAGATGAGTCGTCGCGCGCTAGAGTCAACTTGCCCTAACCAAAGTCAATTTCGGTGAAGTCGACTTGGCTCACTAGACTTGGTTTTTCTGACACGCTCCCCCTATCATGTTTTGCTTCTAATCAAACTCAATCAAACTCATATCATTCCTAATTTTATAAAATGGCTCATTTGCTAATGGTTTGGTGAAATTTTCTGCTATTTGGTCCTCTATTTTCACATATTCTAAACAAATATCATAATTTTCAACATGTTCATGAATAAAATGGTGTCTCACATCTATATGTTTTATTCTAGAATGCAATACAGGATTTTTGGTCAAACAAATTGCACTTGTATTATCACATCTAATTGGAATATCATGATAATCAGCACCATAGTCCTTAAGTTGTTGTTTCATCCAAAGTAATTGGGCACGATAGCTCCCTGCGGCTATGCATTCGGCTTCCGCTGTAGATAGAGCAAAACTAGTATATTTTCTTAAAAACCACGAAACCAACATGTTTTCAAAAAACTAACATATTCCACTAGTGCTTTTTCTATCTACTTTGTAACTAATAAAATCTGCATCCATGTAGCTGATTAGATCAAATGTTGACCCCTTTGAATACCATAGTCCTATACTAGTGTTATTTATCAAATACCTGAAATTTTTTTTTACAGTTATTAAATGTGACTCTTTAGGACATGATTGGAATCTAGAACATGTGCAAACACTGAATAAAATATTAGGTCTATAAACAGTTAAATATAATAAAGACCCTATCATGCTTCTACACAATTTTTGTTCAACAAATTTACCATTCATCCTTGTCGATCTTGATGGTTGAACTCATTGGTGTATTTTCACCTTGGCTATTTTGCATTTTGAACTTCTTCAACATTTCTTTGACATACTTAGACTAATTTATGAAGATTCCTTTTGCTAGTTGCTTAATTTGCAGCCTAAGGAAGAAGTTCAATTCTCCCATCATGCTCATTTCAAATTCACTCTGCATAATCTAAGAAAATTCTTGGCACAGAGTTTGTGAAACGCTAATCCATATAGGATTCATGTATGTGCATTTCAATGATTTATGTATGACTGAAATGAATTAAGAATGAATTATTTGCAATATTTATAAATTGTTGCAATTAGGTTGATGATTATGAATGATGATAAAAATCAATCACCTTAAGTTAAAATGGGCTAATATGATTAAAGTGGCCTAATGAGGATTAAAAAGTATTAGTGTTCTATGAAAAATTAGTTAAATACCATAATGTGGTTAAGGGATATTAGGAGGCTAATTATAGAGCTAAGTTGGAAAATATTGAAAAATTCATAACTTGACACCTATAAGGCGGATTAAGATGAAAATTGAGATGGGAACACATAATTTTGTGCTTAATCACATGGAAAAGGTAGATTATAAAAATTTTGATGATAATTGATCATCACTATTGAATATTTAAAACGATCATAATTTGATATAAAAAAGTCGGATTGAGGTGAAATTTAAAATGAATGGTTAAAATTATAAAATTAAGGTTATGAAAGGATTTGATTAAGTTAATGTTGATGAGATTAGGCTGCATGAAATTGAGATCAATGCTTTTGACTTTTTGCACCAAAAAGTGATTACCATTTATGTTAAAAAATAAATAGAATAATCAAATGAATAAAGACAAAATTGAGGTGTTAAAAAGAGGTCAATTATAGGATATTTTATGAATTATTAAAAATGGGAAAATCCTTGCAATTATCTCATGAATAAATGTTGAATTAAAAGGCTAATGCACTTACATGGCATGCATGGACATCGAAATAGCCCCCTAAAGTGGATTTTTGTGAACTTTTTTTAATAAAATATTTGCCAAAGTCAGCTATGGATTAAGGGGATTAAACTGCAGTAAATTAGAGTAGAAATTTGTGGTTAAAAACATCAAATTTGGACCATTGAGTTATGAACAATTAATGGACATCAAGAGAGCATGTAGGAGATGTGGACGTTACGGTAGCCTTTGGGAATTTTTGTGATTTTTTAATTGTGCTAAAATGACCCCTAATGGAGCTACATTACTGAGGGATTAATTGAGCATTAATTTAAAGCTACAAAATGGTGAAAAAAATGCAAATTGGCTGCTGAAAAAGGGACGTGTATATCGATAACAAAATGGAGCTGAAATGTGGACCGTCCAAAAAGCTGTCAATTTGATTTTTTTTAATTTAAAAAAATGCTAAATGCATGCCTAATTAGTTTACATGTTAGGGGATATAAATACCCATTAAAAAAGGCTACAAATTCATTGAAAAAAATGGAAAAGCAGCAGCTGAAGTGGGACATGATTAGTGGACAGCTTGTAGATCAATTAATGGTATGGATAATTGCTAAATTTTTATTTAAGTAAAATGTAATTTAAATAGACCACGATTTGCCATGTCAGTAAAGGAGATAAATGTGCATTAAAATAATCTCGAATGATGTGGCAAGTGGGGCCCACCATCTAGAAAATTTCAGCCTCTCTTAAGGGGACGTGCATATGCATATACCTTTGGGGAGTTAGAAAATTTCAAGGGGAAAGAAGCCTCATTCCAGCAGTGCACATCCACCATAATTCAGCAAGCTTGATGTGGTGCCCCCAAACTGAGACGTCACTTACTTACCTCAAGACCTTATTGATTGGTAAATGTGAATTAGGAATGTTGCCTTGATCACACAGTGGGTTCTTAATTGATACTCGTCTAAATATTTTTCCCTCCAATTCATTTCTTTTATCTATCATCATTCATTTCATTCCCCACTACATCTTTCATCATACAAGCATCATTACACCTATAATAAAATTTCATAATTCTTTCATAGCATTCATCATGCTTTTCTACAATAACATTTACATTTCATACATGTATCCATACAAGCATTGGATCACATAGAACTTATAATTCTACATAAGTTCACATATACATCAACATACATTGGATCTTTAATCAGGCTATCACATTCCGTTCCTTATAGCTCACATGGCTACCATCACATACCTTTCCTTTATTGCTTAAATATGCATCCTCATATTCATTAAATGCCCAATTTAAAGTATCATAACATGTTCTTTAAGAGGTCTTTCATAAATTTAAATCATGGTTCAAACCAAGAAGGAAACTTAGAAATTGGAACACTTAAACTCAATGGGTTCCTACCCAATTTCATCAATTTTTTATTTTGAACTTTTCGAGCTTGCTAGCAAGCCTTGCCTTCCTCTTTTCCTTCGCCTTTTCTTCCTCTTTTCCTCTCCTCGCTGGATTTGGACGTGCACAACAGCTGGTCCTTGGAGAATTTTTCTCCTCTTAGTTTCCTCTCTTCTCTCTCTCTCTCTCTCTCTTGCTATGGACGTCACTTGGGTTGGTTGTTGGAATTTTCAAGCAACTATGTCCCCTTTTTTATTCCATTTGAAGTCCACATAAATGTGCACTTATCCCTTGTACACTTGGCTGATTTTTATCCAAGTAAAATTGAGTAATTATCTTAATGAAAAATCACAAAATTATGCATTGATGGGCCACCTAGCTGTCCACACATGGCAAGTCCACCTTGCTGCCTATTTTGGAATTTCATGGCTGATATTTCCCGCCCCTTTAATCCCTCATTAACTATGCTAGAGGTTATACTAATTACATGGGCATTTTAGAATTTTTAAAAATAAAAAAATCTGATTTTTGGGTGCTAATCCACCCATCTCTTGC
>JAXCLR010000092.1:30774671-30794976 GCA_035584095.1 Annona squamosa
TTTGTAAGGATGACCAACCTTAAATAATTTTGAAAACATTTAAATAACACATTTCTAAATCATTTAAAATATTTAAAAGAAATATTTGAGAAATAATATTTTCAAAATTTTGCTAAAATGTTTTAAAATAATTTTTGATTGGTGAAACAATTTCGAAAACATTTTAATATTTAAAGACAAAAGATTTTGTAAATGCTATTCTTCCCATTTCTGGATTTTTCATGAACAAAGGATATACTAATGCATAATTCATTTTCTTTATATGGTATCATATTCTTTGTCTACATGACACACGAATTACTTCTATATGAAGGTAAGCTTGTATGATCCTTTGGTCATTACTTTACAAAAAATCTTCATTCAAATCGATTATTGATTGGTCTTCCTTAAATCCGCTTCAAAATATTTGAATAAGTCATTTTAAATTCATTCGATAAAACCAAATATTATTGAAAAATCAAGATTTTTATTTTTCCATTATAATGCAACCATTTCCATATTTCTCCTTATTTTCATAGGGATTTACTTATAATAAAGCAATTCCCACATATCTCAACATTTCTCCTTATTTCCATATGGATTTGTTTATAATAAAACAATTTCGACATATTCCATAGTTGCAATATAAAACCTATAAAAATCATTTTCAAAAAAGTTTGCTGGCTTACCTCTATTTTGCTTCAGTCTGAATCCTTTATCCTTTCCTTTCCTTTTCCTATACAAGTGAAAAGGATGTACATACTTTATCTTACATATATTATATTCATGTATGACCTTATTTTCTTCCATAATTTCTTATAGAGGTTAACCTTAAAAATACTTGGTTATTATTTTCTTATATGGATATTTATCCACAAATCCTTTAAAAATTACATCCATACATCCTTATAAAAATAAATCTGAAATTTTCAAAAATCATGATATTCACAGTTCATGATTACTATAGCAATTACTGTTCATATTTACTGGAGCAATTACTATAGCAGTTATTGTTTAGAGTGTGTTGGTTATTGTTCATGAGTTCCAAAAATCGACATTTTTTCCAAAAATAAAAAATACCATGACATTGCTTATGTCTAGTATATCATGGAAAAATTCATGAATTATGAATTTATCATCATTAATTTGCCCAAATAAATCATTTTCTCCATATACTAAAAATCAACATAATTTCACTTTAGCATAATCCTTAGATCCAAAAATTATGAGATTAATATATCATCATTCTAACATCGTAATTATCATAAACATTCATCCCAAATCATCATTTATCAATATTGGAGCATTATTTAAACATATCATATGCAATCTTCCCGAATGCTCTATCTTTGCTCCAAATTTTTGATATTTTGGCATAATTCTAATTAAGCATTATAACTATACTTATTTTCTCATTCTTAGGCATTATCTAAGCATGGTTTTACCTTATTTAATATCCAAAATAAGTTTAAGGAGAATTCACTTACCTCAAGTGAAGATATGCTCTTTCTTTCTCCTCTTTCTCTCTCCTCTCCTTCTCTCCTTGCTTCTCTTGGCTTAAAACGTGGGTGAGGGTAGAAAAATGAGCTCTTACTCAAGCTTGCGAGCTGGGATGTGTGCCTTGGAGGTCCACCCCTTGGCCTCTATTTAAGTTTTTAATGTTTCATGAAATTATAATTTACCCCCTTGCTCATGGTATTAAATTATAAATATTTTTTTTCTAATTTTCAAAAGGTGTTTTGAGCCTTGTGCAGCCCCCTAGCTACCGTTCACGCCCCTCCTATGGCAGCCCTATTTTTTATAATTTTTTATTTATTAAAATTAATTATTTTAAGCTAATTCAATCTTAACCATTGATTTTTTATGAGGATTAATTTGGGCCATTGGATTTTGGGAAAAGGCTCCCCCTAGCTACCATTCACGCCCCCTATAGCAGCCCTATTTTTTATTTTTAATTTATTAAAATTAATTATTTTAAGATAATTCAATCTCAATCATTGATTTTTGATGAGGATTAATTTGGGTCATTGGCTTTTGGTCAAAAGGCTCCCCCTAGCTACTGCTCATGCCCCCTATAGCAGCCCTATTTTTTATTTTTAATTATTTAAATTTAATAAAAGTTAAAGGAAATTGATGAAAAAGATAAGCTACCTTTTTAATCTCTAGTTGACATTTAATCTTGACCCTTGATTCATGATTTTCATCACATCTTATACCATTCATCATGAATTTTTAACCATCAATAAAAAATTTCATTTAAATCTGACGTCCGGATTGCAACTTATGAATTTTTCTTTATTTTCTTACCAAAATCCAAAATTTTCTTAAAATATTAAACGGTATTGCTATTTGTGTTGTAGTGATTAAATCTCCCTTTTTGTCATTTTGAGATTAGGTTAATCTACGTAATTAATTCTTAATCACTTCAGTTACTATTCACATGCATTATTCACGTGATTTAATCTCACAATTGCATTTTTTTAACCTCAAATACACACATTTGCAAATATAACATATTTCACGAATTTTATTTATCATAAAAATTAGTACAAAAATCTAGGGTTTACAACCCTAGGTTTACATGTGTTATTCTAGAATTGCAGGTCTCATATGGCGCTTAGGCGCCGATCTGTGGACAGTGCTGTTCGGCACTGTCGGAGATGATGATGGTGCAATGGCTTAAAATGGAGCCCAAATCAAGGGAGAAATGATGGAAAAGCAAGTATAGGTGTGGGGCTTAAGATTTGGTGATGAAAAACTAAATTTGTGGGTGGATTTGGGTGGATCTAAGCAAAGGGAAAAAAAGAGAAAATGGAATGGATGGAATAGAAGGATGATTCCTTGATTAAATGGGGTTGGATTTGATTGAAATGACTTAAGAATCGAAAGCAAAGTGAAGATTAGTGAAAAAAGAAAGGTTTTTCGGCGTCGGGGCGTGGGGTTAGGGTTTAGAACCCTAACTCACGCCTTATAAAGCCTTCTAGTTCGCACTTTCCATGACCCGGCGTCGGGGCGCTAGTTCATGCTCTATGTTCTTTAGGATCTTCATCACGGTGCCAGGGTGCCCATGCGGCGCCTAGGCGTCGATGTTCTTCAGTAAAGTTTTGAATTTTTTCCTCTCAGCTGCTTCCAAGCATGGTCTTTAAGAAATTATGTTCCAAGTCATTTTCTTAAAAATAATAAAAATAATAAAAATACAAATGAAAATGAAAATAAATAATGGGTTGCCTCCCATTCAACGCTAAGTTTAACATCCTTAGTCCGACATTCCGCTGTTTAATCTTCCTTCAATTTAACCACCTCGAATTCCCTTCCATTTGGACTGCAACATTGAAACTCAAATCTAATCTTAGCCCCTTCAAGTGAATCAGTTAGTCTCTTATAAAGACTATACAGGCATTTGTCAAGGTTTTGAACTGATAATGGATCCATGGTTTTGCATTGGTCCCTTGAGTCATGTTGAGTCTGACTTTTTGGCAGATGGAATATAGGCATTTGGATATAATAATATTCAGTTTTCTCAACTGTCTCCCCTTCTATTCCCCCATTGACTTTTTCTTCCATTTCCTAACTTTCCATAGGCTTGGCCACTAGTTCAAACTTGTTATGATGAGCAAATCGTTCTTCTATATAAGCAGTTAACTCGCAATCCTTAATAAATGTTGTTTCCTTTAAGTCCTTCTCAATACCAGTTGATGAAGATTATTGAACTTCTGAGTTGCACATATCAATCACGAAGCAATCCTCTGAATCATTTGGACGTTGCATTGCCTTGAGCACATTGGACGTGACTTTTTCATTTCACACTTGCATGGTAAATTCTCCAGCTCATACATTAATTATTGCATTGCCCGTTGAGAGGAAAGGCCGACCTAGAATGATTGGAACATCCCAGTCTTCTTCATAATCCAGGATAATAAAATTAGCAGGAAAGATGAACTTGTCTAACTTGATAAGAACATCTTCAATGATACCTTCCGAATATGTCATGGACCGGTCTGCCGGTTACAGCATGATTGTCATAGGTCGAGCTTCTCCAATGCCCAGTTTCTTGAAAATTGACTTAGGCATGAAATTAATGCTGGCTCCCAAGTCACATAGAGCTCTCCCGAAGTATTGGTTATCGATGGTGCACGGGGTAGTGAAACTCCCTGGATCCTTGAGCTTAGGAGGAACACCACCATTTCGAATTCCCTCAACCGCCTTTTCTTTGACAGAATGTCTTTCATGAATTTGGTGTAGCTCGGCATCTGTTCCAAGGCTTTGACGAGAGGTATATTGATATGTAGCTACTTTAATACCTCCTAAAATTTCTTGAATTGGCCTTCCTTTTTATTCTTTGCAAATCTCTAAGGAAATGGAGGAGGCAGACTTTGGTTTATAGCAATTTCAACGTTCAGTTGCTTCTAGGTAGTATCTGGTTCTTCTATTTCCTGTAACTGCTGAATCAGAGGACTGGTAGGTTTAGTTACCGCTTCTGATGAAATTATGTCTGGTAACTTCTTTCCACTATGCAATGTGACTACTTGCACCTGTTCTTTGCCTTTTCCTTTCAATTTTTGCTCTATATCGCTTGGCAGTGAGCCTTGAGGTCGGTTGTTCAAGGCTGAGGCTAGTTGGCCTATCTGCGCTTCCAAATTTCCGTTTGTCGTTATCTGGGATTGCATGAATTGCATAAATAAGTTTTTCAGATCTGATTCTTCCCTTCTCATGGTGGTGGATTGAATTGAGTTAGTCTTGCTGGCTGTTGTTGGGGGGTCTGCTGCGAGAATCCCGATGGCTGATTCGGCCGTGTCTAATTATTCTATGACAAATTGGGATGATTTCTCTAGCTTGGGTTATAGTTGTTTGCATATGGATTTGCTGAATTTCTCTAAACATTTCCCACATAATTAATGGACTCCAGATTGGAGGTACATTGATCATTGGGATGGCCAAATTCTCCACACCACATGAAAATGTTTATTGCTGATGGCTTATGTGGTGTAGGCGCCCCTACTGCACTAACATTGGCTAGCCTGGATAGATTCTAAATCTGCCTGGATAGAGCGTTGATGTGGGCCTTTATCGATGAAACTGCGTCCAGTTGAAGTAGACCCCCATTTTGGCTTCTATCATATGGTAGTTGGTAGGTATTGGTTGTCCTGTTTTCAAGAAGGGCGTATGATTCTCGGTATCTTTTCCTCAGTAGAGAACCGTTAGACGATGAATCCACCATATGACGAGTGAAATCCTGGAGACCATTATAGAAAATTTGGATTTGAACCCACGACTAAATTCCATGATGCGGGAATTTTTGGAGCAGGTCTTTGAAGCGATCCCATGCCTTTGATAGAGTCTCCTCTTTATGTTGTTTGAATGAGACTATATCCATCCTCAACTTGGCTAACTTGGTAGGCCGAAAATATGTTTCCAGGAATTTTTGGGCCAAGTTGTTCCACGTATTGACAAAGTTCAGGGGTAAAGAATCTAACCACTTCGAAGCTCTATCCCTTAGTGAAAATAGAAAAGTTCCTAGCTGCATTGCCTCATCAAAGACTCCGTTTTGCTTGAATGTGTTCATAATCTGCAGGAAATTCTACAAATGGCGGTATGGATTTTCAGAAGACAATCTCCCAAACTACCCAATGGACTGGAGAATCTGGAAAATCACCAATTTGATCTCAAAGTTGTTGGTGTCGATAGGAGGAGGTGCGATGCTAGTTTGAACTACATTTTGGCCAAGCGCAATGAGATCCTAAATGGGTTGGTCCAAATCGTCTTGTGGTGGATGAATTGAAACCTCAATCCTCTAGTTCTCCTATTGGTTTGCGTGAACATTCTCATCCTGATTCTCGATGCCCTCCATAGTATGCTTTTGGCTCCTAGCTTCCCTGCTCTTACGACACCTTCTAAAATAAGTTCTTTCGAGATTCGAATCAAAAGGAATAACGATCTCCTTTCCGGCTCTGTCTCGGCGCACGCAAAATGAGATTAACCTACAAAAACCAATTCAATTGAAACTAGCGGAAGAATTCTAAACTAAAAGAAATTATGAAAATGAACTATTCTACAGAATTATACAAGAAAGCAATAAAACTAACAATAATTAGTTAAACTAATTTCCGGACAACAATGACAAAAACTTGACAAGTTGCGTATATGTCAATTAAAATGCTTACTTTTAACGCAAGTATACGTGCTGAATCAAGTAATAAAGAGTGAGTAGAGTATCGTTCCCATGAGGAATTGTTTAATCAGAATTATTAATTAGTTTAATTGCCTTCGGTGGATAGAAAATTCTAAGTTTTGGAATTTAAACTAAGCTAAAATGCAATAAGAAATCAAAATGGAGTCCACAAAATCGATGAAAGACTAGAAACAGATTTAACAATCATGGATGATAGATGGATAGCTCAGAATCCTTGAATCTAAATTATATTGCATTGGTTATTTTTCATTGGATTGTGCATGGATTTACTAGTCCAAGTTCAATATCTTTGTATATGTCTTCCAATACTATATAAAGCTAATTACACCCTATTTAATCGCTATATTCTCATGCCATTAAATAAAATGAAATTGATAAGTTCATAACCTATTTACTAACTATATAGGGTTTAATGGTATATTCCTATCTCTTAAACAACTCCCCCTTAACAAAGAGGAAACCTATGTCTTACACATAGATCTAGCAGAGATTTTTCTTTTCTAAGGATAAATCAAGCAATTAAATCATCTTACAAGGTAGCTAATCTTGTAAAAAGTATTAAACTATATGTGTAAAGGTAAATCACACACAACCATATAGAAAAATCAAATATTCATTCCTAAATTTCAAAGAACCAATACAATATAATTAGATATCAATTCATCCTAATTATCCATCTAAGGAAGTTTAGTTCAAAGACATGATCATAAAATCCTTTATATCCATTATGAAAGTGTCCAGAGAATTAGAGAAAGAAAAATAGAAAGATAAAGAGAAAACTGCTTTTCCAGCAGTTTCCACCAACGTAGTTGAATCTCCTCTTCAATCCGTGTTTTGATCAAGTTTTTGTCCTTCTCTGACTGTTAATTCCAGTTATGGGCTCTCTCTTTTTCGTCTCTCTCACATAAACCTCTAGGATCTATTTATAATATCGAATTACGCAGCACATGTACAGAATTCTATGCGTACGGATGCGTATTGACGCCTAGGCACCAACTCTCTCTGTGTTGGGTGACTTAGACATTTTTCTGGAAACTCTCGGAATTCATGCCTTGGTGCCAACTCCTTGGTTGCTATTGTGTTGTGTGACCTCAAAACCCTTCTGGACTTGTCTGCATGATGATGAAGTGGCGCCTAGGCACCAACTCACTAGAAGTTATTTGTTTGCTGGATTGTGCTAGAGTTCTGGCAAGGGCACATAGGGTGGCACCTAGGCTCTACTAGTTGATGCCTGGGCGCCATCCTCATGCCTTGTGACTTGGTCTCAACCTGCTTTTCACTCACCCTCATGTCTTTATATTGCTCGTCCTTCCTGCAAATAATGAATAAAACAAACAAATGAACTAAAAATGTCTAATTTGTGCTAAAAATGCATAAAAACTAAATAATGCTCCTGAAATGCAAAGCGAGTGAAAATTAAGGTAAATGGATGCAAACTATGCCTAATCACTTGGACTAACACACAAATACAGTCTGAAATGGACCATGATAACTCGCATTTTTATGAGTTATCAAGAACATAGAATGGAGATTAGAAATCATAAAATGGCAGCACCTAAGGTCTAGGGTTTCACATACATCTTTTGGAATAGATACATGAAATGCTTATTTAATCCAGATATTAGATGTTAAAGGAGAATAAACCATAAATTATCCTTGCACATTCTCTCAAAACCTGTAAAGTATAACTCTATTATATTAGTCACCTATTCTAAGTCAATTAGGATTCATTAAGTTCTATGACTGTTCATATAGTTTTTCAAGGTCATTATACCTATTCTCATGGTCTTAAATTTCCAAGTTTAATATCTTGACTATCGTATATTTTAGACTTTCACATCTCTGTTCCATCACATAATATAGGAGCTCATTGCGAAAGTGCCAACTCAAACACTAAGCAAGCATTATAATCACAAAACATTAAATTAGCAACCAATATTCTTTATAAATTAAGAAAAACTATAATATTTGCTACATTGTATGCATGTTACATCCTTTATCCTAGATTAAGGATTTAGCCTATTTATGTTAAAATCCAAATACAAAATAATAATTAAACTCAAGGTTAAGAAGGAAAGGAAAAGCTTATTAATTGAAAGTCTCGATGGTGTCTCAACTGCTTAGTAACTCACCACCTCTCTTCCCCCCTCATGCTCTTCACCTTCTCACTCCCAGACCTTCCCCAAGCTCTAAGGACATTTTAGGATACCTTGGGATGTGTCCTAGGAGGTATTTATATAGAGATCTTACAGCCCCTTATGCACAAAGTTCGAATTGATCAATGATTTGCATAGTCAAGGTCCACACGGTTTGAATCATGTGGCACTCTAAAGTGCGCAATTTGATGCATAGTTTTGCATACTTTCATTCTGTTTTCTCACAAACTACTTGGTAACTCCTCTGATGCATTTAAGCTTGATTTATACACTATTTTTGTTTATTTTAATTCCTCCAAATCATCAAATTGAGTAGGATTGGTCCTCATGCTCAAATCCTCTCGAAATAAATGTGTGTAGAGACAAATAAGTAGACCATCTTCAATTGTCCATAATTGTTAATCCGAAAGGAGTTATGGGAACTACAACATATCAACGGAAAGCATTTTTCAAGCCCTTCGATGTGGCATCTAAGGCATAACTTTGTCGAGCTCATTTTTTATATCACAACCTACTATATTTGTATGATTCAGGGCTCCAAATTTGCACTTACTTTCCTGCTTTACACAAAATTAGGCTTAATTAATCAAATATGGTTCAAATCATCTTAGACACTAAAAATTCTCATCCAAAATAAATAGTATGAAAATGATTTAACAATCATAAAGCAAGGATTAAACACGATTTTAGAGATTTTGAAAAAAATCAAAATGAAATTAAGTAGGTTGCTTTCCTTTCAAATAAGTCATGATTTTGCCTTGCAAATGATGTGCTTAACCATTATGTATCAGCGTTGATGTTCTATTGGATAGATTTGGACTTTTTTTAAGTTTAAAGTTGGTTAGAAAAATTGAATTTATTGTGCAACATATCGACCTAGAAAGGTGACCGGGGGCTGTTGATAACTCGTAAAAATAATAGTTACCATGGCCTATTTTAGACTATTTTTGCGTGTTAGTCTAAGAGATTAGGATTAGTTTGTATCCATTTAGCTAAATTTTCACTCACCTTTGCATTTTAGGAGCATTTTGTAGTTTTTATGCATTTTTAGTATAAATTAGGCCTTTTTAGTCCATTTATTTAGTTTATATAATTTCTACAAGAAGGACGGAGAATTACAAGCACGTGAATAAGTTGAATGCAAAATAGAGCCAAATGAAGGAGCATGGGTTGGTGCCTAGGCGCTACTTCATTAACATGCAAGCAAAGTTCTAAAGTTTTTGAAGTCACAAGTCACATTGATTCCAAGGAGTTGGCGCTAAGGCGCCAAGGCATGAAGTCCTGAGATTTCCAGAAAGGTTTCTAAGTTACGCAGCTACAGAGAGTTGGCGCCTAGGCGCCAATACGTATTCGTACACGCGCGAATTTCTGCACATGTGCTACTCAAGCTACCCATTAAAATAGAAACCTAAGGCTACGTGCAGAGGAGTTCCACAGGCCATAGAGGAGAGACCAAAATAGGGAGTAATTGCTATGGAGAAAAGGAGGAAACCAAAGCTTCAAGGAAGGAGAGAAGAGCAAGTGGAGATCCAAGCCATCACTGCAAAATCCATTGAGTTTCACCTCCTTTTCTTATCGACCTCTACCTGTTTGTTATTCTCCTTGCTTAGGATGACTGTAAACTCAATTTTAATGGGAATTGAAGTCATATTTATGGGCTGAACCTTCCTATGGTGGGAGATATGTAGGATTTGAATTCATAGCTTATGATATTTGGTTTTCTTATGCTTGAATTAATAATATAGTTGTGCTATGACATATGTTGCTTGAGATTAACATTATATATTATGCTTAATGCGTTTGCAAGCTTTGGAACCTTATGGATTGATCGAATATTCATATTCATGCTTGAAAAAGTGCAATTTGAATGAAATTCATGTATAAGGCACAGGTATTCTAGCTGATGTTGTGTTAGATGTTAATATGGATAGGAATATATCTATTAACCCAGTGTAATCTTGATTAGGTTATATGGTTATCAACCTCGTTTTATTTGTTTGCATGGGAACATAGCACATGACTAAAACTTGGTTAGGTTTGTATGTGTTAGAAGACATATATAAATATAAATGAACCTAGATTAGTAATCTCTGCACAACTAACTTAATTGAAACCAAATATCATACTTATGATTTATTGAATTCATATTCCCACCTATCTTAATCATCTCAAGGAAATATTAGCAACATCCACGCGACTTTGGTCATTTACTACTTTGCTTAGTTTAGTTTAATTCAATTCATTAAAACCAAATCTCATTCCTTTTACCAATTCACTTAAGCAATTGAGATTTAAGGAGCTAATTCGTTTAACACAATCCTTGTGAGAACGATACTCTACTCACACCGTATTACTTGACATGGCACGTATACTTGCGTAAATAGCGAGCAATGTAGTAGACATATACGCAGCTCATCAAGTTTTTGGCACCATTGCCTGGGATTAATTTAAACTTAGTACCTGAAAATTTCAGTTATCTTCTGTGGATGTGTATATATTATACATAGTTTTTCTTTTCTTTTTTTCTTTTGATAAAATTCTTTTTTTTTCAGGAGTCTTTGTTTTGCAATTTTCAATGGCTTCAAACGCTTACCATTGGTTATATGCAGAATTTTCAACACCAAGCGCAATGGGTTCCCATCAGTATGACAATATATGGGCACCTCCAGCTCAATTTGTAGGTTTTGATAATCACATGCTAGATATAAACAATTCTTATACAACTTACAGCAATTTGTGTGGAGGCAAGGGACATTTACTCAATCAATGTGTGTATTACTCAGAATCCATGGACTATTTTAATTCAAATGATGCATGAGAGAACTATGGAGACCTACACTCAGAGAATATGATGTCTTTCAATTGTCAAGCACAGGAATTTGAGGAGCCATCACTACCTGAAAGCAAGTTATCTTTGAAGGACATGTTCATGCAATTCATGAAGAGCCAGATGCAATTTAATGAGAACATGCAGAAACAAGTGGAGCAATTGGCTACTGCAATCCAATGTAGGCATCAAGAGCCGTCTTCTAGTCATAGAAGAAATTGCAGAAGAAAATGAGTTGGAACAAGGTTATGAAGTCACTCCAAGCATTGATGAAGATATATTAATCGATGTGATAGAGTAACCTGTACCTCAGCATGTTCTTGAACAAGTGGCCGAGCTAATGGAAAGCCAGGAAGTGGAAGAAGAAATTGATGAAGAAATAGAGGTTGATATAGTGGAGAAAGTTGGAAATTATCATATCAACACTCCTCTAATTTGTCTTCCTGAAATTCAGGTGCAACAAGACTTAATCGATCAATGCAAAACCTTGGAAAGCAACATCTTGAAGCCATCATTTGTTTAAGACCCTAAAAACCTCTTCTATAGTCTCTATGAAATTCAAGAAAAGAGGCTAATTGATCTATTTGAAGAGGCTAAGAAGAGAGCAGTGCACAATCCGAATGGAAGGAAATTCGATAGAGTGGGAATTAGTTAATCATAATGGAATGTCGGGCCGAAGGCGATAAATTTAACGTTGAATGGGAGGCAACCCATTACACTTTTGATTTTTGTTTCAAGAATAAAGTAGTCATCTCCCAAGGCAAGGAAGGACAGGATTATCATGCTACAAATATGGACTTTCAATCCACTTTCAAGTTTATAAATGATGGAATCAAGGAATTTCAAGTTTATATTCACCATTCAAGACAAGACAATGCAGTTTGAGTGAGGTCCCAGCCTAAATTTTTGGTGCCCGACGCTAAGTTTCGCAAAAGAACATATTCTAGCAAGTTGGGATTAGAGAAGTGGCACTTCGACGTCATGATCTGGTGCCCCAGTGCCATATTTTTCAAGGAAATAACATGTTGCAAGTTTTAAGTCAGCAAGTTGGCACCTAGGCTCCAATTTTTGGCACCCTGGCGCCACCCTCCTGCCAGCGTGAAAAAAACATCAAAACACAAGTTTTCAGCATGCCAACTTCAACTAGCCATAACTTTTGATCCCAGAGGAGTTACGGGAGCTACCACATATCAACAGAAAGCATTTTTCGACCCCGTTGGTTTGCTTAGTTGATATCATTTTCAATATGAAAATCCTCCATCTTTGCATATTTTGGGCCGTTGAAGTTCTACGCAATTCGTTTTACTGCTTTTAATGAATCACCAATTTTATTACTTTAAATAAAAGGTGTGCAAGTGGGTGGTTTGCATTTTTTATATATTTACGGGCATTTTTTTGTGGATGTGTTGCTTGTGGGTAACCTTTTGGTTCAAGCTTTTTTTTATTAATTTGTTGTGACTAAGAGTTTAAAGTAGTGGGGGAGGAGTTTATGGAATGCACTTGGGGTATTGATAATATGGCTTGAAACTCGAGTTGGATTGCCTAAGAAGAGCTTGTTTGAATTAAATTTGAGGTGTAAAGACTTGGACGGTTGAGCTTATAGTGCACTTTTGAATATTGTGCTGCTCATTCTTCCTTCTTCCTATTCGTGACATCTCTCGTAACCGCTCTCAACCAATGTGAGACTGACCAACTTGGAGAATCTAATGGCAGCCCAAGCCCGATTTCTATAGCTGTCCAATCGGGTTATGGAGGCACACTTTCGAAGACTTATGGAGGACCAACAGATTGATATGAAGGCTTTACCACCATTCCCATCGACACCTCCCGAATTCTGAGCCTATTTTGGTCAATCTTCACATCAGCTTGGTGAAGAAAATGAGCGTGACGACGATGACTCCTCTGCATCAGACGCATAGGGGAGTACCTGTCCTTTCCATTGTATATCTTTTTGTATTTATTTCTTAGTCTATGATCATGTAGGTTTCATGTAGTTGCATGCATTGAGGATAATGCATCTCTTAAGTTTGGGGGGGTGTATAATTCTCAGTTGTAGGTTTTTTTTCCATGTTTTGTTTAGATTGCATATCATGTCAAATTTTGCCTATGAAAATGATCTTATTTCAATCCATTTTGATGAAATACACGCAAGATTGAGAAAAACTTTAAACTTGAAATTGATTTCATGAAAAATCAAAAATTCAGGCTAAGGACTATGTATTAAAGAAATTCGCAAGTAACATGTAAACGAATCATGAGAATCTCATAGTAAATTGTTATAATTCAATTTTATACTAATCTTTTCAATTGAAATAATAAGAACTGAGTTAAACAAATGCGAACCATGTGCTTTAAGGGAATTAATGGTCTCGAAAATGGTAATACTTCACAAAAATTTTCTTGCATGTTCAGTATCCCTACCAAGTTATCAAAACAATAAAAGGGGGTGATTGACCTAAGCTAAGTAACCGGGACTTAGCATCAACAAATGTAAAGGTTCGCGTAAAAAAAGCAAAGAAAAATCACAGTAAGAACGCTTTAAAAAGAAAACTTTCCCTAAATATCCTGAAATATAGTGAGGGGAGTCAAAAAAAGATCTCTAGATATCCTGAAATATGGTGAGGAGAGTTTTGCAATAAGTTTGGAGGAGGAAAGAATGTGCGGTTAGGCAAAATGGAATCCTGCGAATGATTAACATGTTCTTTGTCTAGTCAGTTCAGCTTAAACCTTGGTTCACCTGTTTTGTATTGATTTTCTAACAAGTTTCTTTTGATTAAGAGGAAGATTAGCATGTTGAATTATTACTTTGTACTAGGATTACTATCATCTACATATGACTTGGTTTGTGAATGATAAATGAATATGCATGCCCTGTTTTGAGAAATGGATGATTTTTCAAGTTTAGATTATTCTCGATCATGTTGAATAGAAAGATGGATTGTTGGAAGTATAATGGGAATCAGGTTGAGTTGACAGAGTCCAAATTCATTCATTCATTCATTCATTGTGTTTGCATGTGTTGCTCGAGAACTAATAACATTTAAGTTTGGGGTTGTGATAAACTCGTAAAAATAAGAGTTATCATGACCTATTTCAAACTACTTTTGTATGTTAGTTCAAGAGATTAGGTTTAGTTTGCATCCATTTAGCTAAATTTTCATTCGCTTTACATTTTAGGAGCATTATGCAGTTTTTATGCATTTTTAGTATAAATTAGGCATTTTTAGTCCATTTATTTAGTTTATGTAATTTTTACATGAAGTATGGAGAATTACAAGCACGTGAGCGAGTCAAATGCAAAACAGAGCCAAGTGAAGGAGCATGGGTTGGTGCTTAGGTGCCAGCCAGTGGCGCCTTCATCAGCATGCAAGCAAAGTTCTAAAGGTTTTTGAAGTCACAAGTCACATTGATTCCAAGGAGTTGGCGCCTAGGCGCCAAGGCATGAAGTCCTAGGGTTTCCAGAAAGGTTTTTAAGTTACGCAGCTCCAGAGAGTTGGTGCTTAGGCGCCAATACACATCCATACGTGCGCAAATTTCTGCACATGTGCTACCCAAGCTGCCCATTATAAATAGAGACCTAGGGCTACGTGCAAAGGAGTTTCGCAGACCATAGAGGAGAGACCAAAATAGGGAGTAATTACTGTGGAGAAAAGGAGGAAACCAAAGCTTCATGGAAGGAGAGAAGAGCAAGTGGAAATCCAAGCCATCACCGCAAAATCCACTGAGTTTCACCTCTTCTTCTTATCTACCTCTACCTGTTTGTGATTCTCCTTACTTGGGATGACTATAAACTCAATTTTAATGGGAATTGAAGTCATGTTTATGGGTTGAACCTTCTTATGGTGGGAGATATGTGGGATTTGAATTCATAGCTTATGATATTTGGTTTTCTTATGCTTGAATTAATAATGCTGTGACATATATTGCTTGAGATTACCATTATATATTATGCTTAATGCATTTACAAACATTGCAACTTTATGGATTGATCGAATATTCATATTCATGCTTGAAAAAGTGCGATTTGAATGAAATCCATGTATAAGGCACAGGTATTCTAGCTCATGTTGTGTTAGATGTTAATATGGATAGGAATATATCTATTAACCCGGTGTAATCTTGATTAGGTTATATGGTTATCAACCTCGTTTTACTTGTATGCATGGGAACATAGCACATGACTAAAACTTGGTTAGGTTTGTATGTGTTGGAAGACATATATGAATATAAATGAATGTAGATTAGTAATCTCTGCACAACTAACTTAATTGAAACCAAATATCATAGTTATGATTCATTGAATTCATAATTCTACCTATCTTAATCATCTCAAGGCAATATTAGCAACATCCACACCACTTTGGTCATTTACTGCTTTGCTTAGTTTAGTTTAATTCAATTCATTGAAACCAAATCTCATTTCTTTACCAATTCACTTAGACAATTGAGATTTAAGGTGCTAATTCGTTTAACACAATCCCCGTGGGAACGATACTCTCCTCACATTTTATTACTTGACATGGCACGTATACTTGCATAAATAACAAGCAATTTAATAGACGTATATGCAGCTCGGCAACTGTATATCCATTGTGAATCCAAAGAGCATTCACACATTTATAACTAAATTAATTATTATAATTTATAAACTAAAATATTAAAAATCCACTTCCACTACTGATGTTCCCATTATTACATTCAAGCATTAAATGAAAACAAAAAATAAATGTCCATTAATAATACATACCTTGAATAAATTAATAATAAAAAAATAAATATTCTCAAAAATCTTCAATCAACCACATCTCTAGCGCCCAACTTGATTTAGCACACAAGTAAAAATAATGTATTAGTCTTAACAGACTAACAAGTAGAAAACTAATCAAACATGGATAATTGCCTAAATTAAAACTTAATTAAATGATAAAATAATTATTTAATTTAATAATTTTAAAAATTAGTCCCTCAAATGCAAAATCAAACACTTCCATTGAGTCAAAAAATATTAAAGATATAGACATTGACCGTTTGATTATACAAATCAGAGCCAAAATGACCAAGTTATCGTAAAAAGAAAATGAATGGTTTAAAAACTGTTACATCATCTCCACTGCATTGCTAGATTTTACTTTGGTTCATCCAGGTACCGAGCTTAGTGTTGGTCCCGAGTTGGTCCCGAGTTAATGGCAATTACCCAAGAGGGGAGGGGTGAATTGAGTATTTAAAAAAATTATTACTTAAACAGAAACTTTACCCTGGATTAATCTATTCCCCTTAATGAAGAAATGAAATGGAAAACAATATAATGTTGAGAGCAAAAATATAAATCAAACACACAATATTTTATAGTGGTTCAAGAAACCTCCCTACTCCACTTTCTAAGCTCACACTCCTTGTGACTTGGGTTCCACAATTGTATTTCACAAATACAATTAGAGCCACTGCTCTCTTCTAGATTCCAGCTCTAGGGGTCATCAACAAATCACAGCACAAGTAGGTGATGAGTTCCACTCCAATCACACACTACTTTGCTTACACTTGATCTTAGTTCCTCAAACTAAATCAAGTTCAATACAATCAATAAGAAAAATAACAAAAGAATCTACACGTTACAGTTGTGTAGAAGCAGTTTGGCACAGAGAAGAACTTGTAGTGTTGGCTTTGAAGAATTAGCAGTTGAGCTCTTGCAGTTTGAAGCAAAGTTCTTCTTCTTAGGATTGGCTTGATCACTTAATGCTCTTTGAAGACAGGAATTATGCACACTTAATGATTTTCAGCTACCTCCCTCGTTCACATTCAATGCCTTTTATAATTGTGGAGGGAATCCAAATGTTTGAAGGTAGGTGGCGCGCACTTAATGCGCCAACATTCGAATATTTTCTGACCGTTGCGACCCAAGTCGCAGGTGGAGTTGACTTCAGGTGTGACTTCGCCTGTCCGTAGCAACTTCAAGTTCCTAACTAGGTCGACTTGGTCATCGACTTGACCCAAGTCGCAGGTGGAGTTGACTTCGGGTGTGACTTCACCTTGGCAGTTTACTTGACAAACTTGAAAAACTTCGGGATGCTTTTGTTTTGCTTAGGTTTCTCCATGCCTTTTGTCCTTCTGCATTTTTCAATTCTTTTTGAATCATTCTGTCTTCACTTTAGCTTGTTTTCTTTAGCTCCATGATTTTGCAAGCCTTGAGTCCTTGAGTCTTGAATCTTGTATTCTTGAGCAAGTTCTTGATTTGAATGGTTGAGTTTATGCATCTTGCTTTCTTTGGACTTGGATTAGTCTTCATATGTTCCAATTTGAGCATCTAAGTTGACTTGATCTTCAACTTTACACAAGTCTGCCTTGAACTCAATTTAATCCCAACTTGTCTTCTGAAATTTCTCCTCTGTCCAATCGAAGTCGATGTCGGAGTCGACTTGGTCTGCAACTTCACTCAAGTTGCATGTTGGGTCGACTTGGTCTGCGACTTTGGTGCCCCCAAATCTCGGTTTCAACTCTGGATAGAAAACGACGCCTCCAAGTCGCTACTGGAGTCGACTTGGCCTGCGACTTCACCTCAAGTCGCAAGTGGAGTCGACTTAGGGTGCGACTTCTGCACTTCGGAGTCTTGACTTCAACTCTAAAAGGAATCGTCATTTCGAAGTCAATGCTGGAGTCGACTTGGTCTGTGACTTCGCCCAACTCGCATGCGGAGTCGACTTCGTTTGCGACTTCGGCAGCTCTACTCCTCTTTTTCAACTCTGGAAGGAAACGACGCCTCGAAGTCGATGTTGGAGTCGACTTGGGGATCGACTTAGCCTTAAGTCGATGCCTGAGTCGACTTGGAAATCGACTTATCCTTTCATGCTTCATTTTCTTCAAATGTATATCCTTTAATCACTTCTACAAACATGTTAATAGCTAAGACTTACTCAAATTGATTTGTTAATCATCAAAACATAGATTTAGCTTATTTTCCACACATTTCCAACACTTAGCCCAAGTAGTAGCCCAATTTCGCAAACAAGAAAGTATGAATCTTGTTGAGTCACTTTCGTATTAGTTATTTTGGAGAATAATTTGAATATTTAAGATATTTTGAATCATATTTTGATTGATTTAGCCTCACTTACCACAAAATACTCACAATTGACTACTTCGTAAAAAAAGGAAAAGTACATACAACTTAGGAGTCAAACCATATAGAAACTATGGATTTTGACATTAAAAACAAGCTCAACTAGGCTTTGCCCAAGTTACCACATTGACAGGCTAAAAAATTACTTTTCATTAATATACAGTGGCTTCCGTAACTCCTTCCGGATCATAAGTTATGGTTAATTGAAATTGGTCCATTCATTTCAGCACAACATGCATCTATTTTGAGAAGTTCAAAGCTCAAAGATTAAGACCACATTTGATTTGATAATTTTGAAGGTTTCAAAGGAGTTAAAATAAAAATTAAAGAAAACTAGAACTTGTCAGGGAAGTTTCGGCACAAAATAGGGTGAAACGAGCAAAGAATAGGCGAAACTGTGCGTAAACTACGTAGTGCTAGAACCCAAAACGATTTAAGTCGTGTTGTGCACTGGTTGCACAATTTGCAGTTCATTTTGGACTATGTGTGCAAGTGCTCCTTTTTACTCTATATAAACACCCCATGGGAACATCCTAAGGCATCTAAGAATGCGGTTTGAGCTAGGATTTGAGGTCCAGGAGCGAGAGAAGACGAATAGGACGAGGCGAGGGTAAGATTAAGAGTTACAGGAAGTATTCAAGACATAATTAAAGTTTTGAATCAATAAGCTTTCTTTTCTTCTTTTTTCTAAGTTTAATTATCTTGTTTTAAATAGATTTGATATATAATATTCTTTTATGTTTAGATTTTATCTTAAACATTCTAGGCTAAAGCCTTAATCCAAAGTTTAGAATGTAGCATGCGTGCAATATAGTGGATATTGTAGTTTTAATCCATTCAATTATGTTGTGAAATAAATAGTAAATCAAGCATAATCCTTTTTTTCATGATTAACAACCTAGATTTGAGAATCTATAAGGTACTAACAAGTGTTTAAGGTACGTCAAGTTGGAAAGTTTCAAATTCAAGACGTGATAAGTTAAGTCACAAAGAGAAATCGACTCAAGCATTGACTTAGGTCAAGTTGATACCTAAGTTGACTCTGAGATTGACTTCAACCGGCATTTTTTAGATAACACTGAATTTGTGGATGAGTGAGTAGGTGAAGTCACATCCAAAGTCGACTTCGCATGCAACTTAGATCAAGTCACATTCCAAGTTAACTCCAACATGCGACTTGGGTGATGTCCCAGATGAAGTCAACTTAGTCATGCTACTTGCGTCAAGTTGCACCTCAAGTTGACCTCAACATTCAACTTGAGCATAAGGAGGTTCAAGATAAGCAAAATATAGCTCAAAATTAATCAAAAAAGTTCAAGCAACTCATGACATGTTAGATCTAAGATGAATTCATGATATCCATGAACATAACTCAAGACGAAGAAGAATACACATTACAAGTTTGACAATCGATGAGATTTACAAAGAAGAAATGCAAAATATGAAGCACATATACCAAGGTAATCGATTCATAATCAATTGACGTTCCTAAAAGCATATTGAGCAATGAAGTTGCAACTCAATTCGACTTCACCTGGGACTTGGGTCAAGTCTCAAATCAAGTCGATCCCATAATGGAACTTAAAGCTGGAAGCAAAGAGAAAACTTTTGAGAAGAAAAGTGCTGAAGACCGAAGTAGTAACCTAGGGATGCAACTTGGGTAGGGTACCCATGGGTTTCCACCGACCCGACCCTAATTTGGGTAGGGTAGGGTAAGGTAGAAAATATTACCCATGGGTATGGGTAGGGTACAAATTATTACCCGCCACATCAAATAGGGTACGGGTAGGGTAAATGCATTGGGTACCCAAAACCGACCCGCATAGGTACTCATATGGATAATTAATTAGGTGCATTATTATATATATGTATAATATATATTATATAAGAGGAATGATCTTCTTAGCCTGGGCTAAGTAAATGTCTCACTTACCCCATCTTAAAAATCCTATTTAAAACAACTTTTTTTTGCTTTTTTCTTCATACACTTATTTATCTAAGTGTATTTAATATATAAATCAAGTTTTACCATTTTTGGA
>JAXCLR010000092.1:30821993-30838973 GCA_035584095.1 Annona squamosa
CAAGTCACAACGGAGTGTGAGCTTGGAAGAGTGGAGTAGGGAAGGATTGCCCGAACCACTATAAATCTTGTCTTCTGTTTTCTTTTGTTGCTTTACTTTATTGCTCTCTTATTGCTTTTAAAAAAGGGATTAATTTTTCAAGGGGTTAAGATTTTTAATTTACCGAAAAATTTTTAAGAACCCAATTCACCCATTCCCTCTTGATTTTTGCCGTTAACTCGGGACCAACAAAATGAAGAAGATTATAGAAATAAAAGATAAATATAAATAAAAATTATATACTTTACTTATAATATAATTACAATATGTCAAACATGTATTTATAAATATAAATAACTTAAAATACAAAAAATATAAAGAAATATTGTTTGGATATTATATATATAATAAATATAAAATAGAAATTGAGCTCGGATTCACTTGAACCATAACCCTATCACATTTACAAATCGGGTTCACCAGGTTCAGGTTCTTCGGGCTCAAGTTGTAGAAAAGTGAGTTCTAACACTGTTAGAATTTAGATTTGGCGAGTCAGGTTCGGGCTCCACTTAAGTAAAACAAAACTAATAACCACATAACCTAATTAAAATTACGTAAGGTTAAGAGGTATATTTCTATCTATATTAACATCCAACAGAAACAGGGTTGGAAAACCTGTGTCTTATATATGGATCGTATCCAAAATACACTTTTCCAAGGATAGATCTAGATATCAAATCAATATATAAGGGTAATGCTATTTAACATAAGTTATAGCACAATCATATAATTATTTAGCACAAAGAAAACCCAAATAACATAATTTATGAGTTTAAATCATTCATATCTTACACCATAAGGAGATTCAACCTATAAATGTAATTGCAACCTTCATAAAAACCAAGTTTACAATTATCCTAAAGGAGGAGAATAACAAAAATGAGTAGAAAAAAAAGAAGAAGAGATGAAACTCTATAGATTTATAGTAGATAGTTTGATCTCCTCTTGATATTTTCTCTTTGCCTTGAAACTCTTGTTTTTCTCCCCCTTTCTCGGCAACCATGAGTCTTCTATGTTGTACTTGATAAACCCCAAAAGAAGTATTTATAACCCCCTTTCATTTAGCATCAAAACAGGTGAGAAACAAATATATGCGGGGGCTGTGTGCCCATGCTAGAAGCCATGATGGCTACTTGTTTTTGGAAAATTCTACTGTGGTGGTTGCCTGAGGCTCGGACGCCAACCTTGTTACCTTGAAATCTTGCACTTTGCTTGATACACGTATCTTCTTTCATTCCATACTCTTTTTTGCATTGAATTTGCATGGAAATTGCCCTCCTTTTCTTATAACAGAAAGTAAAAATAAGTAAATGCATTTCTAAATAAACTAATTAATCAAGACATGATAAAATGAGATGAAGTACAACTAAAATAAACTAGAATACATAAAATCTACATGTGATGCTTGAAATGCAAGAAATGATGAAAACTAATGCAAAACTTATGCAAACTTATATATTTCTCTCGAATTAGTATTCAAAATAGATACAAAATAAGTCTTAATAACTCTATTTTTATAGAGTTATCATATATAAGCCAAATGTAATTTTTGCTTTGTTATAAATGCAAACTCAAACCAAATAAAATTTTAGATCATGTTAAATTCAAAACCTAAAATCAAAATGCATGAACCCAAATCTTAAAAGAAAACTAACTTTAGTTAGATTAGTTAGTAATGGCTAGTCTTACATAGGTTGCACTTATAAATTCAATAAGAGTTTTACTCTATTGTTTACCAATGCTGTTGCGCTTTTAGAAAATATACATGACATATTGAAACACTGTTTAATAATACAAACTATTGCATCTATAATAGTGAAGGTTTTTCAAGTTAAAATTAGAAAAAAGTGTTGAATTGAATAAGTGCGAAAATATCACTTATCCAAAAAGTAAAGAGTAGTTGGTTGGAAAGTTAATTCAGTCCAATCATTTGGTTTTAATCACGTCTTATTCACAGTTGGTTGTAATTTGAAATAGAATATGTGATGAGATAAAAAAATCATTATATATTGAGAATGAGAAAATTTTTATAAAAATAAAAAAATAGGCTACTATTTTTGAAAATAAACAACTACTGTTTGAAAATGGAAAATTTTAGTAAACAAAAACACTTTTTCTTCTCATTACACCCAACAATCTGCATCCTATCCCAAATGTGACCGTCTGTTCATAATTTAAATAGGATGAAGATGAAGATAAAAATAAAAACGAAATTTCGCATTACTAAAAACACTTTTCTCATTTATAAAAAACACTTTTCTCGATTTAAAAGTTAATAACTTACTTTTAAACTTTTAATATAAGGGTGTGTTTGGGAATGAATAAAACTTTTTGTCAAAAGTTTTGGAAAATAAAAGTTGTCAAATGATGTGATATGATAGGGATAATGACGAGGAGTAAAGAGGATAAAGTTAAAATAGATAGGTTAGTTGTATAGGTAATTGTGTAGAAATAATTGAAAAGTAGGGTAGTTTGTGTTGGAAGATGTAAAAAAATAATTAAAAAATAGAAGAATTGTAGAGATTGAAAAATTTTAGATGGAAAAGTTTTAAATAAAAAGTTCCTGTAATTGCCAGACACAACCTAACTCTACTCATTCCATGCGACTTTTACCATTACGAGTGCACCGCAACGCTTTTCCCATCCGCGTACTCGTTCCGTTCTCATTCCACGGAAGTCATGAACTTTCGCATTCGCGTAATGGGATTGACGTCGCAGTTAAAAGCGAGCATGTTTTGGGTGAAATATTAATGCAGGTTGGCGGAAGGAAATCGCGCGCTGCTCGAGTAGCAAGTGATTCCCGATACGGTATCTCCCGGCGCATGTTAGAAAGTGTTCCGCTTTTTCCCTGCTTTTCAAACAATTCCCAACGACGAAAGAAGAATTTTCTACCAGGAATTTTCCTTTAGACCTTCCTAGCTTTTCAATCTCGTCGTCTGTTGCTGCTGCGGCTGCTGCCCAATCTATGAACGCTGTCTCCTTCTTGCCTCTTCCACCTTTCTCTCCTTGAAGATTTCTACCGGAATCTTCGACAAATCGCGAGCATGGGGCAGGCCTTCCGCAAGCTATTTGACGTCTTCTTCGGAAACTCGGAGATGAGGGTATTTTTCCACTATCTCTTCTCCTCTCGACTCCCTGTAACTTTGTTTTTGCTGGTGTGTTTTCAGATCGTTTTTCTTCAAATGGGTTTCTCTTCTTTCTGGGGAATTTTGTGGTTCTGATTGCCTTTGTCAGCACATCATGCTCGTTTCTGCTGGGTATGTCGTTGGACTTTAGTTTTTGGTTGAGCATGTAAGTGACCGGAGAAACCCAATTGTACCTATTCTGAGATTCTTTTATAAATGAGTGCCTTTTGCCTGTTCACAAAAATCCTCTGCAATTTTAGTTCCGTTTGGGTAGAATAGTTGATCGATTTGCCATCGTGAATCTAATAAAGCAGATAGCCAATGCGTTGCTCCCACTGGATGATCTATAGGGCAGATATTTTCGTCTGTGTTGATGGTTTACATCGACCTGGATGCTGCGAACCATTCGGTTGTTCTATTTCCTGATTACCACCAGCACTGGTTTTGGAGATAAGGGGATAATAATAGCAAAGTCCACTGTTGTACCGATGTTTGCGAGACAAAGCTTCAGAGGCTACTTAACTTCAGTGGGATGATTGCAGATGATTTATGTACATCGATTGCTTGATGCTTGACATTAAGAGAAGAGAAAAGATGGAGAAATTGATAAGGAAATTGGCTACAACATTCCAGCCAAGTAAAAGAAATGACGTCAGGGTTTTGAAATTCTTGTCATTGCCAAGGGCAAAACTGCTGATTCGATTGAAGGAAAAATTCTATAGGTTAGCATTAGCTATAAGATCAGCTACGCTCTATTTGGTAGAATGTTGAACAGTTAAAAAATAACATGAACATGAAACAAATGTAGCTGGAATGAAGATGTTGAGATGCATGAGTGTTAGATAAGAAAAGATATAATCCTCAAAAACTTTGGGTAGAATCAATAGCTGGTACTCGCAAGTGATTATTCATGTGATAAAGACACCGGAATTGTTCCAATTAAGAAGAATGAACGTTATCATCGTAGACTAAGTGATGAAGATCATGTTGACGTGCACCCGCTCTGTACCTATTCGAGGTGCAATCGTAGAAGTTAGTGATGGAGATCAATAGTTACTAACAGAATTAAGGAAAGGCTGGAAAAATTTGGTTAGAAGTTATTACTAAACATGTGTAAATGATTGGGCTTAATAAAAATGTGAATCAAGACCAATAAGAATGGTGCAATGGAATCCATCTAGTTGATCTCAGTTAGGTTGGAAGCAATTTTGTGCAATGATGATGATCTAGAGGAAGAGAAAATTATGGAATGGACTCTCAGGATTTCAAGTGAGATCACTAACTTATGATCAACCTGCATGATTATTTTGATCTTTGGGATGTAAATCCACCAGAAGGTAAATGACGAATAAGCATTTTTCTGATGGAATAAGTCCTACTTCAATAAATTGGGTATATGTTCATAGAGATAAATAAACAAACTCATTATGTTTGAGTCAGTTCAGTTCTTGATGCTGCGAAAGGATAAGAAAAAAAGCTTTGCAGAATATCAAGGGAAATATTCAATGGCATATGTTTTGCTTGATGATATGATCTTTGATGGAGCATAATGGGGGAGCATGATTTGTATGTATAACCAACCTTGTTGGATTGGGAATTGGAATGAAATATGGATGATGTTCATCATCTATAGTTTCTTACTTGAGTCAGGTTGCACAAATTCTGTTGCATAATTCCATCATCGTCATCATTGTATATATTCAGTTTGTTTCTTTGATGAAATGGAGCTTCAATAATAGTGAGAATATAGATGATGAACCAATTGAGATTTATACAAAGTAGTATTGACAAGTGATTGTTTTTGGTATTTAGGATTAATAGTCCAAGAAAATGGAGAAATTGATGAAGATATATGAATAGAATCCTAGGAGGATGGTAGAAATGGAAGCATGCTTCGGAAATTTTATGTGAATATTGTATTCTAATTTATTTACAGGGAAAATTTTATCAGATAGTGATGAGACCAACTGTGCTTTGTGAGGCAAAATATTAGGTGGTTAAAGAACAACATATACATAGAATGAGTATATTGGAAATGAGAATGTTGTGGTGGATGAGCTGTAAAACAAGAAGAGATAAAGTTAGAAATGAAGTAATTTGAAACAGTCTATGGTGAGATTAATAGTTAACAAAATCATGGGAAGTAGAGGAAGGTGGTTTAGGCATGTTAAATGGAGGCTTGAAACAACACTAATTAGGAGAATCAAATTTATTCAATTAAAAGGCTGTAGGAGATTGAGAGGAAAGCCTAAAAACTACGCATAGAAGTAATTAAGAAAAATAGGAAGACCATAGTAATTATTGACATCTTGGTTGATAATCGTCAAATATGGGACAATAGGATTTATGTGGCCGACCTCACATAGGTGCGAAATAGCTTATGATGACAATGGTGACTCAATGTGGTCTCTCATATGAATTCCATTGCATGAATCTTCTCACTCTTAGCTATATCCTCATTGAGCTAAGGTGTTTTTTTATATCATTTTTTATTGGCTACCCTTCTAGTAATATTTTCTGTCATTTTGATCTCTCATGGCATTTTCTATGATAGAGTTCTTTTAATTGATACAGTTCTTGGTCTTTTTTTGCATTTGATTAAGCCATGTTTTATAACCATCATCGCTTAGGTTATTATAAATTATATGCTTCCATTTTTATACCTTGTAGTTTTAATACAAATTATCAGCGCCATACCACTCACTTTTGTTGCGCTTATATTATTGATTTGCTTCTCTATGATTGCCAAACATTCAGTGTCTTAAAGCATAGTTATAGCTATTTTATAATGTCTTCTTTTTAATTTATTGTAATTGGCACTTGTGGACAATTGTTGAAGCAGAATGCCATTTCTTCAATGTGGAACATCCTTTTTGGATGTTTATTTTTCTGAATTAGTAATTCAAGATATCAAAAAATTGTTGCTTTGGAGTACTGCTTAACTCTTAAACACAACCTGTTCGGAAGGATACAAGGAGCTTGAAGAGGATGAAGAAATGGGATGAGAATATAATGATGTATGTTGAGAATGGAAAAAGTCGTATTGGAAATTGAAAAAACTGTCTCGCGAAGAGGAGATTTCATCCCATATACATACCATTCGTGGATCTTGTATCCTTTGGAACACACCCCTAAAAATTTCACTTCATATACTTAGTTATGAGCTAAACTTCTTATCTACAAGTGAAAACACGGTCAGTCAGGAATTTACTTTTACCCTCAAGTAAGACTTTTGGACAAATCTGTAGATGATTTCTGTATGTCCTCTATGTTAAGGGGAAAATTGGGGTTGATTTATAATTTGTTTGGTTGTGAGGGTCTTTTTGTTCATGGTTGGCAAGTTCTTTTTCAAATTTGATCACATATTTTGTATGAGAGTTTAGATACAAGGACATTTTCAATAATTTCTAATTATCACATACTTTGTTGCCATTTTATAATATTTGAAAAATGATGGCAAAAATATTTGGAATAAGATGCTTTTGGAGAATGAGTGCTTATATACTTAGAGGCAATACTTCAATAGTGCATGATGTATCAAATTTAATGGTATGTCTTTTGTGTTTAGTTTATTATAAAAAATCTAATCCTTTAAATAATTTTATATAATGAATACAACTATGAGCCAAAAAATCATCTCAATCAAAAATTCATGTTGGTTCCAAAAATAAAAATCATTTTTAGAGTAAATGTTAACTTGCTAAAACTGTTTATTTGTTAAAATACCTTGCAAATTACAAATTAAATATCTAAACCTTCAAAAGTGTTTGCCTTGCCTAAAATCATGTTTGTATATAATACTATGACATTCCAATGCTCTATATTTTCTGTGGATTCAAGTAAATTTCAAAACGTACACATATTTTATTCCTTTTTGTCTAAACATGTGCCCCACAGAATTCTGATGGAAATGATTTTTTGTATCTTGGTTGAAGAATTCTGATGGAAATGATTTTTCATATCTTGGTTGAATGGGTGATATTGGATATAATCAACAGTTTAGATTCTTTATAATTAGATGGGGCTTAAGCATAACAAATATACTAATTCACTTTGCCATATCATGCACAGTTGAAGTAAGTTTGCAGGCGCATGAGATGTTAGTGGAAGAAGAAACCATTATGTCATTTAGGGGCTATTTGGGATGGCGGAACGTAGATGAGGGGATTGGATGAAAAAGTATTTTTGTGTATTTGGATGTGGTAACTAGTTAGGAATGAGAAAAGGTAGTATTATAAATTGAAAAACATAAAAGTAATTTTGTTATATATTGAAAATGGAAAACGTTTCTTGGGAATGAGAAATCTTATCCCATCCTCATTTCATCCATTTTCCAAGCCCATAGGAACTTTTTAAGCATAGTTGGATGAAACCCCAATGGTCTAGGCATATTTCCAATTTAGGTCAAACTCTGTAGGCATATTTTTCATTAGTACGTGGTAATTAACATGGTTGCGATATTGGCCAAACTTTGCATGTGTATTTGCGATTATTACATATTAATGGACATGGTTGTGCTATTGGTTAAACTATGAGGGCATATTTACAAAATCTCCCTTTAAGAATATTTCATGCTTTTGAACCCGAACAATGTGAGTTATCATATTTGGTAAGTGTTCTAATTTAAAAAGTGATGAAGATATAATGTATGGACTAATGGCCTGTTTGGCCAACCTTCTACTCATCAAATTTTAGCTATAGCGTAGCTCGTAAGGAGGAAGCTAGATTCCCACAAACTTTTGTTTGCGAGAAATCAAAGTAATTTTAGGAGGGAAGCACTTCCTTATTTTTATTCAAACAACATAAAGTGTATGGAAGCATCGCCAGCCTCTTCTGCTGCATAGCCAAACAAGTGAGATCTACTTCTATTATAACAAAGGCAGCCTGGTGCATCAAGCTCCTATCATGATGTCATAAAACTAATCTTACATGCTGATTTGAAAATTTTAGTTTTGAGTTGCGCTTTAAAATATGTTTCTCATATTTAATTATTTAAAAATACTTGCTTACCTATGACCTTTCTCTTCTAACTATTAGATAGTAATGTGCCAGGTACAGTCCCCAAAACTCGTTAGCACCTTTGAAAATTACCTTCTATTAGCACATGACTAGAGTGTCTAAATTCCAAATGTATTACTGAATAGCCATGCAATTTGACAATTCTGAATACTTGCAACTCATATTTTTCGATGAAATCAAAATTATTTGTATTTTTCTTCCTTTTTGTATTAATTTATCTAAAAATAAAATATTGATTATCTGTTTAAGCAGCATAAGTAAAATATTGAAGTTATTTTTTTTTATTAATGCTGCTCGTTTCAATATGGTGTTATAAACTTAATTTTAATGAATATATATTCATTTGAATTTCAATTATAACCACATTTTCTATCAGAAAACTAAGATAATTTTTTTATTTTATTTTTATTTTATTTTTTATGATGCAACCTGTTTCAATGTTTTATTATTCCCTTAATTTGTGAATAATGTGGCCAGGCCACGACCAAGATCGACCTCTATGTGAATATAGTGTGACCACCATAATTGTTGACACTATTCCCTACAAGAATAAGGAAGAAACTCTAGATTTGGCACAAGAGCAAGCCTCAGTCATAAGGAAGCCTTGTTGACACCTCTAGATGGACTACCCATACATGCATGTTGCCCGAGAAGGATATCGTAAAGACTTGCCATTGCAGCAGACATTATTTCTTCATCTATGCGGAAGCTATGAAGCCTGCTGTCCTGCCAACTCAACATTGCATCATCATTAGCTGGTCCATCCCCCTGACAGGACGTTGCCACTTCATTTAGCGCACACTAACCATCAGGAGTACTCCTTGATAGCCACACCCTTGACAAAGATTTATCCCCAAATATCATTAATATATTTGAGATTCAAGCACTGGTATACCCTTATAGAAAGGGGACTAGGCATTCACTCTAAAGTGCCAGAGACTAGTAAATAAGAATAGGAGAGAGAGCTTATAAGTTCATTCTTAGCCTTTCAACACTAATGTCCACTTCCCCTCTCTTCTTTTACTTAAAAGCCATTAGTTAACCTTCTAACACTGACTAAGGGACAATTTGTATCTGATTGTTTCCAAAATGGTGAAATCCTTCTTCCGGTTATTTTTTAGCCTGGCCTTGGAAACGCTAAGCTGCCTTTTTCACATAAATCCTTTGGCTCTTGTCATCAAATCAAAACGTCTTGGCAAACCTGTCATGGTCCTGCTGCCGTGGTTTCAGACATTTCTGTCCTCATTAGTGAATATTCTGGATTTCTCATTGATTTCTCATTGAACACATATTTTCTATGATTTCTCATTGAACAAATATTTTCTATGATTTCTCATTAACACATATTTTCTATGATTTATCATTGAACACATTTTGTTGTCCTTTTGCAAGTATTGCTGCACAATAGGAAACATGGTTGCATGAAAATTATCATAGACATGTGGTCAAAATTAGGGTTTCTTTGGTATTCAACAAAAAAAATGTTTTCCATCTATAACATTTCTTCCTCCATAATTGTACTATGTCTAATCAGTCATCGCATCTTTCTATACAACTATCTTTCTTTTCAATCATTTCTTTACATCTTTTTATATAACTATCTTATCTATTTTATCTTTATCTTTTTTCGCCATCATCGCCCCTTTCATATCACATGACTTCCTCATATTTTAAAAACTTTTCAAGTAAAATTTTTCTCAAATACCAAACACACCCTAAAATTTCATTCAAAAGGATGTTGCATGGAGTGCTTTTTTATTAATTGCAATCCAACTATGATATTTGTCAATAGATATTTATTTATGATTTCAATTGTCACTTTAATTGGAAGCTTATTTGTTTTATAGTCAATCTTAAATGAGTTCAAAATTTTTAAAACATATAAGCTTTCAATTTTGTGTGATCGTCGAGTTCCAATTAAATTAAAAAAAAAATTTATAAGACTGTGATTAGACCTGCTATGCTTTATGGGGCAGAATGTTGGACAGTTAAAGAACAACATTTACAAAAAATGAGCGTAGCGGAAATGAGAATGTTGATACCAATTTGTGATGAAATGAGAGAAAATAGATTAAGATGGTTTGGTCATGTTAAAAGGAGGCTTGAAGTAGCACTAGTTAGGAAAACAGAGTTTATCCAAGTAGAAGGTGGTAGGAGAATGAGAGGAAGATCCCAAAAAAATATGGATAGAAGTAATTAAACAAGATTTAAAAATATTACAAATTATAGAGAATTTAGTCTTAAATCGCCAAGAATGGCTTAACAGAATCCATGCAGCCGACCCCACGTAGGTGGGAAATGGCTTACGATGATGATAATGATTTAAGATTGACTATGTAACAGTGAGACTATGAAAATGAATATTTAGCATATAAGGGTTTCTAATAACTGTTATTTTTGAAATCATAAATTAAAAAGTTGATGAATATTATAACTGGTTTGCATTTAAAAAATTCATCTTTTTAAAATAAAAAGCAACCAGTTCTTCCTATGAATTTTTAATAATAATTTTTCTTTCCACAATTAATTGGAGGGGCTAGGATGATGACAATTGCATGGTTATATATAACCATCCCTAGACGTACCATACCCAATAGAAAGCTAAAACAAGGGAAATCTTGGGATTTCTCATTTTGAAGGTAGTGAAATGATTTCGATACACCTGGAGCTTGGTTGAGATAGCTGATACTAATGGTGGTGGATTGATATGCTAATCACATTTTTCAGGACTTGCTAAGTACTTCATTACATGAGATACTTGTTTCAAGTGGCTTCCAAAGTGTAGTGTTTTTTTTTTTTTTTTTTGTGGATGAAAAGCTTCCAAAGTGTAGCTGTATTAGCCTATCGTGCATATATTGGTTATTTACTCTCCTCCTATGACCTCTTATGTAAATTACATCTAAGCAATGGTGTAAATTTTATCCATACGTGCTAATGGATTTTAGAAATCCTTGCATCCATGCTTGCGGCATCTATTTTTCCTTTTTTTCCTCAAAATGCCCCAAGTGTTTAAAGAGTTATTTGCATTTTGCACCTATGCCAACTTGAAGATAACATAGATACAAATATTCATATGATTTTAAATATACAAATATAATGTTTTTCATTATTTCATATTTCAATTTTATGTAATACATATTGTGTTTAACCAAAGGAACAAAAAGAAGAAGAAAAAAGCCTGAAACAAGAAGTACATTGCCAAATTCAAGACATAGTAAGATTCCACTTCACCTGTACAATTTGCTACACTAATTCCTTAATGGATGATGATGCTTGCACCTATATTTTATATTCACAGGAAAGCTTTTGTTAGGATACTAGTAGCTAAGGCAGATCTCTTTAGACATGGACTATGATGTTTCCAGATCGGACAGTTTGGATCAAATTGAGCACATTGCAGGGAGTTTATTAATTGAATATTGGCTATCTCAGAAAATTAAATGCATTTAATTAAGCGAATATGAATACAATTTTCAATCTTGTAACATATATTAGGGTTATGATTCTTAGGAAGGACAAATGACCAAAATGGATTCTCCTAATGTAAATGAAAATTAAATGGAGGGGCTAGGATTATGACAATCACATGCTTATATCAGCTTCCAGCTTGTCCCTGGGGTACTGTACCCAATAGAAAGCTAAGGTAAGGGAAATCTTGGGACTTCTCATTCTGAAGGTAGTGAAATGATTTCGATACACCTGGAGCTTGGCTGTGATAGTCGATACTAATGGTGGTGGATTGATATGCTAACTGCATCTTTTAGGACTCGCTTAGTGCTTCGTTACATGAGATACTTGTTTCAAGTGGCTTCCAAAATGTAGTTGTATTCTCCTAAAATGAATACAATTTTCTATCTTTTAACAATTTTCACCATTATGTACATGAATCATATTTGTAAAATTCAGTGACATGTCCACAGTGAAGTCACGATCATTATTTGCGACCTTATGCAGGGAAAGAATGTTCTGCTACTTAGCACACCCAGAGAGTGGGTTGGTTTGTAGCTCACAGATAACAAACACTGTTATTTTAAGCCCATTTTTACTTATATTTTTCATAGTCCACAGATAACAAACAGAGGGTCCTGTTAATTTTTTCTCCTTTTCTTCTATTTTCTTTTTGCATGTTTTGTGTACTATTCAAACTTGTCAAAAAGGATGGACCTTTGATGGTTGAACATATCATTTGAATTCACAATAACTTCTCATGTGGGAAATCGTTTAGGTGGGAGACACGATATGAGTGTAATGTGTTAAATTATTAAAAAAACCGACATGGCCTGAATTTCATAATTGTAGTTTTCCATATTAGAACTCAAAAGCCACCATATTTTGGACGGTTTCTTGTTTGGTGTTTGCATGGTAGTTCAATTTAACCAGCTTTTTTTTTTATGCATCTTAGCTTTTACATTATCATGCATTCTTATGCTTGTATTTCAATCTGAAAATAACAATTCTGTCATATGTACTTTAGAAAACATCACTGTCATAGTAGATATAAAGATAAGGGCTACACTTCACTCCTTGCTATGTTGAACATTTAATCAGAAGCTTATTTTAGAAAGTGGCTTGTTTGCTGTCAAGAGGAACAAATTATATGAGAGGTTCGACGGGAGGGTTTTGGTTTTATAGGCCGACAACACTAGTCATCTAAGATATTGAGTTTTGATACGAGTCTAGGTTCTGCCTATAGATCTGTGGTGGACTTCTTTGATTTTGTTGGTGTACATGACTGCAAGACAGTCACGAGGTGGTGGGATGTGAACGCACATGTGGCTTCATCTTACTATTTATGTTGGAGATGATCATGACTGGTTTCAATTGTTACTGTTTCCATGGATGCTATTCTTGTCAACATCATTTTCCAAGCAAAGACAGTATGACATGAAGAACAAATATAAGAAAGAGGAAGGATCCTCTCAAGGGATGAAAAGGGAGGAAAGAGAAGAAATCAATACAAAATTTGGGAAGTTCATAGAATTAAGGAGCAAGGAAAGGATTCCAAGAACTTCTTGTTCATCAGATATTCAATTGAAGGGAAACCACAAGAGGATGAGATTGACAGTATGGGGGCTGTTTTCATATTCTATTAAGGGAAGAGGCTGTTCTGAAATTTCTCCAAAACAAGAATCCATCTGCCTCTCTAAGACTAGTGTAGGTGTAGTTCTATAAAATTTTCAACTGAAGGCTCGAAAGGTGACCCACCCTCTGCCCACCCTCCCACCCACCCCATACAAAACTAAAATAACCAACAATAAAGAAGAGTTACTCCTTTCATTTCTCAAAGCTGCACGGGCTGAATCTTCAAGTTTCAACTTGGTCCTTTGTATGCATTAAAACAACAAGGATGTGGTTTCAAACCCATTAAAAAGCTATTTGTAATGGATGGTGCTGGCTTTCCAACAGCAGCCAATGGTTGCAAATAGTTTTTGGAGTTGTCACACTGCTAGATCTGTTGGGTGCTTAAACTTTGAGAAGGTGGAAAGTAGTTCAAAGAAGACAATTGGATGGAAGGCCTTGATTGGTAGAACAATGTTGCAACAATAGTTGCTTGCAGGTGAAGTTAGAAGCACGGAAGGATGTTTGCAGAAGTAGGGTTTTGTGGTGATAGTTGTTTTGTGAAAATTGAGATTCGTTTGTTATTTATTTATTTCTTTTGAAGGATCTGCTACTGAAAATTTTCTATAGCAAATCCTTAACTAGGCTTCAACTTGGATGACAAATTAATGTATCATGATAAAAAAGAAGAAATAGATAAACAAGGAAAGTTCCTCCGAGGGGATGATATGGGAAGAAAGGGTCGTGACAGATTTAGAGAAGATGTGATGGAATTCAGAAACAATAAGTAAATACGAAGAAAATCTCACTTGTCAAATCTTCAATTCAATGTTAAACCCTACGATTTCACATCTACTTGAAGGAAAAAGATTTCATATGTAATTCTTATGCAACTTCAATTTAGTGGGATACATAGAAACAATCTAAACTGTGTATCAAATGCTAAATATATTAAATCCCTAAAATGATGCATATAAAACTTCATAAGAAAATTTAATAAAAAAATTCATAAGATAAAAATAATTCTACTTTTAATGCAAGCTTAATTGTGTTTTGTATGACTCCCAAAAAAAAAATAAAAATTGTGTTTTTTATATGGTGCAACTCGGAATGGGTTATACTAAGTAGGGGTGTAACTAGGTTGTGTTATACTGGGTTGGAGTCAACCTTGATGCTAACCTATTTATTAGAACCTCAATTTTAATTTTGTTTATAATGCATTTACTAAATCTGAATGCTAATATGTTCATGCCCATTTTTTCTACTAGCTTTTGGGTTAACCACAGGTTGAGAATATAGAATTGGTCAAAAATTAATCCAAGAAATCTTGTTACTCAACATTTAGGCATGCAAGCAGTTCTTTCAAGTTCCTAAATGATCTTGTCATCGATAATAACATTCATCTGTATCTTACGAGTTGCAGAATATATATTGGAACATGTAGCACAATAAAAAACACTAGCTGGTTGCGCATTTGGATGTTCTATAAACTTGCATCTTAGCATGAAATGAATTGGAAATGTCAAATAATATCCTATCAGCTAGAAATGAAAATCTTAGACTTTAGGTGTTACGCAAGTTTTAAAGGACTTTTGGGCATGCATAAGGCATAAACGGGTTAGGGTCAACTGTTGACCCGGCCTACCCAACCTGCTTTGTAACAGAGTAGGGTTCTGAAATTTCAACGTACCTAGTTATATGACCTGTATGATCTCTTGAAATAAATGGGTTGGTTTTGGTTGAGATTGTTTGACTAGTTGACCCAAGAATCTAATCCATATAATAACCCACAAAACCCATATGCTTGAAGAACCCATTTATAATAGGTGAAGTAAAAGAATTAAAATTCTCTTGGTGCTTATTTTACAAGTTATGCACAGTAGTTGTTGACAATGGAATCAACACTCCATTTGAGACTAAATATGAAAATGCATCTTTTCGATTCAAGTAATTCATTAGCATTGCAATATTTATCGATTCTTTGTTTCAGATTACAATTTATACAATTTATCATTTGAATTTTTTATTACTCAACTCATTTTTTAAATTGTTATAACCCGATTTACTAATCCATGGTCAACCTGGTTCAAATCTGTTTATCAATTTCCTCCAATCCTAAAAAGTCATTAATTGGGCTGGGTAGGTTTGACACCCTTAAGACCTGGTTTTAATGGAGCACGATCGTATGCTCTATGCTCTCGGCAGCACGATGCCGTTCATTTGTGCGGGTAGCGTTGTAGCCATTGGATGCGACAGCAGCATCGAGACGGGGAGGTTTGCGGACAGGCCCCTCGTCAGAATGCCATGACAACAGCAGTTTTTGCAAAATGGTATCTGCAAATAGATTCGGCGCGCTCCTCTTCTCCCTCTTTTGCCTTGTCACAGCTCACCTCTCTCGCATCTCCCCTCAATCCGCCCACTCGCCGTTGCTGTCGTTGGAGCCTCCATTGTCTCTGGAGCATACAATAGCGCTCCATGGTTGTCATCATTGATCCCAGCATCCACCATTCAGTGTGGCTCAGAAACAATAACAACAATGGTCCTCTCTTCAAATTTCGGCTAAATTGACAATGACAAATCCGGGAACTACCCTTTGTTGGAAACAATAGTTAAAACAAAACAAATTGACTAAAGCATAAGTTTTGATGATTAACAAATTCAATTTCGAGTATGAAATAATTTTAAATTCGTCTTAAGGAATGAAAATCAGCTAAGTCTATTCCCAAGTCGACTCCAACTTCGACTTAGGGTGAAGTCGATCTCGAAGTCGACTCCACATGCGACTTCAACAGGTACTTGATGGACAGATTTGAAATTAGAAGATGAACATCGAAGTCGTAGTCGAAGTCGACTCCACTTGCGACTTGGAAGCCAAGTCGCAGACAAAGTCGACTCCAGTATTGACTTGAAGTTGCACATTTCTCTCCAGCGTTGATTTTGGGAGACAACACATCCGAAGTCGTAGTCGAAGTCGACTCCACTTGCGACTGGAGGCCAAGTCGCATATGAAGTTGACCCCAAGATCGACTTGAGTTTCTCAAGCCCAAGTTAAAGGTGCAAGTTCATTTCAAGATGAAGACAACTCAAGTTTTTCAAACCTGAGTATATAAAGACTAGTATAAACTTAAAGACAACAAGGCACCCGAATTCATTCCAAATCAAAGAAGATTCAAGTTCTCTAAGATTTACAAGATTTGAAGCCAATCCAGAATAATGATTCTAGTATTGAAGGAAAGAAGTTACGCAAGCAAGAGTAGAATCAACAAAGATCAAATTAATTTGGCACAAGAAAATAGTCAAGTTGCACCCTAAGTCAACTCCAAGATCAACTTGAGGCCAAGTCTGAAACCAAGTCGGCCCAGAACACAGACTTGGAAACTGAAGAATAGCTGAAGTCCCACACGAAGTCGACTCCAGCATGCGACTTGGGCAAAGTCGCAGACGAAGTCGACTCCACCTGCGACTTGGGGACGTAATGTTCGAATTTTCGAACGTTGGAACATTTATTACGCGCCAACCACCTTTATAACGTTCAAAATCTTCTCTCCTCTATATATAGACACTCAAGCAAACGTGGATATACACAATATAGAGCCTAAAGAGAGGAAAGGAGTGTAAGCAAGAGCTTTTATTCGCTTTTCTTTAAAATTGAGTGATCTATATGTTGGTCCCGAGTTAATGGCAAAATCCAAGAGGGGAGGGGTGAATTGGGTTCTTATAAAATTCTTCGGTAAATTAA
>JAXCLR010000092.1:30839073-30862888 GCA_035584095.1 Annona squamosa
ACTCCACTCTTCCAAGCTCACACACTGTTGTGACTTGGGTTCCACTATGTATTCCGCGAATACACTTAGAGTCTCCGTTCTCTTTTAAATTCTAGCTCTAGGAGGCATACACAATCAGAGCTTATGCTCTCTTCTAGATTCTAGCTCTAGGGGGCTTTTGTAATCGATACAAGTAGATGAGTTCAACTTCAATCACAACTCTACTTGCAACGTCTTAGTTTATTACAACAAACTCAAACCAAGACCAATAATAAAGAATAATGAAAATGAAAAAGATCTACACTTTACTGAGTTGTGTACGCAGGATTCAACTTGAGGAAGAATTTATAGAAGCAACCGGTTGTATATCGTTGAAGCTACTTGCAACTTGAAGCTCGTTTTTCCTTTGAAAGTGTATAGATCACTCAAATTTAGAGAAAAGAAAATGAAAGCTCTTGTTTGCACTTTTTTTCTCTTTTTCGGCTATGTAGTGTGTGTATTCTCGTTTGCTTGAGTGCCTATTTATAGAATGGGGAAGATTTAAACGTTATAGAAGTGGTTGGCGTGCAATAAATGTTCCAATGTTCAAAAATTCAATCGTTGCTTCCCCAAGTCGCAGGTGGAGTCGACTTCGTGTGCGACTTCAGTTCCGCATTTTCCAAGTCTGAGTTTGGGTCGACTTGGTTTCAGACTTGACCTCAAGTCGATCTTGGAGTCGACTTGGGTTACGACTTGACCAGTTCTTGTGCTGAAAACAGTTTGATCTTTGTTTGCTTTCCTTTAGCTTGCTTGGCTTCTTTCCTTCAATAATATTTTGTAGACCTTGTGAAGCTTGAAAAATTGTATGGTTGATTTTGCCTTTGATTCATGCACCTTGCTTTTTTTTTGATATTAATCTTCATATCTTGAATTTCTTCATCTTGAAATATGTTTGGAGCTTTGCCTTGGACTTGAGAAACTTAAGTTGATTTTGAAAATGAGCTTGAATCTGCATTTTTGAAATTTGAAAACCTCAAGTCGATTTTAGGGTCGATTTCGTCTGCGACTTCACCCAAGTCGCAACTGGAGTCGACTTCGTCTGCGATTTCGGTATTTTTCTATCCCAAAATCAGCTTTGGAGTGATTTTGCCGTCTAAAGTTGATGCTGGAGTCGACTTTGTTTGCGACTTGGCTTCCTAAGTCGCAAATGGAGTCGACTTGATCTGCGACTTCACCTGCTTTCCTTCCATTTTCAATTTTGGCTGTGAGGTTTATCTTGGAGTTGAATATGAAGTCGACTTTGGGATCGACTTCACCCTAAGTTGAAGTCCAAGTCGACTTGGCTATTTCATTCCTTGAAACATTCAACAAAGTCATTAGTATTCACTTTATACTCAAATTTAACTTTGTTAATCATCAAAACTCATGCTTTGGTCAATTTTGTTTTGTTTTGAACATTGTTTCCAACACTATACACTTTCAAAGGAAGAACAAGCTTCAAAGTTGCGGTTTGATTCAACGAAATACAATCGGTTGCTCCTACAGATTCTTCCTCAAGCTGAAACTTGCTACACAACCCAGTAAAGTGTAGATCTTCTTTATTTTTACATTATTGATTGTTTTTAGTGCTTGGTTTGAGTTCGGTGGTTCAAACCAAGACATTGCAAGTAGAGTTGTGATTGGAGTGTAACTCATCATCTACTTGTGTTGATTGTATGCTAGAGCTAGAATTTAGAAGAGAGCAGAGGCTCTGGTTGTATATGCCCCTTAGAGCTAGAATCTAGAAGAAAGTGGAGACTCTAGTTGTATTCGCGGAATACATAGTGGAACTCAAGTCACAACGGTGTGTGAGCTTGGAAGAGTGGAGTAGGGAAAGGTTGCCTGAACCACTATAAATCTTGTCTATTGCTTTTTTTTATTGCTTTTATTATCTTATTGCTTTCTATTTATTACAATCTAGGGGATTAAAACTTTAAAGGGGTTAAGTTTTGATTTACCAAAGAATTTTTCAAGAACCCAATTCACCCATCCCCTCTTGGGTTTTGCCATAAACTCGGGACCAATACTCTTCTCCCATGAAAATCCATCTCTGCTGCACTTCAGCCACCAATCATCGTTTATATCCAGCCCAGGCAGTGAAAATGGCTGAGCAAACTAACAACATTTTTGACCAAAGTTGAACAGATTCAGCATCAGAATAGCTTGGCATAGGTCAAGTCTACTAAAAGAAAACTCTAGCAACCATAACAAATCCAGTGACTTAGAATATTGAAAATGGCAGCTCCTTTTTTTTTTGACAACAAAAATGGCAGCTCCTTAAGTCGCTTTAAGATTTAACCACCCAAGTTGTGGGTAAGCAATCAAACCAACGAGATGGCTAAATGAAAAAAAATCCCCATCTCTAATAATTGATCACCTAGATTCGGCCATAATAAAATGGCAAAATAGCCCCAAAAACCAATCAGAAAAAATTCAAGGAGATGCTGCTTCGTGATCGTCTCCATCAAATTCCTAGGTAGGGGAAAATCCTCCGCTTCAGAGCAGTTCGTAGAAGGCTCTCCCAAATCCAGCAAAACCACCATGATTTGCACCTATGAAAAATTCAGCGAATAAAATCCAACAACAATATATCTGGAATCCTTTGCTCAGCAAAATCCAGCAGCCCTTTGGCAATGAATCTGCAATTCGGCTTCCCTAAACACCTGTAATCCAGCTTTCAAATGCATCATGCCTAGAATCTGCAACCTGCTACCAACTAATGCAATTTAGCATCTTCCTAACAAGCAACAAACCCACCTCTCCGTTCTTATTATCCCAATCATCAGTAGCTCCCCTATAAGAATTTCAGAACCCATCCGCTAGCCATTAAACCCATCATCCTTGAAAGCTAGCAACACTCTTCCTTCAACACTGGCTCTGATGACGGCAACGGCGAGTGGATGGGTTGAGGGGAGATGCGAGAGAGGCAACTGCGACGAGGCAGAAGAGGGAGAAGAGGGGCACGCCAAATCTGTTTGCGGATACCATTATGCAAAAAACGCTGCTGTCCTGACATTCTGACAAGGGGCTTGTCCGCAAACCTCCCCGCCTCGACACCGCTGCCACATCCAACTACTACAACGCCGCCCGCGCAAATGAACGGCATCGCGCTGTCGAGAGCATAGAGCTTCCATGCTCTCGGGAGCATATGATCGCGCTCCGGTTTTAATGATCCCTAGCCTTAACCTTAGATCTAAAATTTAAACCCTGACCTATCCCTATTGGTGAGTTCTAGATTGATTGGTTTCGATTGGTTTTGGCTACTTATAATTGTCTCTCAAAATTCACCTGAGTTATGTTTCATTCTGAACAAAATATCAAATTATTAAAATCAGTAATTGAATTAAACTGTCATATAATGCAAGCATATAAATACATATTATTGCAAGTTATTTTAAATGTGTTGCACAGCACATCTCAACTGTTTCACCTATTCAGTGTCTCTCTCAACATAAATTTTGAAGAAGGGTCTTGCTTCTATGCGACCTATGTTACTGGTTACATGGAACCAGAACCACTTAACAACATGGATGGGACACACCTTGTTGCTTAAATCATAATCCAACCAGTTAATTGTTTAACATTATTATTTTTATTAACATGGTGCCAAAAGTCATCCAAATGCAAGTCTTGGTGGCCTGCAACTGCCCAAAACCATATATATATATTTGTTTAAATTATGGAAAAATCTAAAATCCAATTGCAGATGCATTAGAATGTTATAACAATTTATAATCATTAATCTACGTAGGAACAATGTTTTAAATGGTTTAGATGTTGAATTAACAACTTGAAATTGGTATATAAATCAAACCACTATATTACATTGATTTTACACTTTTTATTGATGGGGCCACTCAGTGGCCTGATTAGATAAAAATTGGTGTGGGTTATTTAAATGCAATCCATGGAAGTGGATTCTGTTCTCATTATCAAGGGATGGGCCATCCATGCAGTTATTTGGTACCACTTCTATGTAACTGGTAACATAGAAGTGGGAACCTTTAAATAGAATGTTCCTTCTCCTTTTTTTCACCAAGTTTCTGAACATAAAGACTCCTGCATTATATTTTGCTTTATATAGTGGTGTGCTCTTTATGGTTTTGTAATCATTGGTTTTTCGGGCTGTGTATTTTGGCTCTTTAAATTGTTTTCACCAACATCAGTTAGAATCAGTTGCCTTGTTTATATGTACTGAAATTGTCTAATAGAAATTCCTCTTTGACATAAAATTTTGCATTACTTTCCCTTCGCCTTGCCTTGGTAATCATGTTTCTCAATGTTTTTGGTGTAGGTTGTGATGCTTGGGTTGGATGCAGCTGGTAAAACAACAATATTGTACAAATTACATATTGGAGAAGTCCTATCCACCGTTCCAACTATTGGTAGGTCTTTCATGTAAATTTGTGTTCCGGGCAGCAGATCACTGAGAAAACAGGAGAGATCTTTTCGTCAACTGTTCAACCTAAAAAAAAAAGTTTCTCTAATCAGTAGGCTTTTAAATAATAATAATAATAATAATAATAGTAATAGTAATAATAGTTGTAATAATTGTAGTAATAATGAATGAATAAATAATGATGAAAAGAATGACAGACCTTCGGAAAACAGTTGTAAATTTCAAACTGGCTTTAACCCAGAGTTTTAATCTCACTTCAATGTGACAAGAGAGTAAGCTCAAATTTTTTGTTGTTCTTGTCTTTGTCATCATTTGACTCTTATCTCAACCAGTTGTGGTTTTTGCACCACTCCTCTACGCGACATTGTGCCAAGTTTTCTGAAGTCAAAATTCTTTCACAATATTTAGCATGAAAATATAAATTCAAATACATCTTTTATGGTCTTCACACTTTTCAGCTTTGAATCTGGATTAGTTTGTGTCTAGCCCTGGTTACTTCTCTGAGGATTTCTCAAAGAAGACTCATCCAACAATGGAGAATTTTGTGACTGCCAGTCAGGAAGTAATTTGGAAATTGAAGTCATGGTGAACTGAACAGAGAGCGTGAGGAATGGTCGCAAAATTTTTGTCTTCCTTTTGGATTCAGGATTTGGATCTGTTGTTCATTTGCTTATACTTTAATATTTCATTTAGTTGCTGATTCTTACTGTTGTATTTTTCTGGATGTATTACTTAAGTTTCATAGAGGATCTCTTATGATATCTGCATCAGTTCTTTTTCTTTTCTATCTGCTCTTCCTTATAAATAGAAGATCTTATATCATCTCGAGGCTTTTGCCTGTGAATTTGACTTATGAATTATGATATTCTTAACAAGAGGAATTTCTTCAGTAGTCTATTAATCTGTTCCCAACATGTTTGCAGATTATGTTGTTTGTGCAGTCAAATCTTGTGATTCTACTGGTCAAGTAGCTCGTGAAGATCTGATCGAACTTTCTTTTTGTGAATTGTAGGTTTCAATGTTGAAAAGGTTCAATATAAGAATGTGATATTCACAGTTTGGGACGTAGGTGGACAGGAGAAGCTAAGGCCCTTGTGGAGGCATTACTTTAACAATACTGATGGACTGGTAACAACATGCTTCTATTTTTCATGATTTCCTCATTCTTTCAGCTAATATTGTTTTATAAATTCAAATTCCTAGGAATTCTACTATTTTTCTGGATGCATCAGCAGCTATTTGTAGAAGTGTATGGTGCTTCTTGAGCTGCTACTTCACAGACCTGCATTTGAGACCGACTGTTTAACAATCCAGAATGATCTTATAATGCACCAAACACAGCCTAATGGATCAAACACAACCTGATGTGGAGCATTGCCTGAAACTTAACGGGGTGTTGTGAGGTGCCTGAAATCTTTGGGCTAGAGAGCCAGGTCAAAGGGACAAACATGAGGGCCTGTTTGCCAGCAGAATCTGCTAGGAAATGAACAATACTTACATTGGGCTGAGCTTTTGTGGAAATTGGAAATAGTGCAGAAGTATCTAATGTGGAATAAATGAAATTGTCTGGACTGATTCTGCATGTGATGTCACTTCAGTTGTCTATTTCTTATCATATTATAATGCCTAGTGATTGGATGATTGTCTTACAGAAGTTATCAGGTTATGCTCTTTCTCATTGCGGATCCTTTTTGTGACTCAAATGATCTATATGTTGCACTGGTGAGCCCCATGGTAGACAAGGTGTGCAACATTTCTCCTATGGGTGGACCACTACTGTTCGATTGGGTTCTTTATAAATCTAGGCTTACTTTAAACTCTTTTTCACAGATTATGATCTGATATTGAAACTTTTAGTTTGCGGTCTATGCCAAATCACGTTTGGTTCCACCTTTAAATGTGCAAATCTGGGGCTCAACTACAGCCTTTACCTATCACAGAGTAACCTTAAAATGAAGAAGAGAGATCAATCAATTCTGACCTTGGTCTTCTCATTCTGATTATTATTGCGTATTTTCCTTTCTACTTCTTGCTAATTGACAAAGCTTGTATTTTGTCTTCATAGTTCGAGAGACTGTAGTGTGCAAGAAATGCATTGTAAAGTGGATAGCTGTAGGACTAATGTTATCCGTTTATGTATTGTCATTTTTTGACAAAAATGGCAGTAATTTTGGCTTGATCTGGCACCCCTGGCGATTGCATCTACTTTTGCAAATCATACAGCAGATAAATGTTTTAGTGGTTCTCTTGCAAACTTATAATTACCTTCATTATCATTCACCAACCGAATTACGTCTTTTTCATCTCCTGCTGCAAAAGCACATCTATATTCACGTGATTATATGTATCATTGGATTTCAAATGGATCATTTCTTTCTGGAGCATTGATTTGGATTTGGGTTCTGGGAAATTTTGAATTTTCTTCTCTTAAGGTATATGATGACCTTAATTCTCATCTTCCAATACATAACTATTGACACTCTCTTGTAAAAACTTGACCTGGCAACTGGAAAATCCAGTAGCATCTAAGGGAAGAACAGGGAACCACCTATGCTGAAAGAAGCTGAGGAAAATCATAACAAAAATGATAACCACTATGCATGTACCAACAGAAGAGAAATCTCAAAGTGCAAACATCATTGCCTTCACCCCAACTATATGTTAACACTTGCATAGCCAAATGGTTTGATGTCAATGCACTTGAGTGAGATCCTGGATTCGTTTCCAGGCTACAGTGATAGTCTTTATTTACATTACAAAAGATCATCGCGACTATGTGAACATCAACATTATCCACCATCATCAATGAACATCGACCACAGGTATCCATATGGCTCACATGGCAGGTAGCTGCTATCAATTAAACTGTAAATCAAGGCCACCACCGCCCAACAAAGGCATACACATGCATCATCAATGTACAATCATCCCTTACCCAAATGAATATACCTCATTGGCCAGAGATACATGAATAAATAAATACGTCCAAAAATCAAACAAATCAAAATAACTCTAGAGATGGTCTAATCATTCATAATCCTAGGGTTGGGCTCCCTCCTTGTCCTGCCTTGAGATCCAACTCCCTGTTGGGCTATGTCATCATGCTTGTTATATGAGAAAATATTGGATAACAGCACTAGTCTGAGCGAACTCACTAATCAGGATAAATTATTAATAATAATGGAAAGCATTTAAACATTTCTGAACTTAAATAAATCACGATCATACCTTATGCTCCATCACTGAACTTCACTAATCCTATACAAGCATGCATGCTCATCATATGCATCATACGAGTTTTTGAATTTTGAAGATCTTAAAGATCCTACTTGATGGACTTAATCACAAGTGCGTTTCTGTCACTTATCATGTGATTCGACTCGATGGCCTTATGCCTAAGAATGTTACTGGCATCATGTTTGTAAGGATCTCATGCCTGGTTCAAGGGATCTGGCTCTATGACTTTATGCCCAAGTATGATCTTGTGTCATATCTTATGTAAGCATGTCATCATCATCATATTCATCCATGCTAAATATCATGTTTTCATGCCATTAAATCCTTATCTTTGTTCAAAAAAAAAAAATAAAAAATCATTATCCCAAAAATATTACTCTAAATCATACAATTTTAACATGTAAAAATCATGCATTTCTCAATAATTAAATCATTTATAGCATTAAAACCATGAGATTTCTATAAAATCCATTCAACTCAACAAGCTAGGGTTTCAAACCCTAATTTACAAATCAATGAAATCAACACATTCATAAAATCATGATAAAACTACAACTGAATCACATTTCAACATCATAAAAGCATACAACTTACCTCGAACCTAGCTCCACTAAGCTTAGATGATAAATCCAATCTTATATTTCATTATATTATTCCTTTAGATCTAACTTCTCATGCTCCAAATCCTTTGGATTTCTTGACATCTTTAGCCTAAATCTTTCCAAAATCTCTGCTCCAAGATTTTTCCCAAAATTTTTTCCAAAATCCCCTTCTCTTTCTCCACTCTCACTGCCAGGGCAGTTTTCCTACCAAATCAACATTGCTTTGCTGTTGTCCGTTGGTTTATGGTGGCAGTGGGTTCTTCTTTAGAAAACTCTAGTGGAAGTGGTGAAAGGAGAGAGAGGGTGCAAAGAGCTTATGTGCGGGTGGGAAGCCTTCTGCATGATTTTTGCTATCTATTTCTTCCACAGTGAGACTAATTTGCATGGATTTTTGTCACCTTGGAAAATGTGTTGGTCCCAAAGAATCACTTAATCCTAGATGGAGTGGTTAATTGGGCTATTAAAAATTATTGGTTGCTTAACCTCAGATTAAAAATTACTTCCATTGAGCTCTTAGCTAAGGCACAATTGCACACTATATAAAAATGAACCAATCACACAAAGGATGCATGATATATACTGACCACTGCCATAGGTTATTTTCATTAAGGGTGTGTTTGGCAATGTGTAAAACATACCAAGTTAAACTTTTCAATTTCTAATTTTTCACTCTCTATAATTACCCTATTTTTAATAATTTCTTCATATTTTCCTATACAATTACCCTAATTTTCAATCACTTTTACACAACTAGCCTATTTATTTTAACTTGATCCTCTTTATTCCTTATCATTATCCCTATCATATCACATCATTTTACAACTTTTACTCTCTAAAACTTTTCATCAAAAGTTTTAGTCATTCCCAAACACACCATAATATGCATAAATGTTCCTTGTGCAGTATCTGTTTGCATTTGTTCTCACTAACTGCAATTATTGCAGCATCATCCATGTTTTTAGACCATTTTGGGACCTTAATTTCATATTTACATGTAGCATCACCATGATCCCCAGCTGGAACTGATAGGGCATATTGCTGCAATCCTGCCAATTTTTGTGGTTGAACTCCGTGATTGTTCACCCAGACGCTATTCAAAACTGGACAGTGACTGTCCATGCACAATTCATGGCAGAAAATTGCTTCCATGTTGATTTTGCATTTTTTGACACTGTTAGTAATGGGCAAAGGGAGCACGAGGACCATGGGCATAACCTGCATCATCGGGCAAACATCATGCCTTGGCCTTGCTGGTAGTAGCCAAGAACTTCTTTGAGGCTAAATCCGACACCTGATGCACGCGGTGGTAGCATCAGGCAGAATGGGACAAGCAGCTTAGAGGGGTGCATGCTACAGCTGTAACCAAGAAGCATGCAGGATTCATATTCTTGTAAACATGTAACCGCCTGTTGATGATCTGGCAGAAGGGGTTGATTGGGCTATTAAATTAAGTAGTAAGAAAATTGGATGGAACGTACTCTTTCTATTGCTTTTGTAATAGCTTTCTAGAGGCATCGATACAATCTGCCTCCCAAGGACCTGCGAGCTAGGCCTGTTTCTGTCAATTTAAGAGACCTAAAGTTGTTTCTTCCCGGGTTTGAATTCCAATTCTCGTTTTCCTTCTCAAGCAGGCATACGTACCTTGGATTTGATCTGGGGCTCATCGTCAGGTATTCCTTGGAGGACCTGCATCAGCTTAGAAAGGTATCCCTACAGCATGACTTGGAGGCCAAGTCATTTTCTTAATGGGTGGGAGTGACAGCTGTGGGGAATCTTTGGCCATGTGGACAAGTGAGCTAAAATAGAGGGCTGGGTAGGTTATAAATGAAGGGATTGTTAGAGGGAAGCGGGCTGTCTTGGAATTAGTTTGTAACGTCTGTAATAGCAATATAGTGTTAGTGGTTTCAGGAAAAAAAAAAAAAAAGGTGCTGTCAGTTGCAGCATACCCTGCTGTCCAGTTTGTGCATGTTTTATATAATTTAGGCATGATAATCATATATATTCCTACACTAATTTAACATAATAAATGTCTCATGTGCTCGATTCTTTCAAATTCAACTACTACATTTTTCTTGTTCAAGTTGTTTGTGAAGTTTCCTGTAGAATCCAGCAGAAAATCTATAACCAGCGATATTGAGGCCTCCTTTTGATCATCTTTTGATATTAGGTGGATTGGTCCCTGCAGTGCTGTCTGTCTACTTTACTCTCGTTTTAGGCCTTTCTTTTTGGGCTATCTTTTTTCTCCTTGCCCTTGGGACTTGCTTTAGGATTGCGTTTGTAATTGTCTATTCCTTCTGTTTGGATCCCACCCTGATCTCATCATCATCCATAAAAGAATTCAGAGGAGACATTGATACAATGATACAAAGACAACTCAGATAGAGACCTTACACAAGAGACTAAAAACTAGGGGATATGGGCTACAGGAAATATTCTGTGTACATGAAAAAAATGTTAGGGAACGTTTGATAATGTAAAAACTGTCATAATGTGGTTTCCACTTATCCCCCACAAATTTTCTCCAAAATGATTTGACAGCTTAACTATATAACCACCTTACTTTTTCCAACTTTATCCCTATATTCTAATCATTTTTTCATGCAACTACCCTATTTATTTTTACTTTACCCATCTCATGTCATATCACTCACACACTTTTCAAAATATTCACTTTCCCACTTTCCCACTATAACCACATTACTAAATGTCCCCTAAATCGTTGTTTGTAGCATATTCACTGTTGCTGTAAAGAAACATCTATTCAAACAAATTTTTGGCCAACTAACAATGGATCTCTAGAATAACTGCTCCCAGTTTTCCAATAATATTTTAATAATTTCTTGATGATTTGGCTGGGTTTTGGAGGCCCTTGATCTGAGATGAAACAGACTGAACTCTATTGTGGTGCAGTTGCTGAATGCCCCTGCTTTGGCTTTAATCTATGCGCAGATTATCATGGTTTGGACTCAGGACAAAATTAAAGAAGAAAAGTGGATACCTGATGTGGGTTCCAATTGTGCTTAATCTCTGCCTTGTTTTCTTCATTTCTCCCTCTTTGTTTCTTTTCTCATTTGTTTTCTTTTTGTTGCAATGGGTAGCTGATTGTGTGGCTGAGCTGAGGATAAAGGAAGGTTTTGATCTGATCAAGGGCCCAGCAACTGCTGCTGCCCCCTAATGTGGTGTCCGCACAGGGTGGTCTAATCGATCACAAGTGGCCATTTAGGTGCCTGTGTCACCTCTTAACAAGGTGCTGCAATTTGGCAAGCATGTCATGTTTGACTGGCTTAGTAAATCTGGAGCCTGGACCATAGATGAGTCTTATCCTTGGCTATGGTAAGCTCCTAGGATTGCTGATCAGTGGGTCCAACTCGTGGCCCACTTTTAATTGTGTAACTTGCAAACTAGTACTGGCATCGTGTACGTATGCTACTAAATCTTCCCATATGTCATGTTATAGGGTGTGTTTGGCAATTTATAAAAGTTGTCAAGTTAAAACTTTTCAATCTAAAACTTGTCACTTTCCATAACTATTATTTTTTAAATTATTTTTTACACATTTTTCTATACAACCACCCTACTTTTCAATTATTTCTACACAACTACCAATACAACTAACCTATTTATTTTAAATTTATTCTCTTTACTCCTCATCATTACCCCTACAACATCACATCATTTTCTACTGATTTGACAAGTTTTACATAAAAAACTTTTCATCAAAAGTTTTACAACTTCCCAAACACACCCATAATTTATATATTTTCCCAAAGAGCAATAGAGTTTTGGCTTATGTCCAATTAGAAGTAAAATGCTGAAGGTTATTCTAAAGATTCAGTAACGATACTAGGCGATTGTTTCAGATAGTTGATTAAACTTATGAGCCAATATACAAAATATTCCTATTAATCGCACTTTCATTAAGGTGGCATTTGGAAATGTGGCTCTATGATGGAATAGTGAGAAATCGTGGGAAGTGGGAAATGGAATATTTTGAAAAGTGTGTAAATGATATTGATATAATAGGGGTCAAGTGGAAATAAATGGGGTGGTGAGAAAAAGCGGTTAAGAGTATAGGGGTAAAATTTGAACAAGTAAGGTTGTTTAGATTGTTAAGATGTCAAATCATTTGCGGGAGAATGTGTGGGAGAGAATAAAACCTTGGGAAAACATCTCATGAGATTACCAAATGTGGCCGAGAAAAATTTTAAATTGTCATGTTAAAATTGTCAAATTTTAATATTCTTTGAAAAAGGAGATTAAGAAGTGAGATTTAAGTCATTGTTGAGCAGCATCAGACCTAATTGTCACACGCCATCAGATTTTGGAAACACTAGATCTGGATTGTGGACTGTTTTAAAGACCAGTTCATTATTTGAATTGGTTCTGTGAACAATTCAGTTTGTTCATGATCCCAGTGGATCAAAGAACATATGCAATTCAATAGAGCTTACAAACCAAAATAGGTGTAGCCACATAGGGGTCAAATTGGGTTGGGTCGACAGCCGATTCCACTCAGCCCACTAATTTTCAGATGTTAGCTTTTATTGAATTTGGGTTGAATGACTTGAATCTGATCTGGATATAACTTGGGTTGGTATTAGTGTCTGGGAAACCAGCCTTGAACCTGTGGAATTTTGAGCATACTGCATTTTCTCATAAAATTTATGCTTTTACAGGAGAAATTGTGCAGTATTATATGATTCTATTTCATTATCATGCATCCTTAGGGGTTAGGTAAGGTTTCCAGAGTTCATGGATCCTAGTTTTTGCAAGATGGAAATAAAGATTTGTAATTGCTAGACCAATCTTGAAGAGCTCCAAGATAATTGCTTCTTGATGAAGTGACAAATCAGATGGAGAACTCTAGATAACTAACAAGGCATTAGACTTTTCACTGAATGAAGAAAAGAACCCCAATTTAATCACTTCCATATGAAGTTTACCCAGATATCCCAAATCTGATGATTACCAACTAAGGGTTTGGGTTGGGGTTTCAGAAATAGGGCTAGGTCCGGGTTAGGGTTGAGGTTTTAGATGTTGGGTAAAGATTAGGGTGGACTTCAGCCTGATTCTGGTCGCTAACATTGTAAAGTACATGTTGTGCATATTTGAAACAGCAGTTCATGATACAGAGATTCATCTAATTTTCTTGAATTTCTACTTTTGGGGGCCTGAAGAGCCAGTCTAGTGGCTGGTTCTGGCTGAATCAGTTTGACTACTGGTTTGATCCATTTGCCGAAACGTTAATTGGAACTAAAGGAGCAGAATGGAAGCAGAGAACGAGATAAACCTTTATCTTCTGTTAAGGCATCTTTTGCGTGGAAAGTTCAGAATCAAGCAAACACCACAAACCTTAAATTTTCTCCTATCAAATCATCACTGAAATTCTTGTATATACTGACTTTAAATGACATTTTCTTGCATGCAGATCTATGTTGTTGATTCTTTGGACAGAGAAAGAATTGGAAGGGCCAAAGCAGAATTTCAGGTTATCATTTCTAGAAGTTGTCACTTGTATAGAACTCGATGAATGATTATTATTATTATTATTTGGATTTTTTTCTTAATAATCTGGTTGAGCTATAGTTTCTGAACTGATATTTTGATCCTCAGGCAATCATCCGAGATCCCTTCATGCTGAACAGTGTCATCTTGGTGTTTGCAAATAAACAGGATTTGGTATGTAGAATCAGTGATTTCTAATTTAATTACAAGTGCTTGTATACAGGCATATTGGTTGCATTCCACCCCTTCCCCCGTGTTACTAGTGAAGAAATGAATGTTAGCTTATGCATACAACTTGTGCATGTATCATGCTGAACACTGTCATCTTGGTGTTTGCAAATAAACAGGATTTGGTAGGTAGAATCAGTGATTTCTAATTTAATTGCTAGTGCTTGTATACAGGCATATTGGTTGCATTCCACCCATCCTGCATCTTACTAGTGAAGAAATGAATGTTAGCTTACGCATAGAGCTTGTGTGTAACCTGCTTCATCTTTACATAAGGAGTTACTAAATTGCAGAAAAGGGCGTGTATGTTATCTCCTCGCATACATTTGTAACAATATCTTGCGTTCATCTAAAATTTTGCTGTATTTTCACCTGCTTTGAAAGAGTCTTTTCCACGACACTTTCTTTTATTGTGGCATATGTTGTGTAGATTTCTCTTTTCATTTGATTTAAAGGACAATTTATGAAAAGCCTTGGAAAATTTCTATTGTATAACAGGTATTGCATCGGTAACACACACACACACACACATGCTGTTGTACAAATGGAACGGTGTAGTCCTCTGCAAAATGAGTCCCATGCATATTTGAATGTTATGATTATACAATTGTTTATCTATATAAAAAGCATACTTTAGACGTTTTATATGTTGAAAATACCAATTTAAAATTGATATGTACATTAAACAATTTTATTATGTTGATTTGATGCCATTTTAAGATGGGACCCATACACATGTTGGATTTGGATGAAAATTAGTATGCTCATAAACTGAATAATTCTAAATATAAAGGATGAGATAGATTTTCTGTTCATGATCACTTGGGGCTCATAGTGCATGGACTATACGGTGCAGTTGCATGTGCTGTGACAATTTCTACACACACACACACACACACATACAGAGAGAGATAATCCAGTGCACTGGTGCAGTTGGCTCAAAATGGACCCCACATACCCTTAAATTATTGATACTCTATATAATTATTTATTCATATATAAATTATATGTTTGATAGTTTGTATGTTGAAAAAACAACTTTAAAATTGTTATTTACATCAAACTATTTTATTACGTGGAGTTTGTACAATTTTCAGATGGAATCTATACACATGTAAAGTGGATGAAATTCGTATACGAATAAAATAAATAACTTTAAAGACAATAGGTAGAGTAGAATATAATTTTATGATAATTTTGGTGCCCATTTTGACAGTGCAGTTGGCTGTATTGTAATATTTTCGAGAGACCATTCACTTCGCTAGGACAGTCTAGTTTGGACCCTGTATTAATCATTTTGTCAAATCCAAACCATTTATTTATTTATGTATTTTGATCAGTAAGCCATCATTGTATTTAGCATTACTTGTTTTACTTGGACACCAAAAATCATCTTAATCCATGACTTTTATCATTCCTAAAATTAAGAATTACTTAAAGAGTGATTACGAGGATCTGTAAGATCCTAATTTAACATCTAAACCATCTAAACTATTCATCCTACTTGAAATAATGATTCTATATGATTTCTTAACTTTCTAAAACTTTGGTACATAGATCCAAGTGATTTTCTAAATGTGTACACATTTTTATATATTTTTAGAAGATGTACCATACATAAATTCCAATTGATATGAGTTTTGGTATCTAAGTAAAACAAGTAGCGTTAAATACAGTTAATAGATTGGGTTTGACAAATTGATCAAGATGGGGCCCAAGCTAGACCATCCTACTGAAGTGAATTGGTAGGACGGTTTGTACTGAAGTTATCTTATGTGTGTGTGTATGTACGTATGTATATTCCTTTCCTGAACCTGATGATCCCTGAATTGTTATATCTGACTGGAATTTCTTTTCATTTCTTTTATAGGCAGCTTGCATCTTTCACTGCTCCTAAATGAAAATTTCCCTCATTTTCATGACCATTTCAGACCCGTCCTAAAACATAGTTTTTTTTTTTTTAATAAATTTTTAATAGAACTGTTAATCTAAGTGTACTTAATTTATAAACTAATTTTTACCATTTTTGAAAATGTGTATATATCTATTGTTGATTTTTAAACACCAAATTATTTGTCATTTTTAACAATGGTAAAAAAATTCCAAATTAGATATACTCATTTTCAAAAATGGTAACAATCAGTTTATAGATAAATCTACCTTAGATTAACAATTCTATTAAAAAAATTCAAAAAATATATTTTTGGACTGGTCTGCAAGGATCATGCGCCATCAGCATATTATTTCTTTAGTGATTCTCGTTCTTAGAAAAATCAACTTCAAGAAAGAATCATCATGGTGGATGCAACTGGGTTTCTGGCACATCAAAAACATTTAGTAGCCTAGTAATGGATTGAATGACTGATTCATTTGCATGACCACTCATACTGACTCACCAGTCAAAACAGATCTAATTGCACACAGTTTTCATATTCAATACAAATATGTTGCTTGTCATTGGTGATCATGTCCATTCTCTGATAGGTTGTCTTTGCTGTGATGTTTGTTTGGTTTCTTAACCGACTAACTGACTATTGGAGTGTTTTCTTTCGAGACAGAAAGGGGCTATGACCCCAATGGAGGTATGTGAAGGATTAGGACTCTATGACCTGAAAAATCGAGTATGGCACATTCAAGGGACTTGCGCTCTAAAAGGTGATGGGCTCTATGAGGGATTGGACTGGTTAGCTAGTACTTTGAAGGCATTGCAAGCCTCTGGACGTTCCACTTCAGTGGGTAGCTCTTCATTCTAAGTGGTTCCAGGTTAACACTCAACTAGGAACTTAATCCTTTGAATACCTGTAATGTTGCACTTGCTTCATGAATCCTAGGACTTGGAGATTACAGAACAGCTGCATATAATTCCTTTTTGGTAGTTTAGAATTTGGATGAAGCTTTTAGGAACAATGTAATTTGTGAAATGGAGGATTATATAGTTACAGTGCTGAAATGCCCAGTCACCAGGAAAAAAGAAAAAAGAAAAAAAAACTGTTGCTGGCTATATTACTGAAAAAGCCTGCCTGCATCTGTAACAACCCTAACTGGAACAGTGGAGCTACCATATTTTATACCTTTACAAAATCATAAAAATTTACAATCCAACTTTTGGATTACGGCAACATATTAGCTATTGTTTGCTGTTATCTGTCTGTCTAATTAACCCTCAAATCTATCGTATTACAACACTTCCTTTTGGAAAAACTTTTTTACAGTTTATATTTTGGCCGAGTCACTAGTTGGACACATATGACAGGCAAGCTGAAAGCGTGGAAGACAATTCAGCATATGTCCATCCAAGTCGGGAATTCTGTAGGTTTGGTCCAGCAGGCAATTGGGATATATAAATACAGGACATAACCTTACTCGGTGTTTTGAGTGTAATTTTGTACCTTATTGGATCACGAAAAAAAAAAAAAAAAAAGAGATTTCAATGTCAATTCTTCACAGTAAGGCTAGCAGATTGATATGGGACAGTATTGATAATTTGTATGCAGTTAAGAAGAATGGATCTTTACTCACATAGCTTTTGCGAATCATCAAAATGGCCCTTTGACAAAATGTAGATGCACTTCTGACTGTGCTTTTCAAATTTTCAATGAAATGATTTAGGCAAGTGTTTTCATTCCTGCAGACTATTAAGGCGTGGTGGAAGTTTGCACACATTAGCTAGGAACTAGCTAGATAAATACGCCATGGATGATATTTTCAAGTCGACATACTGTTAATGTGTTTGCATGCAAGTGAGTGTACTCCCAGATGCGTGTGAAACACCACTTACCAAAGCTGGTTTAGCATATAGTTTTGCGATTGTAGATGGATACAGCTTTCAAGCGTCACCGTGTGTCAGCGCACAGCAAATTGGTAACACGTTTCGGTGGGGGTGTTTTTTGGGGATCGAATCTCGAGGTAATTGGCTGGCATTATTATTCCATCTTGCACTTGTTCTTTTCGTTTTTCTATTTTATTTTTCGGTGCGCCAGGGCAACCTATCGACGTCGTTTGGAATTTGCCTCCTCTTGATCTACAGTCGGTACATTGCGATGAATATATATGAATATATATATATTGTCTACTTTTCTAAATACGAGTAATCTTAAACAATTAACATTAATTATCATATCCTTATTACCTCCTGAATGAAACCAAAGCAATCCCCACCCCGCGACTAGGTTACTGCGATCATGTGCCCTGTTAAAACATTGAAAACAAAACAAACTCAAACGAATTCAGAAGTTAGTCAATCGGTCACAAAACAAGACTAAAACCATGGTCAAACCATCTTCTAAAAATTCTTCCATATAATCATAACTAATTAAACTGTAAAATGTTTATTCTACAACCTAAATGTCATCTATATTTGTCCATAGAAGTCAAATTTATTGCATCTACATTAACTTTATTTGCAAATAATTACGAATATGTCAACTATTTAAAATTATTGCATACATAGCAATAATATGAGATATATAACTCTCTTTTATTAAACTTTCCATTAGGGATTTCACGTAATTTTATTTAATTTCCTTGCCTTGATTGTTAATGGGTAAATTCATTGCATTCATTATATTTAAAATTATCTTTTAAACAGAAAACCAGCTTTCATCATAATCAAAAATATCATAAGTCATATAAATATATTCATGAGTAAATTATTCACGTAAGAATGCAATAATATTAAAAAATTTATTATTTCTATTAGTAGTTTCAACATCTATTGGTTTGAGAATAACTCGAATTTCAACTTGAAAAAAAGACTAAAATCAATGTCAAATTGGCCCGAACTTGACCTGTACGTGGATTCTAATATTAGGGTTTGGGTTTAGGTTCAACTAAATCCAACAAGTTTAGAGTTTGGGTTTATCTAAATTCAGTACAACTTGACCTAAATTGCACCCGTATATATGGGTAATTAATTAGGTATATAATCATATATCCCACCATAGGAAGGTTCAGCTCATAAACGTAACTTCAATTCGTATTAAAATTAACTTACAATCATCTCAAGCAAGGTGAATAACAAATAAGAAGAGATAAATGAGAAGAGGAGATGAAACTCATTGAATTTGCAATGATAGCTGGGATCTCCACTTGCTCTTCTCTCCTTCCGGGAAAGCCCGGGTTTCTCTTCTCCTTTCTCAGCAGCCATGACCCTCTCTCCTCGTCTCTTTTTGATATAAGAAACCCTAAGAGATATATTTATATCCCTCTAAACGTAGCACGAGACGTGCTAAAATCTGTCTGTGTGGGGTTTGGTGCCTAGGGCCAACTCTCTAGAAGGTTTGCCGACTTAGGGATTTTGGATTGTTCTTGTGAGGCAGTGATTGGCGCCCCAGCGTCGGTGTCGAGGCGCCAGCCTGCTTGCTTCTTCATTTTGCACAATTCTTTAACTCGACACTCTTACAAGCTGATAGTTGCCTATCCTTTTTGCAAAATCAACTAAAACCGAATAAATGAACTTATAAATATCTATTTTATACTAAAAATGCCTAAAAGCTACATATTGTTCCTAAAATGCAAAATGAAAGAAAACTAAGCTAAATGGGTTCAAATCAACCACATTCTCTTGGACTAACATGCAAAACTAGTCTGAAATGAGCCATAATAACTCGCATTTTCACGAGTTATCATACCCCCAAACATAAATGTTGCTAGTCTTCGAGCAACACATAAAACACAAATTTATGCAGCTATTATATATTAAAATCAAGCTTGTGTTTAATCCTTAGCATTGCAATTATCTCTCATCTTGACAATGCACAAGATAACAATAAATTGAAATAACTTATGAAACCCTGTTAAGATCAAGCCAAGATGTCATTCTCAACATGAAAATCAAACTACATGCAAATGATATCCGTAAGTAGTTAAAAGTTATAGTTCAACCTTGTCAACGGTTCTCTTGATCAAAAGGATTTCTCAGGACGGATGCAATACAAAAGAATATGCTCAAAGTAAATATATCATTTTGAAAGGACATAACATTCATCCGTCTATTTTACTTGGCCTAGACTTAAAAAATTGTACAATTTGTTTCCCCAAACTTATTGCTTTGACTCTCCTTACCATATTTCAGGGTATTTGGAGAATTTTTTTTCTTTTCATTCATTTCTTTCTCTTTTTTTTTTGACTTCCATCACCATATTTTTGGATATTTGGGGAGAATTTTCTATGAAGCGGTATTACCGTGTCTTTCCCTTGTCTTTTTACGCGAACGTTGACATTGTATATGCCAAGTCCTGATTACTCAACTTAGTTTAGTTACCCTCTTCATTATTTATTGCAAAATCTTATTAGGAGAAAATCTTAAGCCAATTTACTATGTACCTACATTTTTCAACCTTAAGTCTCAAGTAAAAAGATGAATTACATTATGAATTAATGAGACAATATATTTACTTTAAAGCGTAAGGTTGAGAAGAACATATATATAAGCTCAAAAACGGAGAACAAAGATTAGAAAAGATATATCATTAACTCATAGGCACAAGCATTTATATTACACAAAAATTTACCTTAATCATTTCAATAGAAAATATTGGTAAGTATGTGAACTATAAAATTCAACTGCTTAACTGATCATATCATTCACATGTCATTTGAAAATCTTAAAAAAAATTAACACACTCTTAATTCATGCATAATCATGGCTGAAAATTTTTCAAAATTTTCATGAATTTTGATTTCAATTTAGAGTTTTCTTGAATATTGCAAGTATTCCTTAAGACAGATTGCAACTGATTGATTATCACAGGCAAGATTCTAAATGCAATGCAACCTAACACACATATATAATATAGCTATCTAAATGCAATACATGACTAGAAACATAATAGAACAAAGCACCCACCCCCAAACTTGAGGAATGCATTGTCCTCAATGCATATAAACTAAAAAAAATGCAAATGACAATGATATGGAGATCCACATGCAAATGATATGAAAATCAAAATAAAAAACTAAGGAAAAGAAAAGAAAAGGAATTGGTGACTCCCTTGGTCATCGGGATGAAAAGGATGCTCATCGTCTCCATCGCTCTCTTCTCCTTCTTCTTCCTCTACTGATAAAAAATGTGCATTGGATGCTTTCACAATACTTAATACATGATGACAAATGAGGCGTCTAACATCAAATAACTTGCTGACAAGGATAGTGCATGACAAGAGAGCTCAGTTGAGAGCGACGTCACAAATAGGAAGAAGGAAGAAATCAAGCAGCACAATATTGAAAAGTGCACTACAAGCTCAAATGTCCAGGACTCTACACCCCAAATATATTCCATAAAAGCTCTTCTCAGACAATTCAACTCTAGTTTCAAGCTATATGATTGATACCACAAGTGTAGTCACTTCTCCTCCGTTACTTCAAACTCTTAGCCACAACAAAATAATGAAATAGCTTAAGCCAAAAAGTTACCCACAAGCAATGCATCCACATGCCCGCAAATATATGAAAAATGCACACCACTCACTTGCACACGTTTTACTCAAAGTAATAAATTAGGTGATTCACTAAAAGTAGTAAAAAAGTTGCGTAGAACTTCAACAACCCAAAATATGCAAAATGGAGGATTTTGATATTTAAAATGATATCAACAAAGAAAACCATGGCTTTCATCTCGACGGACTCAAAAAATGCTTTCCGTTGATATGTGGTAGCTCCCGTAACTCCCCGGGATCAAAAGTTATGGCCAGTTGAATTTGGCATGCTGAAAACTCATATTTTGCTATTTTTTTTATATTGGCTGGGGGGACGGCGCTGGGGTGCCAAAAATTGAGGCTGGAGTGCCGACTTGCTGACTCAAAAGTTGCAACATGATATTTTCTTGAAAAATATGGCGCCAGAGTGCCTCTTCTCTAATCTCAATTTTGCTGCAATATGTTCTTCTACAAAAACATAGCGCCGGGGCAACAAAAATTGAGGCTGAGGCCTCACTCCAATTGCATTGTCTTGTCTTGAATGATGAATATAAACTTGAAACTTCTTGATTCCATCATTTATCAACTTCAAAGTGGATTGAAAAATCCATATTTGAGCATGATAATCCGGTCTTTCCTTGCCTTGGGAGATAACTGTTTTATTCTTCCCCAAAAAGAGAGAGATGTTGCGTGATAAAATTCACTTCTTGAATTATGTTGAGTTGCACTTCCTAAGATCACGATACATGTATTCATAGAGAATTGATCAAGTAATGAATCAAACTCTCTTTTGCATGTCAATTTTCAAAAAATGGTGTTCTTTATTTGGTTCTCTTGCTTCAAGATACATATGATGGATCTTCTCACTATGCCTTGGATCAAAAATAAAAAAGTGTAATGGGTTGCCTCCCATTCAACACTAAATTTATTGTCTTTAGCCCGACGCTGTGTTTATGATTAACCAATTCTCGTTTTATCGAACTTCCTTCCATGAGGATTGTGCATTGGAAGTTCAGATATCTTTTTAACCTCTTTAAATGGATCAGTTAGCTTCTTTTCTTGAATTTCATAGAGACTATAGAAGAGTTGTTCTTTAGGGTCTTCAATTGTAGGCTTCAAGGAGTTATTTTCCAGGAATGACCATTGACTGATCAATTTTTGTTGCTCTTGGATTCCTAGAAAATATAGTAGAGGTGTGGAATTGTGATCATTCTCAACCTTTGGCATTGTAACCACCTCTATTTCTTCATTACTCCCTTCTTCAACTCCCTTGCTTTCTATTGATTCAACCATCTGTTCAAGCACATTTTGAGGTATAGGTTGCTCTATCACATTGATTGATATATCTTCATTAATGCTTGGAGTGACTTCATAGCCCTGTTCCAACTCATCTTTTACTGAAATTTCTTCTATATGATCGAAAGATGCTTCTTGATGCTGACATTGGATTGTGGTAGCCAATTGCTCCACTTGTTTATGCATGTTCTCATTAAATTGCATCTGGCTCTTCATGAATTGCATGAACATGTCCTCCAAAGATGACTTCTTTTAGGTGGTGATGGCTCCCCTGCTTGAAATCCTATCGACATCATATTATTTGATTGCGGTTCTCCATAATTGTCCTGTGCATCATTTGAATGATCAAGCTGGCCCATGGATGTTGAGTAATACACACATTGATGTGATAAATGTCCCTCGCCTCCACACAAATTGCAGTAAGTTGAATAAAAATTATCTATATTCTGCATTTGATTGCCAAAACCTGCAAATTGCGTTGGAGGTGCCCCTGTATTGTCATACTCACGGAAATCCATTGTGCTTGGTGTTGAAAATTCTGCATTTAGCTAGTGGTAAACATTTGAAGTCATTGAAAATTGCAATACAATGATCCCTGAAATAAAATTTTATTAAAAGAAAAGAAAGAAAAGAAAAAACTATGTAAAATATATACACATTTACAGAAGACAACTAAAATTGTCAAGTACTAAGTTTAAAGCACTAATCCCCGACAATAGCGCCAAAAACTTGACAAGCTTTGTATATGTCTAATTAAAATGCTCATTTTAACGCTACTATATGTGCCGATCAAGTAATAGAGAGTGAGTAGAGTATCGTTCCCACGAGGATTGTGTTAAACAAATCAACACCTTAAATCTCAATTGTCTAAGTGAATTGGTAAAATAATAAGAATTTTTTTTAAAGAATTGAATTAAATTAAACTAAGCAAAGCAGTAAATGACCAAAGTGGGGTGGATATCGCTGAGATTGTTTTGGATGATTAAGATAGGTAGAAGTATGAATTCATTGAATCATAGCTATGTCATTTGTGTTGGTCCCGAGTTTAAAGCAAAACCTAAGAGGGGAGGGGTGAATTGGGTTCTTGAAAAATTCTTTGGTAAATCAAAGCTTAACCCCTTTAAAAGTTTTAATCC
>JAXCLR010000092.1:30862988-30873726 GCA_035584095.1 Annona squamosa
CTCACTTTAAATTTGTATTAGTCTTCATATCTTGAGTTGTCTTCATCTTGAAATGAGCTTGAACCTTTAATTTGGGCATGAGAAACTCAAGTCGATCTTGGGTTTGACTTCATATGTGACTTGGCCTCAAGTCGCAAGTGGAGTCGACTTCGACTGCGATTTCGAATGTTCTATCCCCAAAATCAACGCTGGAAGGAAATGTGTATCTTCAAGTCGATACTGGAGTCGACTTCGTCTGCGACTTCAGCTGTTCATCTTCCAATTTCAAATCTGTCGATCAGGTACCTATTGAAGTCGTATGTGGAGTCGACTTCGAGATCGACTTCACCCTAAGTCGAAGTTTGAGTTGACTTGGGAATCGACTTGGCTGGTTTTCGTTCCTTAAGACATTCATTAAATTTATTAGTAATCGTTTTATACTCAAATTGGAATTTTGTTAATCATCAAAACTTATGCTTTGGTCAATTCATTTTGTTTTAACTATTGTTTCCAACAATTTGATCCCATTTAAGTTAGTTGTGGAGAAATTACTAACCTAGGTTCATTCATATTCATATATATCTTCCAACACATATAAACCTAACCAAGTTTTAGATATGTGCTGTGTTCCTATGCACACAAGTAAAAAAAGTTGATAACCACATAACCTAATTAAGATTACACAGGGTTAATAGGTATATTCCTATCCATATTAACATCTAACACAAACAAGAGCTAGAAAACCTGTGCCTCATACATGGATCTTATTCAAATCCTACTTTTTCAAGCATTAATCTTAATATTCAATCAATCTATAAGGTTGCAAAGCTTGTAAACACACTCAGCATGATATATAAAGGTAATCTCAAGCAACATAAGTCACAGCACAACTATATTGTCATTTCAAGCATGAGAAAACCAAATAGCATAGACCACGAGTTCAAATCCTACGTATATCCCACTATAGGAAGGTTCAGCCCATAAACATGACTTCAATTCCCATTAAAATCAAGTTACAATCATCTCAAACAAGGAGAATAACAAATAGGAAGAGATAGATGAGAAGAGGAGATGAAACTCAATGGATTTGCAATGATAGCTGGAATCTCCACTTGCTCTTTTCTCCTTCCGTGGAGGCTTGGGTTTCTCTTCTCCTTTCTCAGTAGCCACGCCCGCTCTCCCTGTCCCTTTTTGACATAAGAAATCCTAAGAGATATATTTATATCCTTCTAAATGCAACACAAGACACGTGCTAAAATCTATCTGTGTGGGGTTCGGCACTGTGGTACCTAGGCGCCAACTCTCTGAAAGCTTTGTCGACTTAGGGATTCTGGATTGTTCTTGTGTGGCGGTGAGTTGGGCCCCCAGTGCTTAGGCGCCGCTGGTCGACGTCGGGGCGCCAGCCTGCTTGCTTCTTCATTTTGCAGATTTCTTTAACCCAACACTCTTACAAGTTGACAGTCGCTCATCCTTTCTACAAAATCAACTAAAACTGAATAAATGAACTTATAAATCTATTTTATACTAAAAATGCCTAAAAACTACATATTGTTCCTAAAATGCAAAATGAATGAAAACTAAGCTAAATGGGTATAAACCAACCACATTCTCTTGGACTAACATGCAAAACTAGTCTCAAATGAGCCATAATAACTCGTGTTTTCACGAGTTATCATATATATATATAATATATATTATATAGTATATTTTATATTTCATGTGTGACATCGTGTGTACATATCTATTTGAACAAATTCAAATTCAAATGAATCTTGCGTTTCTTGGAGTTGTGGATTGTAAAATAAGAAACTAGTTCAATTATATATATTCAAAAGCCTTTGTAAATAAGTTTGTAAATTGTGATTATAATATATTAATAGTTTTAATGATTGGGTTATGGCAGTCTATACTTTACATTTTTCAGATAATAATATAAATAGTAACATATGCACTTGTTATTTTAAAATGTAAATGAGTATTGTTCTATATTATCTAAAATAACATAGAAATATTTTTGAAAAATCATTGTATTTGAGTATTGAAGGAACCAATTTGGAACCAAAATCAGAATGACCCTGTGGACAAAATAGGGTATACTAGGAACCTAACCGACAAATGATTAGGTAAAGTAAGCCTTTTGCAAATAGCATATGGTAAGGTTGACCATTTCCTGAATTGGATAGAATCGAGTTGCACTCCCGTATATAAGCCTAATGTCAAATGTCATGCATGTCACATCCATTTAAGCAATCAATTGTGCGAAGATGCATTTCTGAATCCATTCCAAACCAATCCAATTTGAATCATTCCAACCTGAACGAATCCAATCCAACCTAATCGGATCCACAGAAGCTACTCGTGCCATACAATCATTCATGAATGTCATCCAACTATCACCACTATGCATGAGCCCACGACTCTAGTGGCTAGCAATCCTACTGGGAATACCCACATGCTGAGAGCCTATAGCTCCACTATTTACGACCTCATTGCCCTACATTAAAACCAACTATGCCATGCGAAATCTCATGTCGGTCAAGTATCTATCCAATGAATGCATAATGGGATAACTCTTCCATAACGTTTCTATGCGTAGACACTATTCTTCTAACTAACCCATCTTAGTACCATTCATATGACTTCATATAATATTCCCCCATAAAATTCTGAATTTCCTCAAATGTTAGAACTCCTAGTATAAAGACCCAAGCTTCTATTTTCGTTGCTTTTGATCTAACTATTTCTTAAATCATAATCTAAGCATCACAACATTAATCCCCAATCAAAAAGGAAAATCTCATCAATTCATCCATAACATTTGGTATCATCATCTCATCACCAAATGATCAACCTACATATATCACTTAGGGGCAAGTACCCAAAATGCATGAGGTGTTCATGAACCATTAAATTTCTAAGATCCTAGGGTCTCTATCCTAGTTACACCAGTCCTCATGACATCCTTTGTCTATTCTCATATGATTTAAACAAACTATTGTTCTTAGGCATTTCATGAATATGTGATATGCATATTTTACAAAATATAGAAATCTCAATAAAAATTGACATGGCTCCATCTCATAAACTACAAGTTCTTAATATATCACTTCTATGTCGTCCTTTACATGTATTATATCAAATATGATCATCATCATCATAACTCATTTCTCACCTAAGTAGGGTTTATTATATACACTTGTGGCTCCACAAGTCCTGCCTTGCTCATTTTTTTTAATTTTTATTTTATAAAGTAGCAACCTTGTTCCAGTTCAATGGCTTTGCTGAGTGAAGTGATGGTTGTCCCTACAAAAATGCTTACAAGCAGCTACCTTTTGGAACCTCTGTTGCTACCTAGCTGAGTGTTTTGTCTAGCTTTCGTCATCTTATTTCCAAGCGATGGATGAATTTTGATGAGATTGATCGGTTTTTGGTGAATTATCAGCACTAGACTCCCCATCATGTACTTTGCTTGTATCTATCTTCAACTTCACTCATCAGCGGCTACTTCTGGTAGGTTTTTTTTTGTTTTTGTTTTTGTTTTGTTTCGCTGCTTGCAAAAACTCCATGGCTCTCTCGGAACCTGGCCCGAACAGGTGGAGGATCAGCGGCTCCCAACCCGTCCGAGTGTTGATCTTCTTAGGTCACATACAGAAGACAACAAAGAGTTGAAAACAAATGGAGTTATCAAAGAGAATCATCTCGAATGGCGTGAAGCTTATTTTCTTAACAACTACTGATGATGCAATAGCAGAAGATGTGGAGGAGAATGTGATGACCTTGATTTGCTTTCCTGAATTCTTTTGCCCAAAGGCGCCACCAGTGTTATGTGAAACCCCAACCTAAGTAGGATTCAATGCATGCATTGAACATGTACATGTGACTTATATATGATTAAATGGAATTTTTGGATATTTTAGGATTTTATGATATTTTGCAATTAGGGTTCAATTAAGAATGGTGATTAAAAATTTAATCGTCGGAGCCCAATATGAGTTAAGGTGACTAAAGGGGCATAATGAGGATTAAAACATGCTAATGTAGTATGAATGTTTAGTTTAATTTTCATGAGTTAATTAATGGAGATTAAAGTGGAAATTATGGAATCATGTTGGAAAATCATAGAAAATTCATAACTTAACGCCTGTAAGGCGGATTCAAGTAAAATTTGAGATGAAAGTTGATAATGTTGGGCTTGGTATTATGGAATTACTGAGTTATGAAAATTCTTGATGAAATTGAGGTAATGATTTATTGAGCTTATCACAAATCCAACCGTTAACTTTAAATGACTATAACTTGAGCTAGGAAAATTAGATTGAGATGAAATTTGAAACAGTTGAATGAAATTATGAGATTAACATTTTTGAAGGATTAGATCAAGAAAATTATGTTGGAAAAATACCTGAATTAGAAAAGGTGTGCATAGTTGACTTTCGTATCTCAAGAGTACCATGCATTAAATGCTAGAGTACATGAAATTAATGAAATTTTAAATGGACCGAATAGGTGTCAAATGCAGGTGCAATGCAGGATATTTTATGCATAATTACAAAATGCAAAAATTCCATGAATTATCCATGCATTAATGTCCACATTTAAGGGGTTAAGGAGAGCTCAAACTAGCATAGCATGGTGACATACATATGGACGACCATGAGCTATTGCAACTATTTTTTTTTTATTTTTAATTTTATAAAATATGTTCTCACCTATTTGACATGTAGGGACACATGAATGGGCATTTATTTATGTGAAAAAAAGTCCAAAAAATTCGTTAAATGCAGCTGCCTTGAAGGATGAAAAGTGGACAGCTTTGCCTCATGCAAGTGATGTGCATTGATGTGCTGATTGCTGTCATTTTTGCTATTTTTTATGCCAAATTAGTGGATGAATTAAATGATAATTAGGTTTTTAATTTACCCACAAAATGAGATTATTAAAAAATGGAAAAAAATGAAAATGGGCAGTAGCTAGGGACGTGATTTGGCAGACAGTTGTATGGTCGTGATCATGAGCAGAATTTGGCTTTTAAAAAAATGGTTAAAAAATAATTTACATGGCTATCATTTAACTAGCACATCTAAGGGATAGATACACATTTAAAGGGCTATGGAAAATTAGCAACAAGTGGGGCCCACAACTGGTGTAATCCAGCATTATAAAAGGTGGGAATGGTCATGTGATATGACGCTTTGTGAATTTTTCTAAGTACTGAAACTTTCAACCCAAGAACAGCAGCACTTCCAACCCTAGTACAGCCAAGAAGGAAGAAAATAAAAGGAAAAAAAGGGAAAAAGAAGGGAAAAAGGGAGAAGAAATCCATCTCAAGTGATTAGGGTTTGATTGGCATCAAACAAGTAAGTTCATATGTTGCTTTGAGCTTTTGATTCTAAGTGTTAAACTCCTAGATTTTGGCGATGAAATTGATGCTTAAAGACTCCTTAAATAATGGTTTAACATGCCCTTTGATTCAATATGGAATGGGTATATAGTTATATGAATGAATTTTAATGTTTTAGATGGTGAAAATGAAGTTTAGAATGGGTATTGAGTTGAAAACTCAACTTGATAAATCTTAAATCCAAATAATAAGTTTCTATATTGGATGAATGATATATTTAGGTTATGAAACATGTTCTAATGAAATACATATGTTGATTTAAGCTTAAATGATGAATTTTAGAAACTATGGAATGAAAAGTTACATATTTGACCTGATTTCTTCATTTTGATGCTAAAAATGGTAAAAAAATGGGATTACATAATTTATGGAACCTATATAGGGTAAAATACCCTAGTTTTAGGGTATTATTAACTCCCAAAATGATTTGGGAAGATAAGCCCTAAATCTGATTTTATGGATTTTATGAAACGATGTCCAAATGGGGTGAAAACAAGACCCGAAATGGGTAAACAAGTTGCTGTTTTGAGAAGTGTTTATTTATGAATGATAAATATGTGTTAATAACATGGATTTGGATTAATAAAAGTGGGGTTAATTTCTGAAAATTCGGATTTATAAAACTGTTTAGGGTTATGTGTCAAAAGACACGTTAAACGTGTGAAAAATGAGTTCCAAAATTGCTGTTTTGGAAATCTATGATTAGTGGATCTAAATTCCATAAAAATACCCTAAATTCAGAGGTAATTAAGGATAATTATAATGCTGAAATATGGATTAAATTTCTGACTTGAAAGATTTTATAAAATGCATCATGTATGTGTTGCCAAATGGGCGTATATGAATGGATAGATACGCATGGATGATAAATGACTTATGAAATTTAATTTTTTGAAAAATGCATGAAAATATGATGAATTTTATGATTATATTTCTGTTTAGATTATATGATGTTAATTTCAAATTTTAGAATTAATTAATGAGGTTTAAGGCAACGACGTATTCTTAAAATGAGCACCAATGTATAAATTTTGGAAAATAAGTAAAAAATGGTGTATGGAAGGTAATGAAATTTTAAATGATAATGATAGGATGATTATTATGTGATTAAATGGTTACCCTATTTATGGGATTAAATATACTGTGTGTTAGTCAATGGAATATGCTAGTATGTGCTACATATGCATAATGACTTGAGAAGTCAAATGAATTATGTGTGTTGATGAAAAATGGGTTGGAAAACTAAGTGAGATCAAGAAAAAGGAATATATGAAAAATCATATTATTCTCATGTAGGCAAGGGCAAAGAAAAGCTGATTCAGAAAGCTAATGTGAGACAGGTAAGCAAGCAGCTTTTTAAATGAGTTTTGTTTTAAATGCTTTCCAAGTTATTTAAGGATGGTCATTCCTTGTCTATATGCGTATTGAAATAAATAATTGCTTACTGTTTTGCAATTATGCATGAAATGTGATGAAACATGAGTTTATGCGATGTTTCATTGAAATGATGTTTAAAGAGGGATGATGCAAAGAATTCTTTACATGAGAATGACAAGTTCCATGTGTAAGGAGGTATATAATGCTAGGGTAAATAAAAGACACGCGTGGAATGAAAATCAAGTAGGCTAGTCGAGGTAGTAAGTGGACAAGGAGTCTCCCTTGACATTGCCAAGTCGGAGGGTCCGGCGCTAAGGATGGAAAGGATCATGTCATGGAAAAATATTTTCCGTGCTAGCATACCCTCACATGAAGGATAATGTCATCAATGGAAATGATGAATTTGCACATCCAAAGTTTATAAAATGTTTATGAAATGTGTATGAATGATTTATGAAAGGTTTTGCTCCATAGTTAGTTGATTACTTGATAAGTCTCTACTGAAGTGTGGCGCCCCGAACCGAGGCATCCACATAGTCCTTACTCCGGGATCTTGTCGATTGGTAAGTGTGAATCAGGATTGTTGCCCTGATCACGCGGCGGGTTCTTAATTTGGATCTTGTCCAATTTTTTTCTTTTCTTTCGTCACATAAACATATACTCATCATCATTCATAATGGGCTTATCCATAACATCATAAATCGTCAACTTCTCATATTATTCATAACTTCACAATTTTATACAACCTATGTCCATTTTCATCATTTCCCATTAAGGAATCTATTCATACAAAAATCTATTAACCTTTATAGATTCCTCTTTTCCTTTAGCAACACATGCCCTTCATTTCTTGACTTTCCCTACACCTGTCTGAGGTTGGGAAAATAAAATATGAGTCGAAACTCAATCAACCTTGTTTTACTTGGTTATATGGGAACATAACAATTAACTAAAATTTGGTTAGGTTTGTATGTGTTGGAAGACATATTAGAATATAAATGAACCTAGATTAATAATATCTACACAACTAACTTAAATAAGACCAAAATAACATAACTATGAGTTAATGAATTCATATCCCCACTTATCTTCAGCGGTATCCACTCCATTTTGCTTATTTATTATTTTACTTAGTTTAGTTTGAATTGAGTTCTTTGAAAACAAATTTCATTTAATGACCAATTCACTTAAGACAATTGAATTTCAAGGTGCTAATTTGTTTAACACGATCTTCATAGGAACAATACTCTACTCAATATTTATTACTTGATCATCACGTATACTTGCGTTAAAAGGAACGAGCAGTTTAATTAGATGTATACACAACTTGTTAAGTTTTTGTGTTGAGTCCATAGGCAAAAAAAAAAGTAGAAAATGTATGTAAAGTTCAATAGGCCATAACTTTTAATCCCGGAGGAGTTACGGGAGCCACCGCCTATCAATAGAAAGCATTTTTCAAGCTCGTTGATGTGGAAACCTGAGCTTGCTCAGTTGAGCTCATTTTCAATGCCAAAATCTTCCATATTTGCACATTTCATGGTCATTGAAGTTCTATATGCTTTTTTACTACTTTTATGTGAAATCTCACACGTGCGATACTCCAAATGAAAGGAGTTATAAATACCTCTTTTAAGGTTTGAAGAAGATAACTTGTAGGGATCATCGCTATTGAGAAAGGGAGAGAAAAAACAAGAGCTTCAAGGAATGAGAGAAGAGTAAGTGGAGAATAAGCTGATTCCTGCAAATTTATTGAATTTCATCTCCTCTTCTCATCTCCCTTCATTTTTGTTATTCTCCTTACTTGGGATGATTGTAAACTTAATTTTAATAGAAATTGAAGTCATGTTTATGGGTTGAATCTTTCCATGGTGGGAGATATGTAGGATTTGATATCATAGACCATGTTATTTCGTTTCTTTGTGGTTGAGTGAGAAAATGATTATGTTGTAGTTTATGATGTTTGAGATTACCTTTATATATCATGCTTCATGCATTTATAAGCTTTGCAGCCTTGTAGATTGATTAAATATTCAGATTCATGCTTTAAGAAGTAGAATTTGGATAAAAACAATATATAAGCCACAAGTTTTTCAACTCTTATTTGTATTGGATGTTAATATGGATAGAAATATACTTATGAATCTTGTGTAATCTTGATTAATTTATGTAGTTATCAACAAGTTTTATTTAGTTGCATGGGAACATAACAATTAATTGAAACTTGGTTAGGTTTGTATCTGTTGGAAGACATATATGTATATAAATTAACTTAGACTAGTAATCTTTGTACAACTAACTTAAATGGGACCAAAATAATATAGCTATGAATCGATAAATCTATATCCCTGCTTGTCTTAATCATCTCAAAGCAATCTCAGTCGTATGCAGTCCATTTTGATTATTTGCTAATTTACTTAGTTTAGTTTGAATTGAGTTCTTTCAAAATAAATTTTATTTAATTGCCAATTCACTTAGGACAATTTAATTTTAAGTTGATAATTTGTTTAACACAATCTTTGTGGGAATGATACTCTATTCACTCTTTATTACTTGACTAGTACGCATACGTACATTAAAACGAGCATTTTAATCAGATATATACGTAGCTCGTTGGGGGGGGGGGGTTTGGCGGTGCTTAATCTTGATACCAACCAAGGTGTTGCCTATTCTCTCAATTTCACATGGTATTATCATTTCCCCTCTTTTTTATCTTAGGTTTTGGATCTGTGAAACTTGTTGGTTTAGCCCTCTTATTTTCCAGCTTTGGGATTCAACTAGTTCGGTGATCTTCACTTTAGCATCACTAGTCCGAGTACTAGTGTGTGTTCGAGCGAGGCTTGCCTGCTACTTGATATCTGAGTCCTTTGCAGCACCCCTTCACTTTGCTTGGCAAGTGGACCAAGAGTGCCTAAAACATTCTTTTGCCAATGGGTTCTCCGAATGGCATTAATAACACACTGAGTGTTTATGAGGATTTTTCATTATTTTGGTTAGTATCCAAGTTGAAGTTTTTGGTTTTAACAATGTCGTTCTCTTGCTAGAGACACTTCATGCTCATTGGCATGAGCTTTAAGCCGCCGTAAGACTAGTGGTTTTTGCATAAGATTTATCATCAACGGAAGCTAACCATGTTGGACATAGAGATCACCTTACTAAAATTAAGGAATAAAGACTCCCTGTTACAAAGGAAGAGAAAGACAAGAAGATAATTGCCAAGGAGATTCATGCCTCTATATCAATGAGGCAAGCTGAGGTCCATTGTATTATCACATCTATTTTCATAAATAGATGTAGAATGAATTCATTGATTTCAATCTCTAATGAGCTCCAAGCCGAAGTTGATCATCAAAAAGTGAGAATTTCTTCAGAAAATCGAGATATCTCTATTTTGGAGGCTAAAGTAGAAGAGCTTCGTGCGCACATAGTGACTCCAGCAGATGTGATGAATTCTCTTCAAATTCTTACAGGGTCTTTCCCTTCTATAAGAGAGACCATAATGGCTTGTTTGTAGATCTTTGACTTGTAACTATTTTATGGATAATATTTTTTCAAGTAATTTCCATTTATTATTATTTTAATTTGACTTTTGCAATTTGCAATTTCATTGTGTCATTGCCATAAATCTTTTCAACAATGTCAGATCCTTCCCATTTAGGTTCAAACTTGCCGATAAGTTTGCCCCCAGCCATGAGCTCTATTTGCAACTTTAGCACCAGATCACCTCTCTTAAATAAATGATGATACACGACTTTGTTGTATGCTTTAACCATTCGAGCTTGATAGAGTTCAATTCATTGTTGCAGTTGGACCCACATTTCATCTAGCGCCTCAAGTTCGTCAAAGCGAATCTTAGCGCGTTGGTCAGTAGTCAACCCAGAATGGATAGTGATCCTTAAGGATGCTAATGTTGGAAATATGAGGAAAACTAGCTAAATCTATGTTTTGATGATTAACAAATCAATTTGAGAAAGTCTTGGCTAC
>JAXCLR010000092.1:30878092-30889025 GCA_035584095.1 Annona squamosa
ATTAAATTTTTAATCACCCTTCTTAATTAAACCCTAATTGCAAAATATCATAAAATCTTAAAATCATCCAAAAATTCTATTTAATCATAGATATAGGTCCAAGGCATACATTGGACCCTGCTTAGGTTAGGGTTTCACATCACATTCAACAACTTCGACTAGATAAGAAAGGCATAAAGTTTCATTAGTCAGAGCACTGACTAATGCATCTCTAGCCTTTTGTAATAGTTGCAAGGTGTCATAGATACCGAGCCAAGCAAGAAGTCACTTCTAATGGCCAAGTACGTTATAACTAAGTGATGACTTTTCATGACTATTTGTTATAGGCTATTTTGGTTGAGTGCATGTTTCCTACATTGGAGCTTTACCCTTATTTTATGGTGTAACTTGACCAAATCTAAGGATTGTGAAAACATCATCTTCGACTTGCACTATATTACTGGAGGCAAATTCTTGAATGTCTATGGATAATGCTCATGAGATGTCTAAGAAGAATACTTGCATTCGTGAAATTTCTGGGAAATACCCCTTCGTTGACCTAATGCAGTGATGGACCATAGTTTCTTCTTTATCAAATTGCTAGTTGATTATCCTGTAGTTAATCCTTTTGCAAGATGTAATCACATTGAGATTCCCTTAATAGAGGATGCATTACTTCAATCATCTCTGGGGGAACCCAGTGTCATATTCATGGAACCTTTGAATAAACAAATCAGCCAGCCCTTCCCATGAACTAAATGCTTCCTCTAGAAGTGAGGAGATTCAGAGAAGGACACAACTATCATATGCCAAGCTTAGGACAAAGTATGCAAGTGCAAATTGTTTCGTTTGTCCTATTTGATAGACCGTGAGTGTATAGTCATACAAGTGTGTGGCAAAATATACTTATGATTGTCATGAAAGAACTGTATATGTGGCAAATCATAGCTTAATTCTTTAGACAAGAAGGGGAACAATCAAAGAATGTGTGCATCATTTATCTATAGCACATGTACAGCTTGGAGTAATTCATTCTCTTAAAATTTTGAGTATCACTAAAGATTGCATTTTGTCTGGAACCTTCACTCCAACCCATCGGATTGCCTTCATAAAATTTTTGACTCCAAAGGTTTTGTACCCATTGTATGAAGGAGGACATACTGCATCCGAGAGGTATTTTAATACCATTTCAAGTTTAGGCAACCATATGGCAAGGGAAGCACTTCATGAGTTATCCCTGAAGTAATTTATATAATAGACGATGGACTCTTGAATATATTATATTTCCCTCAAATAATTGCCAGGGAACTAATCTCTCTGCCTTGATAAAAAGTGGATCAAGAACACATCCATAAAGATTATTCAATTTGTAGCCTCTTCGAGATGATTGTCATGATACCAAGGCATCACCAAGTCCCCAAGTGAATAGAAAAAGTATTTTACTCTAAACACCTAAGATGCTGACAGTGGCCGAGATTCATACAAGTAGGTGAAATATAGTTTATCAGTGACATTTCAACCTCAAACTTTTTGTAGTTGGGGATGGGAGGTGAAGTAACCTTTTACTGCTTGTAGGGTTGATTTGTCTGGAGTAATACTCGACAACCTTAAGCTTCCATGTTTCTTCTTTACAAATAGCACTGGAGCTCCTCAAGGTGATACACTGGGTCTGATAAATCCCTTATCTAAGAGTTCCTGTATTTGAGTTCTCAACTCAATCATCTCCACTGGTGCCATTTGAGAGAGAGTCTTAGATATCGGGGTTGTGCTCAGCATGATATCAATTATCATATCCATTTCTCTTTCCGAAGGTAACATGGTTAATTCCTTTAGAAAAACATCTAAAAATTCCTTAACTATTAGGATTTGATCTATCTTCACCTCCTTTCCTTCTTTTACACTAACTGATACCAGATAAGCTTGACATTGTTGGTAGACCATCCTAGCCACTTTCATAGATGATATCAATACAGTGGAATCCTCAAGCTGCCTTAGCTTGCTAATGGCCACACCCTTTCCTAAATCCACTTTAAATTGTACCTTATTGTTCTTACAAATCAATTGTGGCTCCCCATTGGCTTAGCTAATCTATTCCTAAAATCACATCGAATTCAGTCATTGGCAATAGGATTAGGTAGGCTTCTAAAATGATGGACCATATCCTAATCGGGCATGCTTTACATACTTGGTTAGAGCTAGCTAATCATAGAAAGAAGATTCTACGTGAATGATCTTATTTGTTTCCTCTATAGACAGTGCATGTGTGGTTATATATTGGCAAGCTATGAATGCATAAGTAGCAACAGAATCAACAAAGCTATTGCCGAATTTCCCAAAATGTAAACCATACCTGTAACCACCTTTTCTTCTTGCTCCTATGACTCCGTCCGGGTCAATGCATGCACATGCACCAGATTCATAGAGCTACCCTATCTATTAGCTACTCCAATTATCCTTGGTTGGGTTGGTCTTCCACGCCCTTGTGACATTTGTGCTTTGTTTGGACAATTTGGGACAATGTGCCCTACCCAATCACAAACATAGCATTTGATAACCTTAGCCTCTCCTGTTCCACATTCCTTGGCTGTGATACCCGGACCCAAGTAAGGCTTATGCATATGCATTTGCCATATACATATGAATCATTTATGATTTAGCGGAATTATCAATGATTTTCTATTGCAATTTTGATAATTTATTGCAATTATGACAAGTGATTATGAATAATGATTATAAGCCGATATGGGTCAATGTGATTAAAGAGACTTAATGAGGATTAGAAATATTAATATATTGAGGATAATTACCTCATATATTAAAGTTTAATCAATGAAAATTATGTGATGATTATGGATTTAAGATAGCAATTGTTAGAAAATCCATAATTCGACGCCGGGAAGGCGGATTAAGATGAAAATTGAAAGGCGAGCACATAATTTTGTGCTTAATCATATGGAAAGGTTGGATTATGAAAATAATAATGAAATTAAGGTAAAAATCGATCATCACCATCAAAATTCAAAGATGGATTCAAATGGTTATAACTTGAGCTAGAAAAATGTTAGATTGAGATGAAATTTGAAATGAACAGTTAAAATTATGAGATCCATGTAATGAGAGTCTTGGATTTTGCTAATGATGATTGAGTCATGGTTGCATGAAAATGGGTGTATGTTATTGATTTTTTGTTCACCAAAAAGTAAGTTTATGTTAACGTTAAAGTAAGGTAATTAATTATATTTTTAATGGTAAAAATTAGGTGTCGAAAGGAGATAATGACACATGGATTTTATAAATTAATTAAAATGACAAAATCCATGATAAAATTTAGTGATTAATGACATGATTTAAAGGCTAATGGATTAGCTCAAAGGAGCTTAAAAAGGTGGCCCACACATGGACGTGAAAGGGGGTTGTTTGCATGAAATTTTGATTTTTAAGAATTACAAAATATGTAATTAACTGAACTATATGACAAAAGTGGTTAATGGTATTGATTTTGAATGGATTTTGTGGCACAAAATGACAAAAATGCAAAACATAAGTGACATTCAAATAATGGACAGCAATATGGGAGCAATGAAAAGGTCACATCCAAGTTACTTTTTGGATTTATTATTTTTATTTTTTAATAGCTAATTTGATCCCTAAACGAGCTCCTAACTAGGGTAATTAAATATCCATTAATTAAAGGGAAATTAGGTGTGGAAAATGGCACAAAAGCTGCTGCATTTGACGTTGAATGCATGGACATTAAATGGATAGCTTTGGTAATGTGGACATGCAAGGGCTGATAGGTGAATTTTTATGATTTTTTTAATAAAGTAAATGGTCCCCTAAGTAGCCTATTGCCTAGTGTGATTAATTACCCATAAATTAAAGTCAAATTCATTGTGAAAAAATGGTAAAACTGCTGCAAAGTGGACGTGAATGATAGACAGATTTGTGGTTCCTTAATGACATGGATTTTGTTGGATTTTTAATAGATAATTATCTAATTTAAATGGACCATATTTTTCTATGTCATTAAAGGGGATAAATATATATTTAATTAGCTGCTAAATGATGTGGCAAGTGGGTCCCACAAGGCTAGAAAATCGAGCATATATATATGAGTACACGTCCATAGGGTCAAAGGTTGGAGAGAGAAAATATTCTAAGGAGCAAAGCTCCAAATTCCACAAGTGCACGACCCCTTATTCCAGAAACATGAAAAGGAGAAAAAGAGGAGAAACAGAGAAGGAAAAATAGGAAGAAAGAAGATGAACCAAGCTAGGAAAAATGGAATCCAAGTTTGAACCAATACATGTAAGTATACCCCTTGATTATGGGTTGAAAATCATGGATGAAATTTCCTTAAATTCGCATATGATGTTGCTGTTTTGATGTTTAATTAGATTACATGATGATTCATGATTTAATGAATTACATAAGTTGATTTGGGCTTAAGTTATGGATTTTAGAAAGGATATGAATTAGGGTTACACGTATGACCCGATTTTCATATTTTTATGTTAAAATTGATATGTGGATTAGCCCAAATAATTTAAGGATGATTAAGAGGGTAAAATACCCTAGATTTAGAGCATGCTGGACGTTCAAGGTGGGTTGAAATATGTGGCGTGCCAGCCCGAGCGTCACAACCTTACCTCAAGATCGTTCGACTGGTAAACATGATCAGGATTGTTGCCCTATCACACGGCAGGTTTTAATAGATATTTATCCAATTAAATATCTTTTCATAGCAGTTTAATTCCTCATATGTTCATTTCATGCATATCGGAGTCATTTCCATCCAATAATGTCATAACTAGACATGATTTTCATAACATATTTCAAACCATCTCATAAATCAGATGTCACTGTATGTATCATCACAGATGTCACATAAAACATCAAAGTATTTACAATTATACGACATAAGTTTTTCATTAACAAGAAACTTATAATGTCTTCCCATTTCTCCAATAGATGGCTCCTGCTTCTTTGCCAGGTCTCATCTTTCACCTGTCTATGGGTTTGGAAAACAAAACGTGAGTTGAAATTCAACTCAATAAGGAAGCTTAGGATTTCCATGCAATTCATTTTGATAGCAACATTCTTTAAAAATATTTCTCTCCATTCAGTAGAGACACTTAGCAAGTGATAAACTACCTGCGGAGCAGAAATTTTTTCATAAAACTTATATAAATATTTCATGAAAACCATTCATGAAAAACCGTTCACGTAAACCATTCGTAAACATTGGATGTGCAAATTCATCATTTCCATTGATGACGTTATCCTTCATGTGGCAGTACGTTAGCATGGGGAACCCTCTTTCATGACATGATCCTTTCCATACTTGGTGTCGGACCTTCCGACTTGGCAACATCAAGGGGGACTCCTTGTTCACTTGCTACCTTGACTAGCCTACTTGATTTCCATTCCATGCATGAGTTTTAGTCACCCCGGCATCTTATACCCTCTTACACATGGAACTTGTCATTCTCATGTAGAGAAGTCTTTACACCATCCATTTCGAAACATCATTTCAACGAAACATCATATAAACTCATGTTTCAACACATTTCAAGCATAATTGAAAAACCATAAGCAATCATTTATTTCAATAGAAATAAACATTTCAATACTCATATAAACAAGGAATGACCATCCTTAAATACCTTGTAATGAAAACCAAAATCATTTAAAAAGCTGCTTGCTTACCTCGTTTGCTTAGCTTTCCGTTTCGCTTATCCCTTTGCCTTTGCCTATACATATAAGAATGTTATAACATTCATATATTTCCTTTTCTTGCATTCAACTCAGTTTTCCAACCCATTTTTATTAATATACATAATTCCTTCGACTTCTCAAGTCGTTATACCCATATAGCACATACTTATTATAAGAGCTTTTACACACCCTATTTAATCCCATAAATAAGGTAATCATTCAATCACTTAATGATTATTCAATAATCATTATTTAAAGGTCCATCACCTTCCTTAAGCCATTTTTCACTCCTTTTCCAAAATTCACACATTGGTGCTAATTTTAAGCATACATCCTTGCCTATGCCTCATTAATTAATCCCAAAATTTGAAATTACATCATGTAATTCTAAACAGATATATATTCACAAAATTTATCATATTTTCATTCATTTTTACACAAAACCAAATTACGTAGGTCATTTACTACTCATGCATGTCTATTCTTTCACATATAGCCATTTAACGGCACATATATGAGGCCTTTCATAAAATTTCCCAAGTGAGAAATTTAATCCAAATTTTAGCATGATAATTATCCTTAATTACCACTATAATTAGGGTATTTTTATGAAATTTAAATCCACTAATCATAGGCTTCCAAAACAGCAACTTTGGAACCCATCTTTCACCCAATTAACATGTCTTTTGACACATAACCTTAGGCAATTATATAAATCCGAAATTTCAGCATATAATTAAACTTTTCTTAATCCATATTTACGGATTTAATACATATATCAATTTGGATCATTTTTATATAGGTTTTATATTTATTTTTGATTTTCTTGTCAAACTATCCACATATGCTGAAATCAGGCGTACTAAAATCTCAAAATCTTGAATTAATATCAAATCAAGTATTTTGATATAAAATTTCTACCAAACCTTAATAACTACATATGTTAACCAAAATAAATATTTTCAGCACAAAATATTAATCATTTATATTTATTTTGGTATTTTTACCTTGCTGGACAGCAGAATCCATTTGTAGTCAGCCTGAATGAGGTTAATTATGGGGTATATTTATACCCATAAAAACCAAAATTTTATTTTATTATGTGATCCTCAATATGTCTTATATATCATATAAATGTTTTAGCCTAAAATTCCTTGTACACAAATTATTAAAAATCCTTTGGTGCAGTTGATCCTGCCGCCCGTACAACCCCGTTCAAGTTGATCTTCTCGGATTTTTAATTTGCAACTGGATTATCCTTTTAGCTGAAAATTTGGTCGTTCCTTAATCACCCCATAATTATTCTTACCAAAATGTTTCATGCTAAAATTAATCCATTTACTATTTCGTTCATATTTTAGTTTATAACATCATATAACTTTCTGATTTGAGGCACAAAATCAAGATTAACATATACTTACTTGATTAATTGATAATCCCTCCATTGAGCACTTGAAATTTCCTTCTTTTCCTCTTCTCCTTGCTGGGTTTGATGTGCCCTAGCTGCTGCCTTTGGAGAAAATCCCTATTTTCTCCCTTTTTCCTCTCCTCTCTCTCTCTCTCTCTCTTTTCTCTTCTCTTCTCTCCTTCTCTCTCTCTCCTTCTCCCCTACTTCTGGAACATCCAGCCCTTGTTCTCCTCTCTTTCCTCATTTTATTTTCCACTTTCTTAGTGCTCATGCAATCCCATAGGCATTGTAGTAAATTCTATTTTTACTTTCCACAATTGCCCTTCTTTACTTAGCTCTTAAGCAACTTGTTACTTGCTCTCCAAGAAACCAACTTCCCATGATAATTATCTTAATCCATTTCATTCATCTCATAGATTTCATAATTTTATTCCATCGTTTCAAATTTCATCTCAAACCAACGTTTCTATGTCAAGTTATAATCACTTGAATTTAGGAATAAAAATAATTAATTATTACCCTAATCCCATCTTGATTCCCTTAATCCAATCCATTCATAAGATTGGGCCCACCTTTGTGAGTTTACCTTTCAAATTTCATCGAAATCCGCCTTGTAGGCGTCAAGTTATGAATTTTCCATCATTTTTTACCTTAATTCCATAATTAAACTTTAATCTCCATAAATTAAATAATGATTATTTATATGATTATTCATGACATCTTGTCACCATTAAATCCTCATTAAGCCCCTCGGGTCATATCGACTCACTTTGGGGCCTCCGGCGACTAAATTTTTAATCATAGTTTCCAATGGAAACCCTAATTCAAAATATCATAAAATTCTAAAATCATCCAAAATTTCCATTTAATTCACATGTAAGTCACATGTTCATGTTCAATGCACACATTAAATCCTCCTTAGGTTGGGGTTTCACAAAATAATTGCCCTAAATCTGATTGTAGGGGCATATATGTGGACGTCCAAAATGATGCAAAAAGGATATACAAAATACATATGGAAGTTGCTGTATACAAGCAAACGAATTTTGGATTATTAAATATGTCTTAATACTCTAAATTAGAGTGAAGAAAAGCATGATTAATTGCTGGAATTAAGTGATTAGAAAACTGTTTTGAATTAAATGTTAAAAAAAGAATATGAAAGGATGAAAAATGGGTTCTAATGTTGCTGTTTTGGAATCCTATGATGAATGGATTAAAATTATAAAATTAAACCATAAATTAAGTGTTAATTAAGGGGTTTAATTATGCTGATTAAGGACTCAAGTTGCTCATTTGAAAAAATTTATGAAACACATGATTTATGTGTTGAGAAATGGACACGTATGGAGAGATAAGTTTAAATAAATGAGGAATGATTCATGTGAATTGTTAAAATGAAAAAATGCATAAAGAAGTGATGAAAAATGTGGATTATGTCACTGTTTTGATAAATAATGATAATCTTAAATTTTGAGATTATTATATGATGCCTAAGCTATTAATTAAGTGCTTAAAATGAGCACTGATATGTGAAAAATAAAAAATATGTTAAAAATGGTAAATGGAGGTAATGAACCTCCAAATGATGATTTAATGAATGGTTATTAAATAGATGTAAGTTTACTCTACATAAAAGTATTAAAATAAATGAATAGATGACTTGTATAGGCTATGTTAATACATATGAACACCCAACTTGAAAGACAAGTGAATTAAGGTAGCGTAATGCAAATCCAAATGAACTTATATAGGTTGGAAAACCTAAGGAATATAAGTATTTGAAGATAATGCAAATAAATTAAATGTAAGGTAAAGGCAAGTACTTAGCCAAGGGCAAGGAAAAGAATAGAAGGAAAGAGATTATAGTCATCTCAGGTAAGCAAGCGAACTTTTCAAATTATGGATTTTTCCTTATATGTTGAAATGATGTTTATGTCAATGTTTTTATGATTATGTTTTAATGAATGGGCAAGTAAAAGTTTTGAAAATTGATGGCTTTAATGAAAAGCCCCAAGTTTTGAAAATGTCGGCTTTAATGAAAGGTTGTAAGTTTAGAAAAGGATGACTTTAATGAAAAACCTTAAGGTTTGCTTCATGGGAAGCAAGCGACAGTTCTTAAGATAAATGTTTTATCACAAGTGTTGCCAAAGATTGGCAATACTTTATGTTAATGAAATTGAGAAATTTGCTTATGAGTAAGCAAGTTCTCCATGATGATTGTTTTAAAGGATTTTATTAATTTATGTCAATGGTTTTAGGAATTTGCTTTTAAGTAAGCAAGTTCTTTACGATGTTGTTTCAAAAGTATTTTATAAGAAAAAAGAAATTTTTTCCTTTTTTACAAAGTAATTTTAGCAGATAAGATTTTATTTTCTCTTATAATGTTTTATGATAAATAGCTAAGTTTATGAAAGAAAAAGAAAAAGTGATTTGATTTATGGAAAAAGATTGATTTTTCTATCTTATGATAATTAAATATAAACGATGCCTTGGACAGAGTCCATACGTCTTGAAATGATATTTGAAAAGTTTTGATTTCCTTTAGACAAGGAAATCTATGATGAAAATGTCTTCAAAATATTTTTACAAATGTTGTTGAATGAGATTTAAGGATGACCAACTTAATAAGTTAATTTTATAAATGGTTTGATTTCAGGTTGCTAAATGGCATGCAAAAGACTATGCAATCCCCCTTTATGTAAAAATGGTATAATAGATATGTAGACAATAATTTAATCATCAGGGTGGTTAAAAAGGGGATAGCATAATTGCATAACTTTTGTAAGCAAAAAGGGCCTGAAATGGAAACCAAGAAAATATTAGAAAAATACATGGTCTATTTTTGAAAATCCAAAAGTTTTGGAGTTAGTTTATAAGGGTTTTAAGATGTATGATTTTTCAAACATTTCAAATATTTATCAAAATATTTTACTCAAAATGATTTTAAAAGAATTTAAGGAAGGTCATCCTAAAACTAAATTTCAAATGACAACTTGTTTAAAGTAGGTGCCGCTCGCTTTACAAGTTGACACGGACTACGGTCTATGATGTGTTTTTAAAAATAATTTTTAAAGATACGGACTTTGGTTTGTGATGTTTTGTAAGTATGGATGCAGGCTGCAGTCTGAGATCCTTGTTTAAAAGGACATGGCTGCGGTCTGTGATTCTTTAAGTCAAACGGACTACGGTCTATTAGGATGATGTATGGTGCACCAGTACAAGGAATAGGCCACCTGTAGAACACGGTCGGGATGGCCGGGGCCCACTCTACATATGGCCAAGTTGCTAAGGGATGATAGGAGGCCAATGTTGGAAACAATGTTTAAAACAAAACAAATTGACCAAAACATGAGTTTTGATAATTAACAAAGTCAAATTTGAGTATAAAGTGATTACTAATGATTATGTTGAATGTTTTAAGGAATGAAAACAACCAAGTCGATTCCCAAGTCATCTTGGACTTCGACTTAGGGTGAAGTCGATCCCAAAGTCGGCTTGAGGTTCTCAAAGTTCAAGACACAGGTTCAAGGTCATTTCAAGATGAAGACTAATATAGAACTAAGCAAGCAAGGTGCATACAAACTTTCAAGCTCTTCAAGACTCATAAGATTTTCAAAATGTGAAGACAATCTAGAATGAAGATAATTGAAGGAAAGAAACTAAGCAAGCTAGAGAAAAATCAAACAAGGATCAAACTAATTCTGCACAAGGACTGGTCAAGTCGTACCCCAAGTCGACTCCAAGATCAACTTGAGGTCAAGTCTGAAACCAAGTCGACCTAGAACTCAGACTTGGAAACTGCAGAGCTGCCGAAGTCGCACATGA
>JAXCLR010000092.1:30928548-30951597 GCA_035584095.1 Annona squamosa
TCATTCTAAATCCATGTCCTCATTTGGTTCAAAATCATTAAGCACATCATTAATGCTAACCCATAACCCTAATTGCCATAATTAGCAAAAAAATCATAACATATCTTCATAATTCCATAATGCATAACAATCATTAAATACATGTTAAGTGCATACATATGGCCTACGTGGGTTAGGGTTTCACATTATTTCTTGAACATCTCATGTACTTTCATCTCAGCAACTTATATGTATATTTTAAAAATATAAAAATCATAAATATGCACCAAACAGCCCCTTTGGACGTCCCCTTATTGCCACCTTAGCTATGTTCTTGTAGCTTCATCATGGTGGGCATTAAATGGCTAGATAATTCATGCATTTATGCATTTCGAATAATTGCACAAAATCCCTAAGGAATGGCCTGCACTTGCCACCTCAAATTCCAATCCCATCATGCATTTGTACTTGGTACTCTAGCCTTCATGGAAAGTTACTTTTGAGGAGCATTTAGTCGACTATGCTCACCTTTTTCAATGCAGGTATTTTTCTCTTTCATGCTTAATCCAAGCCATTTAAAATAAACATCTCACAATTTCATTCAACCATTTCAAATTTCATCTCGATCAGAGTTTCCTAGCTCTCGTGATATATGTTGAAAGTTAACGGTTGAAATTGAAATTTGATTAATAATTCATAATTCTCATTTCATCAAGAATTTTCATAATTAACAAATTTTTTTTTCAAATTTCACTTGAATCTGCCTTATAAGCATTGAGTTATGAATTTTCCAATATGTTTCCATTAAACTTGTCAATTACCATAATAATTCCCATAATTCATTTTTAATAATGGAAAATGATTTTTTCATGATATATTTGCATATTTACATCACAAATAATTTATTCTAAATCCATTGTCTCATTTTAGCTCAAAGTGATTAATCACATCATTACTGCTAATCGATAACCCTAATTGCTATAATTAACAAAATTCATAGAATACCTTGAAATTTCATAAATCCCAAATAAACATCATATACATGATTGATGCATACATATGGGTCCTAAATGGGTTAATTTCATCAAAGATTTTCATAACCTAATAATTCCACAATACCAAACCCAACATTATCAACTTCCATATTAAATTTCACTTGAATCTATCGTATAGGTGTTGAGTTATGATTTTCAACTTAGCTTGATAATTATCATTTAAATTCACATAATTCATATTAAATAATTTAAAATGATTATACATGATGTATTTGCATATTTCAATCAACAACAATTTACTCTAATCCCATTGTCCCATATTAGCTCAAAATGATTACTCAAACTATCATTGCTAATCCTTAACCCTAATTGCAAAAATTAGCAAAATCACATAATCATTCAAAATTTAATAATTACACGTATAAATGTCATACACATGATCAATTCATACATGTGAGTTCTACATTGGTTGGGTTTCACAATCCTCCTCCCTTATAATAAGTTTCGTCTCGAAATCGTCTATTCTTTAAATAATTGGGGGTATTTTCGTTTTACTTCTTCTTTTAGCTCTTAAGTGGCTTCATTTGGATGCTAGCTTGATAGCTATTGTTATATGCGAATTTTGCAATTGATAGATACTCACTCATAATCCTCCAAACTCCAATGTGTACATACGGAGCATATCTTCAATGATTTGGTTCACCCAGTGCGTTTGTCCATCTGTTTGAGGATGAAAGGTTGTGTTAAACTTGAGTTAGGTGCTTAGGGTTTCATGCAAGATTTTCCAAAACCTCGACATAAATGTCGTATCTCGATCTGAGATAATTGACTTTAGCACTCCATGGAGTTGTACGACCTCCTTTTATAAACCTTAGCTAGTCTTTCTGCCGTATAAGTCCTTCTTATAGGTAGGAAGTGCACAACTTTTGATAACCTATCTACAATTACCCATATGGAATCGTTTCTTGCTTGGGTCTTAGGTAATCTTTCTATAAAATCCATGGTGATGTCGTCCCATTTTCATTCAGCAATTTCTAAAGACTATATCTTTCCAGACACTCTTTGGTGATTCGCTTTCAACCGTTGGTAGGTTGAATACTTAGCCACATATTCAGTGATCTCTCTTCATATTATTCCACCAATATCCTTTCCTGAGATCCTAATGTGAAACCCTAACCCATGTAGAACTCATGTGTATACATGGATCATGTATATGATATTCATTTATGAATTATTGGATTATTAAGGCATTATATGATTTTTGTTAATTATTGCAATTAGGGTTATGGTTTAGCAATAATGATGTGATTAATCATTTTGAAAATGAGACAATGGGTTTAGAATAAATTATTTGAGATTTAAATGTGTGAATATATCATGAAAAATTATTTTCCATTGCTTAAAATGAATTATGAGAATTACTAATGAAATTGAGAAGTTTAATGGAAAAACATTGAAAAATTCATAACTCAACACCTATAAGGGGGATTCAAGTGAAATTTGAAATGAAAATCATTAATGTTGGCTTGGTATTATGGAATAAATGGGATATAAAAATTCTTGATGAAATGAGAATTATGATTTGTTGATCATATTTCAATTTCAACCGTTAACTTTAAACGACCATAACGGGAGCTAGGAAACTCGGATTAAGATGAAATTTAAAACAGTTGAATGGAATGGTGTGATGTTTATTTTGAATGGCTTGGATTAAGCATTAAATGTTGAAAAATTTTCTGCATTGTTTAGCATGGTTGACTAATGCTCCACAAAAGTAACTCTCCATTAATACTAGAGTACCAAGTGTAAGTGCATGATGGGAATGGAATTTGAGGTGGAAAATTGCAAGCCATTCCTTGTGGATTTTATGAAAATAATTGAAGTGCATAAATATGAGAATTATCCATCCAATTGATCCACAAAATGATGAAGCTACAAGAGCATTGCTAAGGTGGCAACATTGGACGTCCAAGGGGCTGTTCTATGCATATTTTTTATTTTTTAATTTTTTAAAAATGCATATAAGTTTCTGGGATGCAAGGAAATGATATGTGCATACAATAATGGAGATTTGCAATAATTAAAAAATAGAAAAAGGCAGGTACATACAGCTAAAAATGTGAACAGCTTGTGATGATTGAAAATGTGATTTTATGTGTTAAGTTGCTATAGTTTTGTTAAATTTATTTAACACCAAATTAATATATAAATTAAAGGGTAATTAGAGGTATAAATTACCCATGTTTTGGAATAAAAAATGGAAAATGGGCAGCAGCTGGACGTGCAAGTTGGAACATTTAGACGGTTTGGATTTTTGGAGCAGTTTTTAATTTTTTGTAAATGGTAAAATCAGATTTTACTTGGCTGTAAATGTGCCACCACATATGGTAGATAAGGGAGCATTTAAGGAGTGTGGAAATGCACCACCAAGTGGGCCCCATAGCTGGAAAAATTCTAGCACTTATAGGCCATGCACATAAACATGGAACGGGTTTTTGGAAATTGTCTAAGTGCTGAAAATGTCCAAGGCAACAGCAACAGCTCACGTCCATATTTCCCTACAAAAAGAGGAAGGAAATCACGGAGAAAAGGAGAAGAAATTGAGAAGAAAAGCATCTTAAAGAATTAGGGTTTGATTTAGCTCAAAACCAAGTTTAAGTCGTTTAACTTGAGTTTTTAAACTCAAAACTTGAAAATGAAAAGGATGCTAAAGGATCAGTAAAATGGTGTTTTAACATGAGTTTTCATGAATATGGAATGTATATTAGATTTTATGTATGAATTTTCAAGTTTAAGATTGATAAAAGTGAAGTTATGCATGTGTATTAAGTGAAAAATCCAAGTTGATAAACCCTAAATCTCCAAGACAAGTTTCTATTTTGGTTTAATGATGTGATTAAGCTATGAATCATGTATCCATGCAATATATATGAAGTTTTATTCTTAAGTGATGAATTTTTGAAGTTATAAAATGCAAAGTGATGATTTTGACCTAATTCCTACGTTTATATGCTAAAAATGCTATGGAAATGGAATTGTATGTTTTATGCATGTTATGTAGGGTAAAATACCCTAGGTTTAAGGTATTAGTGATTCCCCAAAAGATTTGGGAAAAATAAGCCCTAAAACAAATTTTTATGGATTTTAAGAACTACGTCAAACCGATGTGAAACGGGACTAAAAACGTGTAGATAACTTGCTGTTTTGAGAAATGATAATGCATGGATGTTATATATGTGTTTAATCCCTAAATATGGATTAGGAAAAATTGATTTATTTGATGGAAATTCGGAATTATATAACTGTATAGGGTTAAGTGTCAAAAGACACGTAAAATGGATGAAAAATGGGATCCATACTTACTGTTTTGAAAACCTAGGTTGAATGGATTTAAATCCCATAAAGATACCTTGAATTCAGTGGTAATTAAAGGTAATTAAACCCCTAAAAGTGGATTAAATTTCTGAGTTAGCAAATTTTATGAAATACATTATGTTTATGAAATGAGCTTATGTGAATGGATAAAAGTAAATGGGTAATAAATGACTTATGAAAAATGATTTTATGCAAAAATGTATGAAAATGAGATGAATTCCATGATTATACATCTTTTTTGAATGTGGGATGATTTATTTCAAAATTTGAAAATTTTTAAGGAAGCCTAAGATAATAACATGTGCTAAAACAAGCACCGTTGTATGTGTTGTGAAAAATGGATAAATGACAAAGTGAGCCTAATGAACCTATGTATGATGGTTATTGAATGAATTTTATGTGATTAAAATGATTACCCTATGTATGGATTTATACATGTTATGATCTATGGTAGCCGAAGAAAAGTGAAGAAAATGTGCTAATATGTGCAAAATGAGTTATATATGTGTATGATGACTTATGAAGTCAAATAAATGATGTATGTATATAGAATGGGTTGGAAAACTAAATGAAATATGAGAAAAAGAAAGATATGAAAAATCATGTTATTCTCATGTAGGCAAAGGCAAAGAAAAGGTGGTGACGGAAAGCTAAGGAATTCAGGTAAGCAAGCAAATTTTCTAAAGGATTTTTGCTTTTCTAAATTTTTGCCACAAATACAATTTTTTCTTTAACTTGATTATTGAAACTATGAAAATTATTTTTAATGTGTTTAAGGATGACCATCCCTTAGAAAAATTATGTTGAAATGATATTTTACTTTAAATGCAATGTTATGAAATCTTTCTTGAAAAATGATATGGAAAAATGATGCGATCCATGTTTTTTATTGAAAAATCATGCTAGCATGTTAAATATGAATTTATGCAAAAGTTCATGTGCACAGGTTATTAGGTCCACTTGAAGGGTATAAGCGGACCGATTGTCCCCACTTGGTGTGACCAAGTCGCTTGAAACAGGCCCAAGGTTGGCAGCGCCCTCTCTGAAATGAGAGTTAACGTGACGGATGGTCGCTTGGCTAGCTTCCATCCTAAGGGAGATATGGTATTCATGTTTATGTTTTCATATGGCATATTACATATGGAACCCGTGATGGGTACAAGAATTTTTGTTTTAAGATATACCTTTAGACAAGGTATAAGACGTTTTCCAAGTTGATTTTAAATGCAAAATGTTGCCTGAAATGGTTTGACTGTAAAATGTAATAGTTTGCTTATTGAGTTTTGACTCACGATTTTGTTTTCCAAACCCAAAGATAGGTGAAGAATAGGACATGGCAAATGAGCTAGCACCAACTTCAAGAATTCATGGAAAACTCCTATTATGAAATTTATGTGAAATAGTTGTAAAAACATATGCAGTGCTTTATGATGAATAGATGTAAACTATTCGAACGTTTTACATGAAAGACTATGATTTGTACATGTAGTGACATCTGATTTAGGCAAAAGATGAGATGTCGTTGAACAACATGTTTGTATATAATGAATTGGGTAAAATGACTTAGAAATTTTATGAGAACGAAATTATGATAACATGAGTTGTTATATAAACTTTTACATGACCATATTTAATAGGATGAATATCCGACAAGATTTGCTGTGTGACAGGGCAACAATACTGATCATGTTTACCAATCAATACTACCCTGAGGTAAGGGTAGGATGTGACGCTCGGTTTGGGTGCCACACCTAATACATCTTAGTACTCCCTAGGTGAATAGAAAACGAGAAAAAATGTTCCTCCTTAAGGATTTGTTCTTTTAACTCAACTGTATTAGGTATGCAAAGGCGACCCATATACCTATACATACATTGCTCATCAATAGGAAATTCAATCAACCCATTTTTCTTCATTGTCTCTACATGTGCATGCAGGTCTGTATCCTTTTGCTGTGCAGTCTAATCTGTTCAAAAAGTGATGATTGTATGGATAGTTGTGATAATCTTATGTGGACTCCTGGTAGACATACAATCAGTTCCATTTGTCTTATCTCCTTAAGCAATCCTTCCTCCGTAGTGATAAAATGCGCTAGGCTGACATTTTTGCTCAATGCATCCACTACCACATTTGCCTTACCTGGTGGTATAAAATTTTCAAATCATAATCTTTCAATAATTCGAGCCACCTCCTTTGTCTCATGTTCAACTCCTTCTGAGTGAAAATGTATTCCAGACTCTTATGACCAGTGTAAATCTCACATCTTGCACCATATAGGTAATGTCTCTATATTTTTAAGGCAAATACTATAGCTGCTAACTCTAAATCATGTGTGGGGTAGCTTACTTCATTGGGCTTCAGCTATTGCGACCCATAGGCTATCACTTTACCCTTTTGCATCAGGACAAACCCTAATCACTTTCTTGATGCGTCATTATAAACCTCAAACCCTTCATTTCCTTCTAGTAGGGTTAGGATGGGTGCTTTCACTAATCGCTATTTTAATTCTTGAAAACTACACTCGCATTCCTCAGACCATGCATACCTAACTCCTTTACCAGTCAACTTCGTTAACAGGGCTGACAATTGTGAAAACCCTTCGACAAATCTTTTATAATAGCCGGCCAACCCTAGAAAACTTCGAATTTCTATAATGGTCATTAGCGTCGGCCATTTCAATACTGCCTCAATCTTTTGCGGATCAACTCGAATACCTTTTTCAAATATTATATGCCCATGAAATCCTATTTGTTTCAACCAAAATTCATATGTCTTCAACTTGGCATATAATTTTTATTTCCTCAACCTTTCTAAAACCCTTCGCAAATGACTTTCATGTTCTTTCTTAGTTTTAGAGTAAATCAAGACATCGTCAATAAACACAACCACAAATTGATTAAGATAGTCCCAAAAAACTCTATTCATCATATCCTTGAATACAGCAGAGGCATTAGTAAGTCTGAAAGGCATTACCAAAAACTCATAATGCCCATACTTGGTTCGGAATGCTGTTTTATGAGTATCAATCGGACTTATTCTCAATTGATGATACCCTAACTGTATATCAATCTTAAAGAAAGTTGTGGCTTCTTGCAACTGATCGAATAAATCGTCGATCCCGGGCAATGGATATTTATTCTTTCTTGCAACTTTATTTAGCTCCTGGTAATCAATACATAATATTAACTTCCATCTTTTTTTTCCTCATAAACAATACTGGAGCTCCCCAAGGGGATTCACTTGGTCGGATAAAACCCTTATCAAACAATTCCTGTATTTGAGTCCTTAGTTCATTCATCTCAGCTGGCGCCATTCTATATGGAGTTTTAGAAATTGGAGTTGTACTGGACATCACATCAATAGTCATATCTATTTCTTGTTATGGAGGCAACGTGGTTAGCTCCTTTGGAAATACAATAAAAAATTCCTTAACCACAGGTATTTGATTAATTTCTACCTCTGTGCCTTTCTCTACATTCACTGACACTAAATAGGCTTGACATTTTTGTCAAATCATCCTGACAGCTTTCATAGATGTATTTGAACTATCTGGTTACCTTAGCTTCCCAATGGCAATCTCCTTTCCAGGAGTTGCTTCAAATTGCACTTTCTTATTCTTACAGTCTATGGTCGCTCCCCTTTGACTTAGCCAATCCATACCCAATATCACTCCAAATTTGTCATTGATAATAGGATCAAATCAATTTCTAGAGTCAAGATCCTATCCTAATTCGGTAGTCTCTTTTACCGGCAATGCATGGGTGGTCACATATTGGCATACTATGAATGAATGGGTGGTAGCAGAATCAAACAAAGCTACTGTCAACTTCCCTAGAATATAAACCATACTTGTGACCGCGTTTTCCTCCTGTTCTTGAGATTCTATCTGGGGCAGCGCATGCACGTGCCCCAGGTTTGTAGAAGTTCCCTGCTTACTTGTTGCTCCAAGTATCCTAAGCTGAGCTAGTCTTACACATCCTTCAGATGTATGCACCTTGTTTGGGTAATTCGGGGCTATGTGACCAACTTGATCCCATATATAACATTTGACAACCTTCACTTCCCTCGTCTTGCACTCCTTGGTGATATGATCTGTTTAGCCACATTTATAATACTTGTTTGAGCCTTTTAGATACTCGCCTATATGTCGCTTTTGATATTTCTTACACAATGGCGAGCTTTTCCTTATTGGGATTCATTTTCCCTTCCTTACATTTTCTTTTCTAGCTTTCTCCTTCCTAGTTTCCAGTTCCCTAGGACCCATACTGAACATTTTTGAACCCAATCTCAGTTCTTAAGTTCTCAAATCTTCAATTTCCAAAGCCCTTGCTCTCTCAAGGCTTGAAGCATAATCTTTAATCAGCAGTGGGGTAAGACTTTCCCACAGATATGGCCTCAGCCCTTGTTGAAATCTCTATGCCTTATTACCTAGCACATTTGCAATCCAATCCATGGCACATATCTAACCAGAGCATTAAACTTTGTAGTATACTCGGTGACCTTCATCCTCCCTTGATACAATTTTTCAAATTCTATCACCTTTTGACTCTGCAATCCAACAGGGAGGTATTCCTTGTTAAATTCTTCCACAAAAGTTTGCCAAGACACTTCTTCAGGTTGTGGCATTGTGATTAACATCGTCTCCCACCATTCGTGTGCATCCTTTGCTAACAAATGTGTAGCACACAATACCTTCTGACGGTCATTGCAAGGAGATATTCTAAATAATTTCTTAATCTCTGTCATCCATTGCTCTGCTTGGACCGGGTCGGGATCTACGGAAAACTTCGGGGGTCATCATGCTAGAAAGGCATTGATGGCTTTTCTATCAGCTTCCATTAGCTGATTCTCATCCTTAGCAATGCCAATGTGGCAATGGGATCTGCCATTAGAGCAGATCCTCTCTCTATACTACCCAATTGAACTTGTTGGGTCCTTTCCCATAGCATATGAATAATATCGATAGTTTGTGCTGCCTAATCCTTAGTGGCCTGCTGCATTGCTTCCTTCACTGCTGTAGCCACTCTTTCCTGTATGAGTCTAGTTTGTCGTGACTCCGTTTCCTCTTCCAAATCTCTTTCTGGGCTTTCATTATTCCTTCTTTGTTGATTTCTATGATTAAGTCCTTGTGTCACTGGCCTTCCTCTTTTGGGTCGGCTAGACTCGCCAACTTCATGTTGGCTTGGAACCTTGGTCGCTATTTCTTTTCCTTTATTTCTCCTTAATCCTACCCTTGTTTCCACTATTGTGCTAATCTAGGTATATAACAGCACACTTTTCATTTTCAATTAACGGTAGATCATTATATATGCATTTCATTCACAATCAATGTTAAATCATTGCATGTGCATTTCATCATCACATGGTCACAACCAATTCATTCAGTGACAGTCATATCACATCATTCAAGCTCATTCATTCATATATCTAAAATTCTTAAGTTTAGTTATATCAACATACTCATTCATATTCATCATATTCACATCATCACATCCATAGTCAATATATGTAAAAATATAACACACTTCTGTACACACGGCATAACACACACATTTCGCTTATATACATGTCAATCAACTATAAAACTAAAACTATATTGTCATCCAACCACACTTATGCATACATAACTTAAAAAAACAAAAACATATATTGTCTTCGTGGGCCTCTTCTGAGGAATCGTTTACGTCTACGTGGAACTTGTGAGGATGCCTTCGTAATCGTGCTAGTATTGGACCATGCCTAGATCTCATCCTCTCCACTATCATCGTCGTCATCATCGTCCTCCTCTTCCTCCTCTACAAACTCTACTATCTCCTCCTTTACTTCTTCCTCCTCTTCCTCAACGGGCTCAAGGAATTCCATAGGATCGTCATTATCATTATACTCGGCTAGTCAGACAATTTCACCTGTATTCTCCATTATGTAGAGCATGACCTCATTGGGTTTAGGAGCTACAGGTATCTAAATTACTCCCTCAGCACGACACTTTTCAATATAGAGGGTCATATCTATTTCCCGCAGATGGAGTTTATCCCAAGGTGCTCCATAACAAAACTAGACTTAACCGTCCACAAATCTATACCATAGGCCTATGTCAGGTGGTGGGGGGCCAAAGTCTTTCTCCAAAACTCCTGGAGGTCTTGGGGATCCAGTCTATCAGTAGGAACATGAGGAGACCGTGGAACATCGAGGTATGTTCCTGGGAGAACTCGGGCTTTAGGTTCATAAGTTGAAGGCTCACCTATACCTTGCCTATGCTGATCAAGGGGAACATGATAGCTTTCTTGAGAGTGGTCAGGAGTTAGTCTAGGTGAAAACCCGAGGGAACTGTTGGGAATAGTGTAGTGTTGTGCTGGGATCCCCACCACCTATTTATACTCTCCTCCCTTCACTGTCTCCTTTCCTCCTCTTCTCTTTCCTTTTGCAATTCCTCTGCACTCATCATCTTTTTACCCCTATCCGCCATCCGTACAAACATAACAATCAAATTGCATTGCAATAATAATTTATCATCATATGGCATGCATTTCATCATGTTATAAACATACCTAATTATCATATAATCATGCCTATTTTATCACATAATCATGTATAATAATGCATATCTCATCATGTTCTTTCAACTTTCTATACTAAGAAATTTTTCACGCTTATTTACCAATCCATGATTTGATACCAAGCTCTGTGGCGCCCTAAAATAGAGCGTCACATCCTAAGCCTTACCTCGGGATCGTTATTGATTGTTAAACATGATCAGGATTGTTGCCCTGTCACACGGTGGGTTTTAATGAATATTTATCCAATTAAATATATTTTCATAAGAGTTTAATTCCTCATATTTTCATTTCAAGCATAACTAGATCATTTCCAACCATTCATTACATAGTAAAGCATGATAATCAAGAATATTTCATCATTCTCATAATTCAGATGTCACCGCATGTATTAACCATAGTCATCACATAAACATCAAAATAATTACATCCATTCAACACGTGAAACCCAACCTATGCAGAACTCATATGTATGCATTGATCATGTATATGACATTTATATGTGTAATTATTGAATTTTGAATGATTGTGTGATTTTACTAATTTTTGCAATTAGGATTAAGGATTAGCAATAATGCTTTAAGTAATCATTTTGAGCTAATATGGGACAATGGGATTAGAGTAAATTGTTGTTGATTGAAATGTGCAAATACATCATGGATAATTATTTTAATTTATTTAATATGAATTATGAGCATTTGAATGGTAATTGACAAGTTTCGTAGAAAAATACTAGAAAATTCATGACTCAACATCTGTAAGGCGGATTCATGTGAAATTTGCGATGGAAGTTGATAATCTTGGGCTTGGTATTATGAAATGATTGGGTTATGAAAATTATTGATGAAACTAATGTAATGATTTATCGAGCATATCACAAATCTAACCATTAACTTTAAAAGACTATAACTTGAGATAGGAAAATCAGATTGAGATGAAATTTGAAATGGTTGAATAAAATTATGAGATGTGTATTTTGGAAGGTTTAGATTAAGCATAACATGTTAGGAAAATACCTATATTGAAAAAGGTGAGCATGGTTGATTTTTGCGCCTCAAGAATACCATATAATAAATGCTAGAGTACATGGAATAAATTCATGGTTTTAATGGAAAATTAGGTGTCGAATGTAGCTCATTTTTAGGGTATTTTATGCATTTATATAAAATACAAAAATGAAACAATTATCCAGCAATAAATGTCCACCATGATAGAGCTAGAAGAGCTTAAAATGGGCATAGGTAAGGTGGCAAGATGGGAACCTCCATGGGCTGTTGCAACTGTTTAATTTTGATTTTTTTATTTTATAAAATATGCACACATGTATCTGACATGTAGGGACATTGGAATATGCATTCAATCATGCAAATCCCTATAAAAAGAATTATCAAATGGCGTGCATTGATATGCTGAAAATATGGACAGCCTGAAGGGGCAAATGGCGTGCATTGCTATGCTGATTTTCTACCATTTTTGCTAAAATTTTTAATACCAAATTAATGCATGAATTAAAGGATAATTCGGTGTATGAATTACCCTTAAATGGAGATCATTAAAATTTTGAAAAATGGAGGCAACAATGGATGTGATTTGCTGGACAAGTGGACGGTCAAGATTGATTAGATTTGTGGATTTTAAAAAATGGTAAAAATTCATTTTACTAGGGTATGATTTAACCAGCACATAAGGGGGATAAACATGCATTGAATGGTATGAAAATTACAGCACAAGTGGGGCCCACAACTAGATTATATCTAGCTCTATAAAATGAGGCCGTCCACATGAATTGAGGCTTGGTTTTTTTTTCTAAGTGCTGGAACTTCTCCCCCAAGAACAGCAGTACGTCCATCTATAGCCCAGCCAAGAAGGAAGAAAATAGAAGAGAAAAAGAAGGGAAAAGAAGGGAAATTGGTGGAGAAAACCATCTCAAGTGATTAGAGTTTGTGTTAGCATCAAACAAGTAAGTGATTGGGTTGATTTGAGTTGTTCATCTTGGGTTTTTGTGAAACCCCAACCAAAGGAGGATTTAATTTCTACATTGAACATGTACATGTGACTTATATGTGAATTAAATGGAACTTTTAGATGATTTTAGAATTTTATGATATTTTGAATTAGGGTTTCCATTGGAAACGGTAATTAAAAATTTAATCGTCGGAGCCCAAAGTGAGTCGGTATGACTTGAGGGGCTTAATGAGGATTTAATGGTGACAAGGTGTCATGAATAATAATGTTAATAATCATGATTTAATTTATGGATATTAAAGTGTAATTTTGGAATTAAGTGAAAAATGATGAAAAATTCATAACTTGACGCCTACAAGGCAGATTTGGATGAAATTTGAAATGTAAGCTCACGACGGTGGGCCCAATCTTATGAATCGATTGGATTATGGTAATCATGATGGGATTAGGTTGATAATTAATTATTTTTATTCCCAAATGCAAAAATAAATTCAAGTGGTCATAACTTGACTTAGAAACGTCGGTTTGAGATGAAATTTAAAATGATGGAATAAAATTATGAAATCTATGAGATGAATGGAATGGATTAAGCTAATTATGATGGAAATTTGGTTTCTTGGAGAGTAAGTAACAAGTTACTTAAGGGCTAAGCAAAGAAGGCCAATTGTGGACAAGTGGATGGTTGTGATTAAAGTAGATTTTTTTTTTACTTTTGTAAATGCTAAAATCAGATTTTACTTGGCTGAAAATGTGCCACCACATATGGTAGATAAGGGAGCATTTAAGGAGTGTAGAATTGCAACACCAAGTGGACCCCATAACTGGCAAAATCCAGCACTTATGTAAGGCCATGCACGTTCACATAAAAAGGACTTTGGAAAATTGCTTAAGTGCTAAAAATTCTTCCCCAAGGCAGCAGCTCACATCTCAGATCTAGGCCACCAAGGAGGAAGAAAATAGAAGAAAAGAGAAGGGAAAAAAGAGAGATTATCCATTTAATCAAGTAAGTATATGATTATCATGATTTTATGCCTCAAATCTGGAGGTTATATGATGTTGTAAACTAAAATATGGATGGAATAGTAAATGGATGAATTTTAGCATAACAGTTTTTAGAAAAAATCCTTATGAGGTGATTAAGTAAAAAAAACATTTTCAGATTAAAATCATAAGTAATTTTCAAATTAAAAATCTGAGAAGATTAGCCCAAACAGGATAAAATGGGTGATAGGACCAGCTGTAGAAAATTATTTTTAATAATTGTTATACAAGGATATTTGGGCTGAAACTTTTACAGAATATATATGACGCATTTTGGATCATAAAAAAATTGAAAACTAGGTTTTTATGGGTATAAATATACCCCATAATTAACGTCATTCAGGCTATCTGCAAATGGATTTTGCTGTCTACCAAGGTAAAAATACCAAAATAAATAGAAATATTAAATATTTCATGCTAAAAAGATTTATTTTGGTTAATTAATTTAGTTATTGAGGTATTATAGAAATTTCAAATCAAAACTACTTGATTTGATATTAATTCAAGTTTTTGAGATTTTAGTATGCTTGATTTCAGCATATGAGGATAGTTGGAGAAGAAAATCAAAAAGAAATATGAAACCTATGTAGAAGTGATCCAAATTGATCATGTATTAAATAATTAAATATGTATTAAGAAAATTGGGATTATATGCTGAAAATTCGGATTTATTGAATTGCTTAGGATTATGTGTCAAAAGACACGTTAGACAAGTGAAAAATGGGTTCCAAAGTTGCTATTTTGGAAACCTAAGATTAGTGGATCTAAATCCCATAAAAATACCCTAAGTACAGTAGTAATTAAGGATACTTATCATGCTGAAATGTGGATTAAGTTGCTGACTTTGGAAATTTTATGAAAGGCCTCATATATATGTTGCCAAATGGGCATATGAGAAGTAGTAGATATGCAAGGGTGATGAATGACTCATGTAATTTGGTTTTGTGCAAAAATGCATGAAAATATGATAATTTTGGGAATACATTGTTGTTTAAAATTGCATGATGTTGATCTAAATTTTGGGGTTGATTAATGAGGCTAAAGGCAACGACGTATGCCTAAAATGAGCAACAATGCGCGAATTTTGAAAAATAAGTGAAAAATGGCTTAAGAAAGGTAATGAGTCATTAAATAATGGTTATTGAATGATTATTAAGTGATTGGATGATTAACTTATTTATGGGATTAAATAGGGTGTGTAAAAGCTCATGTAATAAGTATGTGCTATACGGGCGTAATGACTTGAGAAGTCGAAGGAATTATGTATGTTAATGCAAATGGGTTGGAAAACTGAGTTGAATGCAAGGAAAGAAAATATATGAATGTTATATCATTCTTATATGTACAGGCAAAGACAAAAGGATAAGCGAAACGGGAAGCTAAGCAAGCAAAGTAAGCAAGCAGCTTTCTAAATGATTTTGGTTTTCATTACAAGGTATTTAAGGATGGTCATTCCTTATTTATATGAGCATTGAAATGTTTATTTCTGTTGAAATAAAGGATTGTTTATGGTTTCACAATTATGCTCGAAATGTGTGGAAACATGAGTTTATATGATGTTTCGTTGAAACGATCTTTCGAAAGGGATAGTGCAAAGAATTCTCTACATGAGAATGACAAGTTCCATACGTAAGAGGGTATATGATGCCAGGGTGACTATAAGTCATGCATGGAATGAAAATCAAGTAGGCTAGTTGAGGTAGTAAGTGGACAAGGAGTCCCCCTTGACGTCGCCAAGTTGGAAAGGACCGGCGAGGTAGGCTAGTCGAGGTAGTAAGTGGACAAGGAGTCCCCCTTGACATCGTCAAGTTGGAAAGAACTGGCGAGGTAGGCTAGTCGAGGTAGTAAGTGGACAAGGAGTCCCCCTTGACGTTGCCAAGTCGGTAGGTTCGGCGCTAAAGATGGAAAGGATCATGTCATGAAAGAGGGTTCCCCGTGCTAGCGTATCGTCACATGAAGGATAACATCATCAATGGAAATGATGAATTTGCACATCCAATGTTTTTGAAATGTTTGCGAATGATTTATGTGAAGGGTTTTTCATGAATGGTTTTCATGAAATGTTTATGCAAGTTTTATGAAAAAGTTTCTACTCCATAGGTAGTTGATCACTTGCTAAGTGTCTCTACTGAATGGAGAGAAATATTTTTAAAGATTGTTGCTTTCAAAATGAATTGCATGAAAACCCTAAGCTTGCTTATTGAGTTGAATTTCAACTCACATTTTGTTTTCCAAACCCATAGACAGGGGAAAGGAAGGAGGCAAGGAGCACAAGTGGAGATTCAAAGATGAACGAATTTCCATGAGTACCTGTATATGAACCTAAGGGTTGAATGGTTATATGAATGATGACATTAAATAGTTATTTAATGTTTTAGATGAATTATGTTATGTTTTATGCCTATGGATTGGCGAAAAATTTTTATGGGTAAATGCTAAGGCATGAAATATCATGATATGGTTAAGTATAAAGATTATGAGATGACATGTGTAACTCCCAAATGATATAATGGCCTAGAAAGGCATTTGATGGAAATAGAATGTATAAATGATATAAAATCCTAAGGAGTTAGGATTAAGTGGATAAATATCCATTAGAACCCGCCGTGTGATCAGGGCAACAATCCTGATTCACATTTACCAATCGATAGATCCTGAGGTAAGGATGTGACGCTTGGGCTAGGGCGCCACAACTATATAATAATAATAATAATTTATCAAATCATTTATTTGCACATTAATAATAGAAATGATAGAACTATAAGTGTAATATTAGGGAAAAACAAGTTAGCTAGGTTGTTAATATTATCATACATTAAAAGAGAGAACGGCTTCTTCCTACCCTCTTAATAAGAACTCCTTCAAAAATTTAATTTTTTATTTTATTTCAAAAATCTAACTACATATACTACTTAAAATATGATTTTGATTATTATGAAAATTATACAAATTGAATAGTGGTAATAAAAAATTATGATCTAAGGATATTAATGGTGTATGTATTTTTTAATACAAATGGTGTATATATTATCAAATTATAAGCAATACATAAAATGAGATTTACATGATCTAAAACCTTATATACATGTATTTTATCTCGATGAGTCTAAAAACGTCATTTTTGTTTAATATGATAATAACATCTGATTTTTGTAACTTTAATTATGCGTAGTTAGAATTATATTTTAAATAATATATGGTTAAAATTTTGAAATAAAATTAAAAATTCATTGTTTGAAGAATTTCTCATCCATTATGAAGGTGGTGACGCTTCCTAAAGCCATTCTCATAAAAGAGGAGTAGGAAATAGGGAATTTTTTTCCCCTTTCACATGGAAGGTAGCTGAAATTCTAAAAAGAGGAGATTTATAAGGAGATTCAGAGACTATGTCCTTGACTTACTGTAAAATGATTGATAACTAATTGAAGGTTCCTCTAAAAAGTGGAAAAGGATTAATTTAATTTAATTGGTAGGCTTAACCTACAAAAAGGAACGGATTGTGTGCACCACAATTACTTTATAGTAAGAAAGTGAATGGCTGGGCCACATGGATTATATCTTAATTTATAAATACTATACAAAATGTACTTTATTCATAATAAAACTATCAGATCATCAAACATGTCATAAACAATACAAGAGTACCATTTTAGTAACATCAGGTGCACTTAGCTTATAAATCTTTTTTTTAATTTTCTATTTTTTTAAAATTTGTATATGGGTTATGTTGGTCCCAAGTTTATCATAATACCCAAGAGGGAAGGGTACTTCTAAATTTCTTTTAGTATCTTAAAATTTAACCCCTTGTAGATTAAGTTCTCTCGGATGCAAACGTGGAGTAATAGAACAGTCAAAGTAATAATTGCTGACACAAGAAATTATAGTGGTTCAAGACAGCCCTCACTACTCCACTTTTTCAAGAGTAAACTAGTGTCTTGAGTTCCACTTTATTAATAGGTATATAGATAAATCCTTTACTCTCTTCTAGATTATAGCTCTAGGGGGTCTTTACAAAGCAACGCAAGTAGACAGTGAGTCAACTTGGCTATGCGCTTCATTTCGTACTTGAATCTTTAAACATTAAGAAATATGCTCCTGTGGTTTTGGTCTCCAAGAAATATGCTCCTGTGGTTCAAGTGTGAATAACTCATATTTATAGTTTTTATATTTTAATATTTTATTTTAAATCAAAAAAATAAATTTTCCATATGTATTTATGTTTGGCCCATTTACATATATAAAAATTTTAAAAAATAAAAATAAATTGTTTATTTCAGTAGGTGAACTAACTATTTAAATTGAATTTTTATTTTTTAAATATTTTATTTAGAATTTTTTTAAAAATTCATTTATCATGTACACGAGAAATGACTTATTTTTATTTTTAAATTTTAAAATATATTCTCAATTTAAATTTTGTGTGAAGTTATTTAATAAACATTTATATCTTTTAGAGTAAGAAAATTTATACTTAATGATTTAGATTTCACATATAAATGATGAAGCCATGATTTAGTGCACCCTTGTATAGTCTAGTGCACACAGGTGTACGAAAATTTTTTGGATTTTGGCACTAATCATGTGTAGGCCCAAACATGTACATCTTGCTAGCAAAAATTTATAATTTTTAATGTATATAATTTTGGTCATTAGAGGTGCACCTTGTGGTAACTCATGTTGGTCTATTGTTGGCTAATTTTGAGTTAAAATTCCTCTATTGTTTAAGAGTTATAAATATGCTCGAATGTAATATGAGTTGTCATCATGTATGCAAATATCCATTCAAAATATTTTTTGGAATTTTAAAAATAAAAAATTATAAAAATTTTCTATATATATAAATATTCTCGTTTAGGATCACATATGAATTGCATAAAATAAAAAAGGTCTATTTAACAATCAAAACTAAACCGCATCAATTCCATAACCAATATTTAATGGCTTTAGTATGAACTAAATGTATTTTATTTTAAATTAATGTAATGCTATTTTTTTAAAAGGAATTACATTCTCTATGATGTCTAACATTACAAACCAACTCTTCCAAGACTCTCACACACTTGGTTGGCTTTCAATGTGCATGTGACCACCAATCATTACCAACATTGGATTTGTATGACTAAATAGTTTTGCTACCATCTCATTTCTCTAATCCAACTACAACTGAGAATTAAATTGTAGTTTATCCTAATTCTAAATATATTTACTAAATTTCAAAAATTCTAAATATACTTATTACATTTTTATGTAGTATGTAATCCCAATGATATCCGTTCTATCACCCTTTATGAGTTTTTTTTCTTTTTTTAGGAATAATATGTATTATGAATGATGAAAAAAACAGGACCATAAATAACCACTTCACAAAATAATAAAACCCTCCCCACTTGAAAAAGCTAATGGGAGTCCTTGTTCAAGACATCCAAAATAGAATCTAGTGTAAATAAGACATTTTAGTTAACTTTGCATATGTTGTGTATCTTTTAGGTTTAATTTTTTAAATACCTAAAATACCCTTGTACAAAATGAAACAAGATATTTAAATTTCATCCTTCATTACAAACTCTACTGTGTGGAGGAAAATGACATATCAATGTACCCAAGATATTTTGTGAAAAAATGCAAGATAAATCAGTGGTGTAGATTGCCCAATTACACAATGGATGTTGTAAGTGCACATAATTACTTAACGACTATCAGTGGAAAAATGGCCTAGCTGGTGAAGAATTATACGTCACCACTAAACACTCACGAAGCATGGGAACTAATGCTCCGTGCTTCTACAAAATATATTGATGACTTCAATTAGTGAAAGCCCCTTGGTTTAGGTGATGGCTTCAAGGTAATGATTTCAATGGATTTTTTACATTTTAAACCTTCTGACTTCATCTATTTGTATTTTAAACTCCTAATTTTGACTAGTTGCATTTTAAACCCTGGGCCATAATGCTAGTTAAAAATGTCATTAACTCATGTGAAATATCATAAATACCCTCACGCACAAAAATGTAAGAAGATACGAAAGTAGTAATAGTTGCTATTGATGATAAATGATGTTGTCGAGAAGAAAGCTTGAAGATAGTAATCCCAAATGAAGACAATTATCCCTTTGCACTATTGATGCTCTCAAATGAATCATGCTCATCTGTTAAGTGTTGATGCTGAACCTTATTACTGTGACACAACATCGCATGTGGCCAAAAAGAGCTTTCCAAGATTAGAAAGTGGTATTTCCTGCACACTTTCCCTCATCAAATGCCTCCCACGTCGTTGTTACCATCAATCAAGCCAGTTACATGCCGTGTCTTCCCTCATCAGTGTTGGCATCCCTATAAAGTCTAATAACGCACCCGAAATTCTTACCTCTGATCACAAATTCTGCATCGTCTTCAGCTACAAAATCTAGTGAATGCAAGTAATAACATCTGAAAGTCATGGCCTGCTCGTTGTAGAGTGTCAGAGATTTTGGCATGTCAAATAAGCTTTCCTACTTTCAAGCACTTATAGGCTTAGAAGCGAGAACTCTACCAAGAGATGTTGGTAGTTTATAATTGAGATCTTGAGCTAACTATCTCTGTTGATCCCGAGTTAGTGGCAAAATACAATATGGGAGAGGTGAACTAAGTTCTTTTAAAATTATTTTAGTGAATAAAACTTAACCTCTTCTAATCTTTGTCTCCTTGAATGAAACGTGGAGAGTAAATTGAGCATGCAAGAACATAAATGGAAAACACAGAAAATTGTAATGGTTCGGGATAACTCTCCCTATTCCACTCTTCTAAGAATACACCCTTTATGTCTTAGGTTCCACTATATTAATAAGGATACAACTAGAGCCCTTTCGCTCTTCTAGATTATAGCTTTAAGGAGCCTTTATGATTACGGGACAAGTAGACGATGAGTCTCACTCCAATTGTATACTACTTGTCTTTACTTTGCCTTGACCTCCAACACTAAACTAAGTAACAGTACAACAAAGTGAATAAAAAAAAATCTACATGTTATAAATTTTTTAGAGCAAATTTAGCATGAAAGAGAACTCTGGGAACTTGAGATTGCTTAAATGTTTTAGCTCCTATAGTGAATGTGAGATTTCTTCTTTGTCTTAATGCGTACTTGAATGCTTATAAGAGGGAAGGTGTAAGCTCAATGAATGTTCTTTACTTGTTGGAGGGAAGGTATAAGCTCAATGAATGCTCTAGCTAATCCTCTTAACTTCCTTTACTGTGCTTTAAATAGATGTGGAGTTATTTTAAATATTTGGAGTAGGTGGTGTGTATTAAATGCACCAACATTCCAATTTTTCTAATCATTACAGTGCAAATCGCAGTTGGATTTGACTTTTTATGCAACTTCACCCAAGTTGTAGACTGATGCCGACTTCGAGTGCGACTTTTATTGGGTTATTTCTTTCTCCTAAGTCCTCCTGTGGTTTAGTGCTCTTCAAGTTCCAACTTGGGTTGACTTGGTCATCGACATAACCCAAGTCGCATGTAGAGTCGACTTCGGGTGTAACTTCATATGTAGCTTGACCAGTCAATAGAAACATGCAACCTTTAAGTCGACTTGACCCTAAAATTTCACCCAAGTTGCTAATGAAGTCAACTTGGCTATGCGACTTCATTGCATATTTGAAACTTTGAATTTCATGAAATACGCTTCTTTAGCTTTGATCTTTAAGTCCTTTTATTAGGTTGACTTGGTCGTGGACTTCGTCCAAGTCACAGGTGAATTCGACCTGAGTTTGCGACTTCATCTCTAGTACTTAGTATTGGAAACCTATTTCAGTTTTTCAGAAACTCAAGTCAGAGTTTGAGGTCAACTTGGACTTTGACTTCGTACGCAAGGTGGAGTTGACTTGGGGTCTGACTTTATTTGTTCCAAATTGAGTCAATGATAACATGCAACCCCTTGAGTTGACTTAGCTACCGACTTCACCTAAGACGTAGTCAAACTCCAATTGGGTTTGCAACTTGATCTGTCTGCACAACAAACCTTGTGACATTTCATCTTAGGTTGCATTCTAAGGTTGACTTGAGTATAGACTTGACTCAAGTTGAATGTCTAAGTCGACTTGGCTATGGGACTTAGTTTGCCATGCTTTTATATTAGAAATTTCTACCTTAAAATCATTACATTGTGTTAGTACGCTTTAATACTCAAATTTGGATTGTTAATCATTAAAATAGAGGTTACTCTTGATTCGCTAATGAGATGCACAACAATCTCTCCCTTTTTTGATTGACAAAACCAAGTTTGAGTTTACCTTTATCTTTCGGTTTTGACAATTTCAACTTATCATGAAATGCACTTTGATATTCTTAAACAAATCTATGACATTTCAACACTATTTAAACATCTTTGTGACATGTGTAGTTATGTTTCAAACATAGCAAACAACAGATGCATTCATTAATTTAATTTTCATTACATTTGTATTCATTCAACATAGTATGCAAAACTGTCAAAATGTCCTGCATACATTCTACCGAATACATATACATTTTTCGAACTCTCTCTATACCATTCCCCCTTTTTATTAACCATCAAAAGTGGAATAAGGGAAGCTTCAAGGTGATTTTGGATTTGTAGAAGAGGAGAGGGGAGACATGGTAGGGCATGTGCATGAGGTCAAAATGATCAAATGAAAGTGAATCATATAGGCAATTAGATTCATATAGTGTGAACATGTGATTGGATTTATCTTGAACAATAGGCTATATAATAACTAATTCTCCCCAATAAGGATCAAAAAAAGATATTCTTGGGATAGGTTGGTTATGCCTACTATCCCATGCAAAATGATATTTGATCCTAGTGATCTCACTTTCAAGAAAAGATTGTTTTTCATGCATCTGGGTCATGGAATAGTGAAGTGTACCTAGTTCTTGAGTGATTCTAGACCACGAAAGAGGGTACGAATTTCAAACATATCAATCAATTGTGGCGCCCAGAACCGAGGCGTCCACATAGTCCTTACTCCGGGATCTTGTCGACTGGTAAACGTGACTCAAGATTGTTGCCCTGATCACACGGCGGGCTCTTAATTGGATCTCGTCCAATTTTTTTTTCATTTCTTTTTCTTTCATCACATAAACATATACTCATCATCATTTATAATGGACTCATCCATATCATCA
>JAXCLR010000092.1:30989498-31010777 GCA_035584095.1 Annona squamosa
GATATTGAAACTAGTAGCCCTAACTCCTAAATAGGTGTCTTGAATGAGCACTAATGTGAAAATAAAAGTATGGGTGTTAAATGATAAGTGAGAAGTGTTAAACTTCCATATGATGAGTTAAACTCAATTATTATAATAAGCTTGGAAACTAACCGTAAATAAGAGTATCAAAATGAAAGGAATGGGCACAAGAGAACCATAAGTCACACCAATGTGTGTATTGGAAAGTTGACACCCAACTTGAAAGAAAAGTGGATTAAGTAAGTTGACGTAAATTCATGTGGATTCATGTAGGTTGGAAAACCCTAAGGGATGCAAGCATTTGAAATTCTATGTATATAATTGAAATATCATTTTCATTTATCTAGGCAAAGGCAAAGAAAAGAATGGAAGAAGAGAATTGAAGCTATCAAAGGTAAGAAAGCAAACTTTCAAAATATTAATTACCGCTCATGTGTTGAAATGATTGAAAGTATTTATGTTGATCCTTTTATGAATTTCTTACATGTGGGCAAGTATAGGTCTTGAAAATTATGACTTTAAATAAATGTGTCAAGGATTGTTTCATTGTAAGCAAGCAACAAAATAATTATTTGATCTTAAGTGTTGCAATGATTGGAAATGCTTTACGATTGATAACTTTAAGAATTTGCTTACAAGTAAGCAAGTTTTTTTACATGCTTTTTTATATAATTTAATGAAGAGAAAGGGGTTCTGACCCTTTTCATAAAGAAATACTAGCAAACAAGATTTGAATTTTACTCCCTTAGGTTTTGTGAAAAATAAGTACAATTATAAAAGAAAAGAAAAAGAGGTTGATTTATAGAAAAACTATTGCATTTCTTAACATGACCCTTGAAATAAACGATGGTTGGAAAATGGTCCATTTGGTCTAAATGGTTTATTAGAAAAGTCTTGATTTCCTTTAAATATGGAAATACTTTGAAAATGTCTTGAAAATGCTTACACGAGTGTTCTATAGAGGATTTAAGAGTGGCCAATCCGATAAATTAATTTCACAAAATAAATTGATTTTGGTTTTCTAAATTGCATATAAAGGATTATGTAAGCTCTTCTTTACCTAAAAGAAAGACAAGAGCAACGCGTGGACAAGTATAATGCAATTGCATATTCTTAGTGTGCGAAAAGGCCTAAAAAAGAAATGAAGAAAAGGTTAGTGAGAAGATCTTTCTCTTTCTGTATGTTGAAATACTTTGAAACCCCTTTATCATGATAATTTTAAGATTTATTACAAGCAAAATTTTTAAAATAGAATGTTTTCTCAAACATTACAAATGTTTATCAAAATGTTTTACTTAAATATTTCTAAAAGTATTTAAGGATGGTCATCCTAAAACTAGATTTCAAATATGTTAAGTGGGTGTGCCCACTTTTCAAGATAGTTCAAAAGGACACAGACTGTGATCCGTGATGTTTTATGAAATCATGTAAGCATGTGGATATATATGATCGATATATGGTGCACCAAAAAAATGAATAGGTCAATTATAGAGACGGTTGTAGATGGACCAGGGCCCACTCTACATATGACTGATGACTCGTAAAAATATGAGTTATCATGATCTATTTCAAACTTTATTTGTGCGTTAGTCCGAGAGATTATGCTTAGTTTTCATTCATTTAGTTTAATTTTCACTCACTTTGAATTTTAGGAGCATTATTTAGTTTTTATGCATTTTTAGCATTAATTAGGCATTTTTAGTTCATTTAGTTTCTCCATCTTTTGCAGGAAGGACGGGACATATGAAGGCATGCGGGTGAGTGGAATGCAGATCGAGATCAAGTCACAAGGCAAGTGGATGGTGCCCAGGCGCCACCCTATGTGCTTTTGCCAGGGCTCCAGAAAAATGTAGAAAACATGTGGCTTCCAGGGAGTTAGCAGCTAGGCGCTACCTTACCAACATGTAGGGTAGCATAGCAGGGTTTTTGAAGCCACCAGTCACAACTGCCTCCAGGGAGTTGGCGCCTAGGCACCAAAGCATGAAATCCTAGGATTTGCAGAAAAGTTCCAAGTTGCCCAACACACAGAGAGTTGGCGCCTAGGCGCCAATACGCATCCGTATGCGTAAATTTCAGTGCGTAGGTTGTGCAACTGGATTCTATAAATGATCCTAGGGGGTTCACACGCGAGAGGGAAAGAGAGAGAGCCCAGAAACTAACTACACAGCAAAAGAAAGAGGAAATTGCAATTAAAGAACAGATTGAATAGAGGATTCAACCCCATTAGTGGAAGCCATCAGAAAACAGTTTTCTCTATTTCTTTCTAATTTTCTTTCTCTGCTTTCATGGATACTTTTTGTATAGATGTAATGGATGTTGAGATCATGTTTTGGAACTAAACCTCCATTAGATGGATAGTTAGGATAAATTGAATTCTAAACTATATTGTTTTTTGTTCTTTGATTTTAGGAATGAATATTTGATTTTATATATGATTTTGTATGGTTTACCTTTACAAGTGCGGATTTAATACTTTTTACAAGATTAGCTACATTGTAAGATGATTGAATTACTTGATTTATTCTTGGAAGAGGAAAATCTCTGCTAAATCCATGTGCAAGGCATTGGTTTCCTCTTTGTTAAGAGGAATTGTTGAACGGATAGGAATATACTGTTAAACCCTGTGTAGTCATTAAACAGGTTAATGAACTTATCAATTTCACTTTATTTAATGGCATGAGAATATAGTAATTAAATAGGTTGTAATTAGATTTATATAATGTTGGAAAACATATATAGGGATTAATGAACTTGGGCTAGTAAATCCACATACAATACAATTAAAAAGAACCAATGCGATATAGTTTAGATTCAAAGATTCCGAGCTATCCATTTGTCATCCCTGATTATTAAACTTGTTTTTAGTATTCCCGCAGTTCTGTGAACTCTACTCTGATTTCTTATTGTAGTGTTAGCTTTAGTTAGATTCATAAATTCAGAATTTTCTACCCACCAAAAGCACCTAAACTAATTAATAATTCTGGTTAACAATTTCTTGTGGGAACGATACTCTACTCACTCTTTATTACTTGACAGGACATATATACTTGCATTAAAACAAGTATTTTAATAGACATATACACAGCTTGTCAAGTTTTTGGCATCGTTGCCGGGGAATTATTTAGCCAATTATTTTTAGTTTTATTGCTTTCTTATATAATTTTGTAAAATAGTTTATTTTCATAACTTCTTTTAGCTTAGAATTTTTCCGCGAGTTCAATTGAATTGGTTTTTGCAGATTAATCTTGTATTGCATGCACCGAGGCAAAGCCAAAAAGGAGATTGTTATTCCTTTTGATCCGGAACCCAAACAAACTTATTTGAGAAGACGTCGTAAGAGCATAGAGGCTAGGAACCAACAACCAACAACATAATGTGGAGCACATCGAGAACAGGACAAGAATGTTCACGCAAACCAACAAGGAAACCAAAGGATGGAGGTTCCAATTTATCCACCTCAAGATGATTTGGACCAACTCATTTGGGATCTAGGCATTTATTTGTATAGAAGTTGCAAGTTAGAGTGGGAGCAATGTTATACATGTGGTTTTAAAGGCTGATCTTTTTGGGAACACACCCAAATCCACCGCCCTATTTTTACCAACATACTCCAACAATAGGGAAGAGACCATCTTCCTCCTCTTTTACTTGTGAACTCTGACGACAGGGAAGAAGGCCACAACCTCCTGTTGAGATTTCCATCTACTGAGATTTCCTCTCTCCCATTTATTGAAGCTATAGGTAAGTTTTATCAATTTTTTTTTATTTCTATTCCTGCTTTTAATTTTTTTTTATTTAACGATTATCTTCCACCTCCAAACACAAAAGTCCAGCAGTTTGTCATATCCCTCATTGACACTATTTGTTTCTGTGACTCGCTTTTGATTTTCTATTTTAGCGATGTTCTTTCACTACGGTTCGTGATATCTTCCATTATTTGTCCCTAACTGCCTTTTCCTGTGGACATCCCTGCTTATGATTTAAGCTATTGACGGCTTTCTGCTGCTCAGTTTATTGCAGTTGCTATTTGCTTCCCTTTTCAAACATTTCATTTATAAAAGAAAATGAGGTAAACAAATGATATGAAATACAATAAAATGATTAGATTTTACCTTCTAATTGTCCACAATAGAATTCGCATGTTGATTCGGCTATTAGTGACAACCCTACAACACATTCTACTTGTTTGCAGCAAAATCTACATGCTAACTAAAAATTTTGCATGCTGATTCTATATCTTTGACGATCCTACATGCAGAATTTGCATGCTAACTTCAAAAGCCACATGAGGATTCTATATCAATGAGAACTTTGCATCACATTTTAGTTATTTATAGCAAAATCAACATGATGATTTCAAAATCTGCATGTCGATCTTATATTAGTGACAACCTTGAATCATATTTTAGTTGCAAGTGATAGAATACACATACTGATTTCAATATCTGCATTTTAATCATATGTATAGACAACCTATACGCTGATTCATGTCACACATTCATTTTAGATATTTATTAGAAAGAGAAAAAGGTGAAATATGACTACAATTATAATGTGGTATGTAACACGTTAATTGTGACTGAAATCAACATATTAAATTTAGCAGTCAACATGGTTAGCTAAGAAGCTAGCATATAAAATTTTTTAGTATGAGAAAAGAGGTATTCAGTTTGCAAGGTTGCATAACATTCAACTTGAATTGCATGATCTATCATTATTTTGAAATGAATCTGCTAAGTATGTTTCCACCTAAATCAACATGCAGAATATACTATTAGCATTTTGAATATAATATTTAGCATGTTGAATGCTATATTTAGCATACTATAATCAAAGGCATGCATTTGTCATGTTGTTCTCTAATATTAGCTGAGAATATGGAATGCTTGATTTGTTACTAATTGTACATAATGTGGTTCTTTTCATGCTATTCTTTTTATCCATTGAATGGTATATGTAATTTTTTAATGCGGTGATATGACAACATCAAATAGCATGGCCCAAAATGAATTCGGAATATCATCTAAAGGATGCGAATGGAGCTCCACTCCATTGATTGCTTTTACTCCTCAAGCACCTCTTGAGTTGACCCTCATTATTGGACAAGAGTTCAACAATGAAGAAGAAGCATATTCGTTTTATAATTCATATCTAAGGTGTTGTGGTTTTAGTACAAGGAAAAGTGATATTAAAAGATTGAAAGATGGAGAAATCATTTACCGCATTCTGAAGTACTCTAAACAAGGACTTCAACAGAATGTTTCGTATGTTACCAGAAAACGCAAGCAAAGAGACACTACCAGATGCGAATGCTTTGCATCACTAACTGTCATGCGTTTATCAAGTACTTTGATGTGGAGGATTACAAGTTTCAAAAAAGAACATTCGTATTGATTAGAGATCCCTGTTAAGTCTTGTTGTCTACGATTTATCGAAAGTTGTTAGAGTCACAATTAGATATAGATGAATGTCTTAGAAGGTTGGTGTTGGAGTGTTAAGAACATTACAATTGATGATAGAGGAGGCACGGGGACGTGATCATTTGGGATTTATGGAAGTCGGCCTATGTAATGCCTTATGATGTAGACGGATGTCATGATGTGGAGGAGGTGCACCAGCCTTATTGGAGTACTTTGAGAATCAATTCAATAGTAAATTAGACTATTTTTATGATATTCAGGTTGATGAGCAATGTTGACTAATGGCGTGTATGTGGGTTGATGGAGAATCTATAAAGGATTATCAAGTATTCAATGATGTCATTTGCCGTGACACAACTTATCGTACCAATGAATATAATATGCCTTTTGAGCCCTTATGGGGGTAAATCATCATAAGTAATCAATATTGTTTGGGGTTGATTTATTGTTTAGTGATAATTGGAAATTAATAATATATTTTGTGGGCATCTTATACTAATTTGGTGGATAATTAATTGAATTTAATGTGAAATTTGCTCTGAAATGTGGTTTTGTAACATTTGGGCATTAAATATTAATTTCAAGTTATTTAAATAATTTTTTGTAATCTTTTGGCTTGAAATTACATTTTAATTATTGCCATGAAATTAAATGGGCTTCAAATAATTTTTATAGTAATAACCCACTATTTTTGATGAATTAATATTTAAATATTTTTATGCAAATTTGTAAATCCAAGTAGTGGGGCCCACCAATCATCCAGCAGGTTGATCACGTGATCCAGGAGCAAATCAAATGATCTAGGCCATCCAGAATTTTACATCCGATTTGACTGTCCAGAAAATTATGTCCCACCTATTCTAAATCCCAGTCGTCCATCTGATTAGGGATGTCCAATCAACCATCCAAAAGAATCCAAACCATCTAAGCCGTCCAATTTTCATAGACCCAGAATCGTCCAGAATTTCAATTTATTCCAAGCCATCCATTAATTCAGCACCTAAGCTGAATCGTCCGATCATCCATGGGCCCACCAGAAATCACGTCCAGCTGATCTAGATGCCGATTAATCAAAGTTGTCCACCGCACAAGGCTAGGCTGATCTCCACAGTCCAAAGCATCCAGAATATATCACCACCATCCATTAATGTGAGCCCCACCAGAAAATCAACAGCCGGAGATCTAAGTTGCCCATTAGAGCACCATCCATTTATTTATTCCAACATCTAGCAAATATCAGAACTGCCCTTAGCAATTAGACTCCCATTAATTCGCGTTATGGATCCCACAAAATATCAACCATGCAAAGTCCACAAGATCAGTCTGTTCAAAATTCAGCAATAAACCACGCAAAATTCTAGCTGATCACAACCATCCATTTTAGTCCTTCAAAAGACCGTCAAATCCATCATTACCAGAATTTCATGAGTGGCCCACCAGAATTTCAGCGCAATCACCATCGTCGGTTCACCTGAAAATCCACCACCGTCCATTTACGAGATCATTAAACCTCTCGTGAAAATCATCTAAGCCATCCATCTCCAGCTGTCCAGAAAGTCATGTGGCCAGCAGAAATATTCAATCGTGAATTTTATCCGAGCTTCCATCGCCTAATAAATTCCAATCGTATTATCGAAGCTTGAAGCCATCCAGTTAGTCACAATGCAATTCAACTTGCGTTTGAAGATGGGGCCCACCTAATGTAATGCTAAAAGGTGTCAAGTGCGTAAGATAGACGAGGCGTAGGCAGATGCGCAATGGTGCAGCACCATTATAAAGGGGAGGAGAAAAATTAGACGGGCAAAAAATTCTAAAGATTATTCCAGCGGGAGATTTGCATAAAATTCCAAAGAGTAGAATTTTAGGAGAGATAAAAATTAGAGAGAGAGAGTAAGGAGGAGAGCACAGGCAAAAGGTGGATTGGCGAGTTGCACAGAGCGGCTGACACACCATCGATGCTTTAAACCAATAAACATTTCTATCTTTTCTCTTTTTAATTTTTATTGCTTTGTTTAAGATGAATTTGGATTTTAATTTGGACTTAAACGTGCTTGGCTAAACCCTAAATCTAGGGTTTAAAATGTAACATGCTTACAATGTAGCGTGGTGTGAGATTTTAATTTATTTATGGTGGATATTGTTGTTAATTTAATATCTTCTGATTTATATGCTTGCTTTGTACATGGGCCCATACTTTGACATGATTCCATATATTAGATGATGGAACCGAGAGGTGGAAATATAATATACGATAATCAAGATATTAAATATGAAAATCTAAGACCATGAGATTAGACATGATGAACTTGAGGAATTCCATGAACAAACCATAGAATAGGTGGTTAAGAAAATTAGGGTACTCCTTGTAAGTTTCGAAAGAAGGTGCAAAGATAAATTAGGGTTTGTTCTCTTTTAACAAACAATATCCAAATTAAATCATTATACAATTACCCATTGCAAACGACGCGTGTGAAATCCTAGACCCTAGGTACGCACACTCTCGTTTTCTCTACTCGTTCTAACTTGCAATTCTTTCTTCCCATTTTTCTATTTCTTTTCCATTATATTTATCATATTCTCTCCATATTTGACACGAAAGCATTTAAAAGTAAAATTTTTAATCCTAAATTCCTTGAGGATTGATAATTTATATAGTACAATCTACAACCCGCGCATTTGTGGTGAGATTGCGAACAAGTATTTTAGCGCTGTTGCCGGGGAATTCAGTGTTACTTTAAATTTTTTTTAGATACTTTCATTGTTCTTTTCTTTCTCTATTATTTTATTTTTATCTATTCTTTTTCTCTTTTTACTTTTTGTATTTTATCTCTATATATTTTTATTTTTATTTTTTATTTTTTATTATATTATATTTTTATTATTTTTATTTTATTTATTTTTCCTTTCTTTTCCAACTCTCATTCTAATTTATTTTTATTTTTTCTGAACTAGCTAGTTAATCTTTGTATGCACCCACATACTCGAAACTTTGCAAAACAACTAGCTGAAAAACTCTTTGTGGCTGACCTTGAGATTGAACGTTCTTTTAAGAGAAGAGTTCGTGACTACAAGCAGTAGTAACTCAAGACACTATGGCGAAACACAACAATCCAAACCCGCCAGATCAAGAGCAGAAGGAAGGCTAGGTTGAGAACAACGCTCCTTCAAGAAGGATGACTCTTAGCCATCGGAATTGTCCGAACCCTTGAGGATTTCGATCATGCATAGTGGAACCAGAAGTTGATGCAAGAAGCTTTGAACTCAATTCCAGGGTTATCCGGATGGTTCAACAGGACCAATTTGTAGGACTACCGTCTAAAAACCCGACCGTACACATCACTAAGTTCCTACAGTTATGCAACACAATCAGGGTATAAAATACCCCATGCGAGGTAATCCGTCTTCAGTTTTTCCCATTTTCTTTTCGTGATAGGGCAAGTGAATGGTTCTATTTTATGCTGCCTGACACTTTCAATACTTAGGATGAGCTCTCTACTGCTTTCCTGGAGAAATTCTTTCCACCCACTAAAACTAGGAAAATCCAGAATGAAATCAATCAGTTCATCCAAAAAGATGGTGAAACTCTATACGATGTATGGAAGAGAATAAAAAATTTGCAGTGCAAGTGTCCACATCATGGAATCTCGCAGGGTGACGTTATTGAAAATTTCTTCAATGGACTCGATCGACCTAGCCAAAGTGCTGTCAATTCAGTCGCTGGTGGTCGATTTATGCAACTTACTGACTAGGAGTCTCTCGAGCTCCTCGATGATTTAGCTCTTTATGATTCTCAATATGGTGACACTCGATGACCCTCTCGGCAAGGTAATGTATATGATATCGAATTTATAAATTCACTTCATGTTAAACTTGATCAACTTTTGCAGCAAAAGAAGCAAGAACCCACGGACCGGAATGCATCTTCTTCTCGACAAATTTCATGTGAGATCTGTGGAGCTTCACACTACACGTCTGAGTGTAGTTTTGCAAGCCAAGACACTAGAAGTGAGTAGGCCAATGCATTCAACAACCAGTATGATACTCGCACTTATGGTAACTCTTACTCTAATAATTATAACCTTAGATGGAGGAACAATCCTAATTTCTCTTGGGCAAACCTGTGATACCCAGACCCAAGTAAGACTTATTTATATGCAATTGACATATAAATATGGATCATGTATGATTTAGGGAATTATGAAGGATTTCCTCTACAATATTGATGATTTATTGCACTTAAAGCAAATGATTATGAATGATCAATTAAGCCGAAATGGGTCCTTAATGAGGATTATGGAATGAGTATATATTGAGGATAATTAACTCATATATTATGGTTTAATTAATGAAGATTATGTTGATAATTATGGATTTAAGGAGGCAAATGCTAGAAAATGCATAACTCAACGCCGATAAGGCAGATTAAGATGAAAATTGAAAGGTAATTAATTATATTTTTAATGAAAAAAATGAGGTGTCAAAAGGAGATAATTACACACAGATTTTATGAATTATTCAAAATGAAAAAATTCATGATAAAATCAAGTGATTAATGACATGATTTAATGACTAATGGGCTAGCTCAAAAGAGCATGAAATAGGTGGCAATCCATGGACATCCAAAGGGGCTGTTTGCATGAAATTTTTAATTTTTTAAAAATGCAAAATATGCATTTAAATGAGTTACATGACAAGGGTGGTTAGTGACATAATTAGAGTTGGATTTTTGTGGCACAAAATACCAAAATACCAAAGCACATGGACATGGACAACAAGGTAGGAGCAATGAAGGCTTAAAATGGTGCACATCCAAGTTGCTTTTTGAGATTTGTATTGATTTTTCTTAAATGCTAATTGGACCCCTAAATGAGCTCCTAGCTAGGGTGATTAATTGTCCATTAATTTAAAGCTGCAATTTTGTGGAAAAATTCCAAAAGGGGCAACTGATATGGACGTTAAATGCATGGACAGTATGAATGTGGATGACTAAGCTACTATATTTGCTTTTTATGATCTTTTTAAATATGATAAATGACCCCTAAGTAGGCTATTAGCTAGGGTAATTAAATACCCATATATTAAAGATAAATTAGGTGTGAAAAAAATGTGCAAAGCTGCTGCAAAGTGGATGTTCCAATAGGGACAGCTTGATGTCCATTAATGATATGGATTTTTGTTGGAATTTTAATGGATAATTGTCTTATTTAAATTGATGATATTTTGCCATATCAACAATAGGGGATAAATATGTTTTAATTAGCTGCTAATCAATGTGGCAAATGGGGCCCACAAAGCTGGAAAATCCAGCTTATATTAAGGGGTGCACATCCGTAGCATATGAGGATAGCGAGAGAAAAATCAAAAGGGAAAAACACAAGTAAGGCAGTAGTGCACGATCCAATTTTTCCAGCAGCATGAAAGCAAGAAAAAAAAAGACTAAAAGAGAAGAAAAAAGGGGAAGAAAGAAGATAGATTCAAGCTAAAGAAATTGGGTTCAAGTCAGACTCAATTCATGTAAGTATACTCCATGATTTGAGCTCTTTAATTTTATGTTTTTCACCTTAACTTATGAGTCAAAATTTCGATTCATATTGAACCCTTAAAGTATGATTTATGATTCCCTTGATTAGGGTATTAATTAAGGATTGAATGAAAAGAATGAATTCAAGGGTTCAAGAGGGTGAAAATGGTGATTAGGGTAGAAAATGGGTTGATGATCATGGCCAAAATTCTCTTAAATTTCCATATGATGTTGCTGTTTTGATGTGTTAATATGATTTCATAATTATTCATGATTAGATATATTATATATATTTATTTGAGCTTAAGTTATGAATTTTAGAAAGGATGTGAATTATGGTTACATATATGATCCGATTTCCATGATTTCATATTAAAAATGATATATGAATTAGCCCAAATGATTTATGGATGATTAAGAGTGTAAAATACCCTATATTTAGAGTATGTTGGACTTTCAAAATGGGTTAAGATGATTTCCCTAAATCTGATTTTTAAAGGCATATATGTGGACATCCAAAGTGATGCAAGAAGGGTACCCAAAATGTGTATGTGAAGTTGCTATTTTGTAAGTAAATAATAAATAGATTTTAAATATGTATTAATACCTTAAATTTTGGTTAAGAAAAGCATGATTAATTACTAAAATTTATGGATTAGAAAACTATTTTGAATTAAGTGTCAAAAGAGGCATTGAAATGATGAAAAACAAGTTCCAAAGTTGCTATTTTGAAACCCTAAGATGAATAGATTATAAATCTAAAATTAAATCATAAATTATATATTAATTAAGTAGTTTAATCATGTTGGAATAAGAGATAAGTTACTATTTTGAAAAATTTTAAGAAACACATGATTTATATGTTGAGAAATGGACATGTATGGAGAGATCGGCCTGAGAAAATGGTAAATGATTTATGTACAGTTGTTAAAATGCAAAAATGTATGAAAACATGATAAAAACGTGAATTAAGTTGTTGTTTTAGCAAATAATTTTAATCTCAAATTTTGCGATTAATATATGATGTCTAAGTTATTAACTAAGTGCTTAAAATGATCACCAATGTGAGAAAAGTGAAAAATATGTTAAAAATAATAAATAGAGGTAATGAACCTCCAAATAATGATTTATTGAATGGTTATTATATGTATGTAAGTTTACACTACATAAGGGTATTAAGAATGAATGAATGGATGATTGACATGTATAGGCTATGTTGCTAAGTATGAGTACCCGACTTGAAAGACAAGTGAGTTAAGCTAGATCGATTTATGTAGGTTGAAAAACCTAAGAGATGTAAGCACTTAAAGATGATGTGAATAAATGAAATGTTATTTTCATTTATCTAGGCAAAGGCAAGGAAAAGAATGGAAGAAAGGGATTAAGGTGATCTCAGGTAAGCAAGCAAACTTTCTAAAATGATGTTTTCTTTCTATGTGATGATATGTGATTGAAATGTTTATGATTATGATTTAACGAATAGGAAAACACAAGTTTTGAAAATTGATGACTTTAATGAAAAATCACAAGTTTTGAAAAATGACAACTTTAATGAAAAGTCGTAAGTTTTGGAAAAGGATGACTTTAATGAAAAATTTTAAGGTTTGCTTCATGGGAAGCAGGCAATAGTTTTTACGATAAATAATTTATCGCAAGTATTGTCAAAGATTGACAATGCTTTATATTAACGAAATTGAGAAATTTGCTTATGAGTAAGCAAGTTCTCCATGATGATAATTTTAAAAGATTTTTATGTTTTATGTCGATGTTTTTAATGAATTTTCTTTTAAGTAAGCAAAATCTTTATGATGTTATTTCAAAAGTATTTTATAAGAAAAAAGAAATTTTGTCATTTTTCACAAACTGACATTTGTAAATAAGTTTTGAATTATTTTTACAATAATTTGTGATGATAATTATGTTTATGAAAGAAAAAGAAAAAGGAAATATAATTTATGAAAAAGATTGGTTTTGCTATGTCATGATAATTAAACATAAACGATGATTTGGACATAGTCCGTATGTTTGAAATGATGTTCGAAAAGCTTTCATTTCCTTTAGATAAGAAAATATGTTGAAAATGTCTTGAAAAATGTTTATATAGATATTGTTAAAATAGGATTTAAGGATGACCAACCCAATAAGTGATTTTATAAAATGTTTTGATTTCGGGTTGCTAAAATGACATACTTTTGCAAGCCCTTCTTTATGTAAAAATGATAAGATAGATATGTGGACAATAATTTTCTTTTAGGGTAGATGAGAAAGGGATAGTATAATTGCATAGCCTTTGTGAGAAAAAGGCCCTGAAATGGAAACCAAGAAAAGGCTAGGAAAAATATATGATTTATTTTTGAAAATTCAAAAGTTTTAAAGCTCTTTCATAAGGGTTTTTAATATGTATTATTTTTTAAACATTTCAAATGTTTATCAAAATATTTTGCTCAAAATGTTTCTAAAAGAATTTAAGAAAGGTCATCATAAAACTAGGGGTGTGTTTGGCAACAACAAAAAGTTGTCAATTTAAAACTTTTATCTCTCCACAACTATCCTATTTTTTAATTATTTCTTCACATTTTTTTTACAACTACCGTACTTTTCAATCATTTCTACGCAACTACCAACACAACAAACCTATCTATTTTAACTTTATCCTATTTATTCCTCATCATTACCCCTATCATATCACATCATTTGACAACTTTCCATCTCTACAACTTTTCACCAAAAGTTTTATCCATTCCCAAACACACCCTAGATTTCAAAAGACAACTTATTTAAAGTGGGGTGCGCTCACTTTACAAGTGGACACAGATTATGGTCTGTGATGTTCTTTTTCAAAATGATTTTCAAAGATACAGACTACGGTCTATGATATTTTTCAAGAATGAATGCAGATTGCGGTTTGTGGTCCCGGTTTAAAAGAACACGGGCTGCGGTCTGTGATACTTTAAACCAAACGGACTGCGGTCTGTGATAAAAATATATGATGCGCCAGTACAAGGAATAGGTTGGTTGTAGAGTACGGTTGGAGATGGGCTGGGGCCCACTCTACATAACGCCAAGTCGTTAAGGGATGACAGAAGGCCAGCGGCGCCCTCCCTGAGATGGGAGAAGGATGAAAGAACAGTTGTTGGGTTAGCGTACTATTAAGGATGAATTCTCTTCCAAAAGGTAGAATGATCACTTGCTAAGTGTCATTATTAGATGGGGAGAAAGGCATTTGCTTATATTTTTCTTTTGAAAAGCTCAAAGATTAGGACATAAAAGCATTTTTACGAAAATTTATCCTAAAGAGATTTTTATGAAATGGTTTCCCTAAAAATAGGGTGTTTTACACAAAAGTGTAAATAATAACGATTAAAGGAAATGTTTTCTACGCAAATGCTTTTAAGAAAATGATTATGTATTTTATGCCTTGTTTGCTGTAAATAAGCCCCAAGATAGGGATTATGAAAAGAATTTATGTCAAATTTAGTTTTGGACATAAGAATGTATATTTCTGAAGGGTTCAAACGAAAAAATATTTTTGGACATAAGAATGTCTTTTGCCAATGAGGTTATGAGAAATGTGTTTTAGGACATATGAATGTCCATTGCCAAAGAAAACTATGTCAAAAATGTTTTGGAGATAAACTATCCACTAGCAAAAGATTATTTTATTTAAATATCTTGGAACATTAGAAATGTTCACTCAAGATTAAAGAAAATCAATTAAGAAAGATAAAACATATATGTTTTTCCTTAACAAGCTCAGATGTGGCTTGTAAATGATTTTAAGAATAATATTTATGAAAATGTTCGAGGACATTGAATTGTCCTTATGAACAAAGGATTTTATGACAATGTTTTAGGACATATAAATGTCCTCAAGTAAAAAAGTGTTCAAGATGTTTATGAAAAAGGTTTTCAAGGAAATCCTGCCCTAATGATAAAATGCTTGCATATCGAGTTATCGCTTACGTTTTGTTTTTCCAAACCTTAGATAGGTACTGAGAAACTTATGAGGTTGCGAACCTAAGCAATGAATGAAGGTACGTGATAGTAGTCATGTGGGTTATAAGAAATGGGAAAGCATGATTTAAGGTTCTGAGGTATGTTGACTGATATGTGAACTTATGTAGAATTGTAAGTTCTGTGTGATTCAATGATTGAATGTATTAATGTATGGAATGTAAATGCCATTGTAGAAAAGTATGAAGAGATGTTATGAATGAAATTATGAAATTTTATTACAAGTGTATCGCCGCTAGTATGATGAATAATGTAGCATGAAATGAAACATACGATGACAGAAAAAAATTTTGGACGAGATCCAATTAAGAATCCGCCACGTAATCAGGGCAACAATCCTAATTCACATTTACCAATCAATAAGATCTTGAGGTAAGGATGTGACATCTCAGTTTGGGGCTCCACAAAACCAGTAAAATATCAAAAACTATGCTCAAAACAGTAAGTCATCTGGTCTCCTAGGAAGATCACTAAGTCCTCCTGACGAGCTGCGTATATGTCTATTAAAATGCTCATTTTAACGCAAGTATACATGCCGATCAAGTAGTAAAGAGTGAGTAGAGTATCGTTCCCACGAGGATTGTGTTAACGGATTAGCACCTTAAATCTCAATTGTCTAAGTGAATTGGTAAAATGAAGGAGAAGTTGTACCAAAGAACTAAATTAAACTAAACTATGAAAACAGTAAATGACCAAGGTAGGGTGGATATTGCCAAGATTGCCTTGAGATGATTAAGATATGTGGGGATATGGAGTCATTGAATCAAATCTACGTCATTTGGTTCCATTTAAGTTAGTTGTGTAGAGATTACTAATCTAGGTTCGTTCATATTCATATGTCTTCCAACACATACGAACCTAACCACATTTTAGTTATGGGCTATATTCTCATGCATACAAGTAAAACAAGGTTGATAACCATATAATCTAATCATGATTACACAGGGTTAATAGGTATATTCCTATTTATATTAACATCTAACACAACATGAGTTAGAATACCTGTGCTTTATATATGGATCTTATTCAAATTCCACTTTTTCAAGCATGAATCTGAATATTAAATTAATCCACAAGGTTGCAAAGCTTGTAAATGCATTAAGCATGATATATAAGGGTAATCTCAAGTAACACAAGTCACAGTACAATAGTTTTATCAATTCAAGTATAAGAAAACCAAATATCATATGCTATGAGTTCAAATCCTATACATCTCCTATAGGAAGGTTTAGCCCATTAACATGACTTCAATTTTCATTAAAATCAAGTTACAATCATCTCCAAGAACACAGAGAAAGAAAAGAGAAAAGAAAGAGAATGAGAATGAGAAGAACTAAATCCCAGAAGATTCCACCAGCAAGATCGGATCTCCTCTTCCGTTTGTGATGGAAAACAAATTCTTTTTCTTCTCTGTGTGGTTGCTCTACCGGCTTTCTCCATGCCTCTCCTTGTCAGTGGGCCTCTGAAATCTAGGTTTCTATTTATATTGCTTGATTTGCTGGGTGACTTTGAAACCTTTCTGAATGCCCTGAGAGTTCATGCCTTGGTGCCTAGGCGCTAACTCTCTAGAAGCTTTTGACCTAAAAACTCTTCTGGGCGTGTTTGCATGTAAATAAAGTGACGCTTATGTGCCAACTCCCTGGATGAAATATATTGTGTGAGGTGTCGTAGATTCTGGCAAAGGCTTGTAGAATGGCGCTTGGGCGGCGCCTAGGCGTCGACCCCATACTTCTTCACTTGGCTTTGTTCTGAATTCAACTCGCTCGCGTGCTTGTAATTCTTCGTCTTTCCTGTAAAAATGAATGAAACTAAATAAATGAACTAAAAATGCCTAATTTATACTAAAAATGCATAAAAACTACATAATGCTCCTAAAATGCAAAGAGAGTGAAAATTTAGCTAAATGGATGAAAACTAAACCTAATCTCTTGGATTGACACACAAAAATAGTCTGAAAATAGGTCATTATAACACACATTTTTATGAGTTATCACACCCCCAAACTTAAATGTTGCTAGTCCTCAAGCAACACATGCAAACACAATGAATGAATGAATTTGGACTCCGTCAACTCAACCTGCTTTCCATTATGCTTCTATCAATCCATTTTCTATTCGACAAGATCAAGAATAATCTAAACTTGAAAAATCATCCATTTATCAAAACACGATATGCATATTCATTTTCATTCGCAAACCAAGTTACATGTAGATGATCATATTTCTAGTTTAAAGTAATAATTCAACATGCTAATCTTCCTCTTGATCAAAAGAAACTGGTTAGAAAATCAATCCAAATAGGTGAACGAAGGTTTAAGCTGAATTAACTAGTCAAAGAATATAATAATGATTCACTGGATTCAATTTTTGCCGAACTTCGCATTCTCCCCTCCAAAACTTATTCTAAAACTCTCATCACCATATTTCAAGATATCTGGAGATCTATTTTTTTATGGCTCCCCTCACCATATTTCAGGGTATTTGGGGAGAGTTTTGATTTTTAAAGCATTATTATTGTGATTTTTCTTTGTTTTTTTACAAGAATCTTGACATTTGTTGATGCTAAGTCCCGGTTACTCAGCTTAGGTCAATCACTCCCTTTTATTGTTTCAATAACTTGGTAGGGATACTGAACATGCAAGAAAATTTTGTGGAGTATTACCATTTCTAAAACCATTAATTTCCTTAAAGCACTTGGTTAACATTTATTTAACTCAATTCTTATTATTTCAGTTGAAAAGATTAGCATGGAATGGAATTATAACAATGTAATATGAGATTTATTCCAATTCATTCTCATGTTACTTGCAAATTTCCTTAACACATAGTCCTTAGCCTAAATTTTTGATTTTTCATGAAATCGATTTCAAGTTTAAAGTTTTTCTTGATGTTGCACATATTTCATTAAAATGGATTGAAACAAGATAATTTTCATAGGCAAAATTTGACTTGATATGCAATCTAATACATGTATGTAAGATATGAATCAAAACATACCAAAAGGAATTATACACCCCCCAAACTTGAGGTATGCATTGTCCTCAATGCATGCAACTACATGAAACCTACATGATCATAAACTGGTAAAGAAATACAAAAGTAAAACAAAATAGAAATGATAGTAACTCCCCTAGGTGTCTGATGTGGAGGAGTCATCTTCATCATGCTCACTCTCTTCACCCGGCTGCTTTGAAGACTGACCAAAACATGCTCGGAACTCAGGAGGTGTCAATAAGAATGGTGTTAATTTCATCATATTGATGTGTCTATCCTCCATAAGTTTGCGAAAATGTGCCTCCATAGCCCGATTAGATTGTTGTAGAAACCGGGCTTGAGCTGTCATTAGATTCTCCAAGTTGGTTATCCTCACATTGGTTGGGAGCGGTTGTGAGCAACATCACAAATAGGAAGAAGGAAGAAATCAATCAACACAATATTGAAAAGTGCACCGCAAGTTCAAATGTCCCGGACTCTACACCCCAAATATATTCCATAAAAGCTCGTCTCAGACAAATCATCTCAAGTTTCAAGTCATATGATTAATACCACAAGTGCAGTTCATAAACTCCTCCCCCACTACTTTAAACTTTTAGCCACAACAAAATAATAGAATAGTTTAAGTCAAAAAGTTCCCCACAAGTAGCACATTCACATGCTCGCAAATATATGAAAGATGCAGGCCACCCATTCACACACCTTTTATTTGAAGCAATAAAATGGGTGATTCAATAAAAGCAGTAAAAAAAATTATGTAGAACTTCAACGACCCCAAAATATGCAAAAATGGAGGATTGTGACATTAAAAATGATATCAAATAATCAAACCATGGCCTTCATGTTGGCAGACTCAAAAAATACTTTCTGTTGATATGTGGTAGCTCCCATAACTCCTCCGGGATCAAAAGTTATGGCTAGTTGAAGCTGGCATGCTGAAAACTCGTGTTTTGCTGTTTTTTTTATACTGGCTAGGGGAATGGCACTGGGGTGCCAAAATTTGAGGCCTAGGCACCGACTTGCTAACTCAAAAATTGTAACATGTTATTTCCTTGAAAATTTATGGCGCCGGGGTGCCGGATCATGGCGCTTGAGCGCCATTTCTCTGATCCTAATTTGCTGCAACATGTTCTTCTGCAAAAACTTAAGCACAAGGGCGCCAAAAATTGAGGCTGTAGCCTCACTCCAACTGCATTGTCTTGTCTTGAATGATGAATATAAACTTGAAACTCCTTGATTGTATCATTTATCAACTTGAAAGTGGATTGAAAGTCCATATGATAATCCTATCCTTCCTTGCCTTGGGAGATACTACTTTATTCTTGGATTAAAAAAATTAAAAAGTGTAATGGTTGTCTCCCATTCAGCGCTAAATTTATTGTCTTCAACCCGATATTGCATTATGATTAACCAATTCCTACTCTATCTGTGAAACCCCAACCTATGTAGAGCTCAATGGTATGCATTGCACATATATATTTGATTTATACGTGATTTAAATGAATTTTAAATAAATTTTGGATGATTTTATGATTAATGATATTTTGCAATTAGGGTTTAATTAAGAATGGTGATTAAAAATGTAATCACCGGAACCCAAAATGAGTAGGTATGACCCGAGGGGCTTAATGAGGATTTAAAGGTGACAAGGTGTAATGAATAATAATATCAATCATGATTTAATTTATGAAGATTAAAGTGAAATTATGGAATTAAGATGAAAATAGAAAATTCATAACTTGATGCCTACAAGGCGAATTTTGATGAAATTTGAAAGGTAAGCTCACGACGGTGGGCCCAATATTTTGAATGGATTGGATTAAGGGATTCATAATGGGATTAGGGTGATAATTAATTATTTTTATCCCAAATCCAAAAGATAAATTCAAGTAGTCATAACTTGAGCTAGAAACGTCGGTTAGAGATGAAATTTGAAACGATGGAATAAAATTATAAAATCTATGATATGAATGGAATGGATTAAGCTAATTATCATGAAAAGTTGCTTTCTTGGAGAGGAAGTAAAGTGGATTACTTAAGAGCTAAGCAAAGAGGGCAATTTCGGAAAGGTAAAAATAGAATTTACAAAAATACCCTAGGGGGTTGCTTAAGCACCAACAAAAGTGACTTATAAAAAGAAAAAAAAGAGAGAGCAAGCTGATGCACATCCCATCAGGGGGGAGAAGGGGAGAGAGAGAGAGAGAGAGAGAGAAATAAGAGAGAAATGGAGATTTTCTCCAAAGGCAGCAGGTAGGGCATGTCTAACCCAGCAAGGAAGAGGAGAAAAGAGGAAGAAAAGAAGAAGGAAAAAGGGAAGGAGAAGCTCAGGAAGCTTGGGGCAAAGAATTGACAAAATCGGGTAAGTACCCGTTGAGTTAAGCCTTCCAATTTTCAAGTTTTCTTCTTAATATTGCAATCATGGTTTTGAATCATAATAAACCTCTAAATAAATATTAATAACATTCTAAAATTTAGTATTGATTAAGAGTTTTGCATATATATTGAAAGGAGATGCAAATATGGGAGCAAAACCTAGAAGAAATGAGGTAGAAATCTAAAATATGAATGGAATAGTAAATGGAGGAATTTTATTATAAAAAGTTTTGGAAAGACTCATTATGAGGTGATTAAGGAACCACCCAATTTTCAGCTTAAAAGGATGAGCACTTTACAAATTAAAAATCTAGGAAAATCAACCTGGATAGGATTAAATGGGTGGCAAGATAAGCTGCACCAAATGATTTTTAATAATTTTTCTACAAGGAATTTTGGGCTGAAAATTTTACAGGATATATAAGGCACATTTAAGATCACATGACCAATAAAAATTACATTTTTATGGGTATACATATATTCAATAATTTTTGTGATTAAGGCTGTTTGAAAAGCGATGCTGCTGTCCAGCAAGGTAAAAATACCAAAATGTAAATACTTAATTTTTTATGCAGGAAATATATATTTTGTTAATTAATATATTTATTAAGGTATGATAGAAATTTCAGATCAAAACTACTTGATTTGATATTAATTCAAGATTTTGAAAATTTAGTGTGCCTGAATTCAGAATTATGGACAACTTAAGGAATAAATCAAGATAAATGTTAAATTTCAGGTTTTTGTGATGGAATTTAATTTATAGTGGGATATAAACAAGTTATTATGATAGTTTAACCTATTATAGGTAAACAAGATTACCCTAAATATGATTTTTTGAAGATATGCAAAGAGATGTTCAAAGAAGGGTGCAAAGGGTACCCAAGATGTATATGAAAGTTGCTGTTTTGGAAGCAACTAATATATGGATTTTAAA
>JAXCLR010000092.1:31021106-31031564 GCA_035584095.1 Annona squamosa
CTAAAGGAAAAGAGGAATCTACAAAGGTTAGTAGATTTTTGTATGAATAGATTCCCTAATGGGATATGATGAAAAAGACATAGGTTGTATGAAATTGTGATGTTATGAATAATATGAGAAGTTGATGACTTATGATGTTATGGATAAGTCCATTATGAATGATGATGATATATGTTTATATGATGAAAGAAAAAGAAAAGAAAAATTGGACGAGATCCAATTAAGAACCCGCCGCGTAATTAGGGCAACAATCCTGATTCACACTTACCAATCAATAAGATCCTGGAGTACGGACAAATGTGACGCCTCAGTTCGGGGCGCCACACTTGATGGGTGGATAAATATCTGGTGGGTCCCACTTGTTGAAATTTATTTTCCTGCACAGAAAAGTATAATATACTCATCAAATTTATTAATGGGTTTCAGTATAGAAAATTATTCAAACTCATTTATTTTATGGCAAAAAGTAAAAAAATATAATTTCAAGCCAAAAAAATCACAAAAATTATTTCAATTTCTTGAAATTAATATTTAATACCTAAATGTTACAAAAGCATGTTTTAAACCAAATTTCACATTAAACTAAATTAATTACCCACCAAATTGGTATAAAATGCCCCCAAAATATATTATTAATTTTCAATTATCAATACCCCCATACTTGAACATTTGCTTGTCCTCAAGAAAATACAAAGGAATTCAAGAACAATTTGCAAAATTTCAAAACTTTGAGGAAAAAAATGAAAATAAATGTTTGGCTAATCACAAAAAACTAATTACAGTATTAAACTAAAAATTTTCAAACATCACAGTCGTCGAAAATCTCAGTCAACAATTCCTTCTCACATGACTAATACTATATACCCTGTCACCTTCTTTGCTTTCAATCATTAAGAGTTCAAAAATTCCCGCAATAAACTCCTAATTATCAGATATCTTCCCCATTTATTTGGTTATTCCATACATGCATTCAACAATTCAAGTAATAGTAGTAATGTAGAAAATATCAGTTGAATTACCTCATATACATCTCATCAAATTTTTGCATTTAAATTTCTTCTACAACAAAATTAGCCAATTCATAGGATCATAAGGACTTAGTAGAACAACGGTTAGGTTTTGCACAAGAAATAAAATTTTTAAAAATGGAATCGTCTCCACATGACTTGAGCCTCATTTTACAATAGGAAATAATGCTACCCCCACACTTAGTGCTTTCATTCTCTTTCAAGCCTGTTCTTATCATGCTACCCCCACACTTAGTACTTTGTTTAGTAGTTGTTTTTTTTAACCAAGTCCGGCAATAATTTTTCCTCATCATATTTCAGGGTATCTAGGAAGTCATTTTCATTATTTTCACAGTCAGGAGTCAAACCTTGTTCCCATTTCACTTTTTAGCTCAGAATTCAATGTCAAAGTTGGTTCAACGAAGTGGGAATTGAGATTTTTTTAAAAAAAATTTAAGTCCAGGCTCAATGGAAGTAAACGATTGTTATACTTTCAAAGATAAATTCATCACAAAAAATGCCTTAATCATGTCCTTGAATTGGTTAAATTGAGTTTTGGCTTTAGAAAATTCTTTAACCAGAATAAAATTTTTCATGTATATAGAAACAAATACCTTCTCAAATGACAATTGTGTGTAGTAGAAAATCCTTTGATAAATTTGAGAGGATTATTTTGATTTTGAAAGAAAACAAGACCCGTTCTTTGGTATATTAGTTTCACCAAGTAATTCAGGACAAAAATCCAAGTACTTTCAACAAGTACATGTTCAAAAAGAAATTTAACATCTCATTAAGGTTCAACTTTTCCTAACTCGAAAATTTTGAAATTCCAAGTGTAGTTTGCTTTTAAGAAATACAAGAGTTCAAAGTGGAGTCTAACATCACATTTTATGCAAGAATTACCCAAAAGTTTTCAAAAAAAAAATTTTATTTTTGAAATTTGGTAAAAATTATAATCATGACAACAATATAATCATTGAGGTAGGGAAAGAAATATTCAAAGAAAATTAATGCAACGCATTCACTCCCACACTTGAAATTGACATTGTCTTCAACGTAAATCATGCCATCAAAATAAAAGGAGTAATTGTAAAAATGTGAGATGTTAACTTCCCTTTTTGGCGAGTTGAACGAATTTTCATCCAATGGTGCTTCCTTCCAAGTAGGCAATAAAAACAACCAATAAAGATCAAAATTTAAAAAGTACCAAAATTCTAAAAAGAAACTAAAAGAAAAAATAAAACTAAAACTTCCATGAAAGAAAAAAAAGTTTGGGTTGCCTCCCGAAAGCTCTTGGTTTAAAGTTGTTAGCCCGACTGCAGTTTGGTTATCTGATGTTAACCATCTCCAACTTTTGCATTTTCATGATTCTTTTTCTTGCCTCCGGATTTTCTCACATTCGTCGTTCTTTGATTGGCCTCCATATTTGCTTGAGAACTTTTCTTGCCAATGAACCACTAGAATTCGTTTAAAAGAATGACAAGAATGAGAATGAATAGTTACCAGTTTGTCAGCTTTTCTCTTTTGTTCATCAGATTTTTGTTGTTTTGATCTCCCGCTTTCAATTATTGCCATAGATTTAGTAACTTGTTGATTCAGGTCTTCCACAACTTTTCCTTTACTTATGGACATCTGAGTTAGGTTGCTTGAAGTTCCTTTGTCTGTTGACTCATTGACCACGTCAACCCCTAAACAAGAGTTATAGAGAGAGGTGTTTTTCATGGCCAAGAAGAGGTTGAATTCTATTTTCTCATCTCCAATTATCAGAAAAAGTTGACCATTCTTGACATAGATGATGGCTCCAGTAGTGGCTAAAGAAAGGTTGTCCAAGAATGATTGGAATTTACCGGTCCTCCTCTATGTCGAGGACTACAAAGTCGACTGGGATGAACAGCTTGCCGACTTTCAAGGGAACATCTTCAAGAAAGTCAACTAAAAATTTGATTGATCGATCGGCCAGTTGGAGAGACATAGAAGTTGATTTTGGATCGTCGATGTTCAGCTTTTTACAGATGGAGAGAGGGATCAAACTTACATTAGCTTCGAGATCACATGGCACCTTGCTATTTGGAAATTCCCAAGAGCACAAGGAATAGAAAAGCTCCCAGGATCTTTTGCTTTTCAGGTAGCTTGTTCTGTAAGATGGCGCTGCACTCCTCAGTCAGTGTAATGGTTCCATACTCTCGAGCTTTCTTTTGTTGGATAGCATCTCCTTTAGGAATTTTGCAAAAGTTGGCATCTGAGAGATCATGTTGAGAAATGGCACACTGATTGATAGGTTCTTGAGTGTTGAAATAAATTTCTTGAACTACTTTGGAAGTTTTGCCTGTCTTTGCCTCTGAGGGAAGGGAAGAGGAGGTTTGTAAGGAGGTGGTGGGACGTACGGCTTCTCCACCGCTGATTGGGGTTATGGCTCCTCTTCTTGCTTCTGTTCCTGCTCGACCTCCTTTTTAGTGTCAATTTGAGGTGGTTGAGGTGGGTTGAGCTGCTTTCCACTTCGCTTGCCTACACTTGTTCCCCAGGGTTTACTTCTAGTTGGCTAGGAAGTTTTCCCTGGTCTCTATGAGATGAGGTAGTGGCATGTTGGACAATTTAATTTTCAAGCAATTTCATATGGGTTTTCATTTGGCTGATTTCTTCAAATAGTTTGTCAATCAAGGGATCAGAGGATGGTGCTTAAGGTGGCGCAGGTAGCGTAAGCTGAGTTTGGTATAAGGGAGGGTTCAGTGGTCATTTTAGGAAATCAGATGGTTTATTGTTTTGAGTATAATTTTGGGTATTCGACTGGTTTGCCCAAGAGAAATTAGGGTGGTTCCTCCATCTAAGGTTGTAAGTATCTAAGTAAGGGTTACCATAAGTGCGAGTATCATACTGGTTGTTGAATGCATTGGACTGCTCACTTCTGGTGTCCTGGCTGGCAAAACTACACTCAGACATGTAGTGTGAAGCTCCATAGATCTCACATGAAATTTGTCGAGAAGAAGATGCATTCTAGTCTGTGTGTTCCTACTTCTTTTGCTGCAAAAGTTGATAAAGTTTAGCATGAAGAGAATTTATGGATTCGATGTCATATAAATTATCTCATCGAGAGGGTCCTCAGACGTTGCCGTATTGAGAATCATAAAGAGCCAAATCATTAAGGAATTGAAGAGACTCATCGTCAGTAAGTCGCATGAATCGGCCACAAGCGGCTGAATTAACGTCGCTTCGGCTAGGTCAATTGAGTCCATTGAAAAAAATTTCAATAATGTCACCTTGTGAGATGTCATGATGAGGACACTTACGTTGCAGACCTTTCATCCTCTCCCACGCATTGTATAGAGTTTCGCCATCTTTTTGGACAAACTGATTAATTTCGTCCCAGATTCTCCTGGTTTCAGTGGGTGGAAAGAATTTCTCCAGGAAAGCAGTAGAGAGCTCATCCTATGTGTCGAAAGTGTCACGTTGTATAGAATAGAACCACTCGCTTGCCCTATTACGAAGAGAAAATGGGAAAAGCTGAAGACAGATTATCTTGCATGGGATATTTTGTACTCTGATTGTGTTGCACAGCTGCAGGAATTTAGTGATGTGTATAGTCGAATTTTCAGAGGATAGTCCTACAAATTGGTCTTGTTGTACCATCCGGATAAGCCTGGGATTGAGTTCAAAGCTTCTTGCATCAACTTCTGGTTCCTCTATATATGATTGAAATCCTCGAGGGTTCGGGCGATTCCGATCACTAAGAGTTATCCTTCTTGGAGAAGCGTTGTTCTCAGCTTAGCCTTCCTCCTGCTCTTGATGTGGCGAATTTGGATTGTTGTGTCTAGCCATAGTGTCTTGATAACTCGTATTTATCATGGCTCATTTTAGACTTTATTTGTGCGTTAGTTCGAGAGATTAGGATTAGTTTGCATCCATTTAGCTTAATTTTCACTCGCTTTGCATTTTAAGAGCAAAATTTAGTTTTTAGGCATTTTTCGCATTATTTAGGAATTTTTAATTCATTTACTTAGTTTTCCATCTTTTGCAAGAAGGACGGGATATATGAAGGCTATGCGAGCAAAGTGGAATGTAGATCAAGACAAGTCAAAGGCAGGTGGATGGCGCCTAGGTGCCACCTTATGTGCCCTTGCTAGGACTCCAGAAAAATTCAAAAAACATGTGACTTCTAGAGAGTTAGTGCCTAGGTGCCACTTCATCTACATGTAGGCAAAGTTCAGACGCTTTTGAAGCCACAAGTCATACTGCTTCTAGGGAGTTGGTGCCTAGGCGCTAGTGCATGAATTCCTAAGGTTTGCAGAGAAGTTCCAAGTTGCCTAGCATAAAGAGAGTTGGCGCCTAGGCACCAATACGCATCCGTACGCGCAAATTTCAGTGCATAAGCTGCGTAAATTGAATCTATAAATAGTTCTTAGGGGTTCGTGCACAAAAAAAAGAGGAAAGGGAGGGCCAGAGAAAGAGGAAATCGCGATCAAAGCACGAATTGAAGAGAGAATTCAACCGCGTTGGTGGAAACTACGAGAAAATAGTTTTCTCCATTTCTTTCTACTTTTATTTCTCTGATTTTATGGATACTTTTTATGTGGATGTAATGGTTGTTGAAATCATGTCTTTGAACTAAACCTCCATTAGATGGATAGTCAGGATGATTTGAATTCTAAACTATATTGTTTCTTGGTTCTTAGAATATTCAAGAATGAATATTGAAGCTTATATATGATTGTGTATGATTGACCCTTGCATGTGTGGATTTAATACTTTTTACAAGATTAGCTACCTTGTAAGATGATTTAATTGCTTGATTTAGCCTTGGAAGAGGAATATCTCTGCTAGATCTATGTGCAAGGCATAAGTTTTCACCTTTGTGTAAGGGGAGTTGTTTAACGGATAGGAATATATCGTTAAACCCTGTGTAGTCATTAAACAGGTTATGAACTTATTAATTTCACTTTATTTAATGGCATGAGAACATAGCAATTAAATAAGATGTAATTAGCTTTATATAATGTTGGAAGACATATATAGAGATTAATGAACTTGGACTAGTAAATCAAAGGATTGAGATTCTAAATCATCCAGCTCAAGATGATTTGGACCAACCCATCTTGGATCTCATTACGCTTGGCTAATATCTAGTTCAGACGAGCATTGCACCTCCTCCTATTGGCACCAATAACTTTGAGATCAAGCCAGTGATTTTCCAGATGCTCCAATCTATTGGGTAGTTCAGAGGTCTAGCATCTGAAGACCCACACTGCCATCCGCGGAACTTCCTGCAAATCATGAACACCTTCAAGTAGAACGGAGTCTCCGATGAAGCAATGCGGCTTCAGACATTCCATTTTCTTTGCATGATCGAGCTTTGGAGTGGCTAGACTCTTTACCCCCCAGCTCAGTCAACACATGGAACGACTTGGTGTAGAAATTCCTGGAGAAATATTTCCCACCTACCCAGTTAGTCAAGCTAAAGATGGATACAGTCTCGTTCAAGCAACATGGAAAGGAGACCCTATTAGAGGTGTGGGACCGCTTCAAAGACCTACTTCGAAAATGCCTGCATCATGGAATTCAACCGTGGGTTCAAATTCAAATTTTTTATAATGGTCTCCAGGATTCCACCCATCACATGGTGGATTCTTCGTCGAACGGTTCTTTACTGGGGAAAAGCTATCGAGAATTGTACGCCCTATTTGAAAACATGGCGGCCAATACTTATTAACTGCCATCTGATAGGAACCGAAGTGGGGGTCTACTTCAATTAGATGCAGTTTCATCGATAAGGCCCACATCGACGCTTTATCTTGGTAAATTCAGAACTTATCCAGACCAGCCAGCGTCAGTGCACTAGGGGCATCTACACCACAACAGCCAATAGTAGCAGACATTTGCATGTGGTGTGGCGAATTCGGCCATCCTAGTGATGAATGTGCCTCCAATCCGGAGTCCATTAATTATGTGGGAAACTTCCAAAGAAATCCAGTGAATCAGTATGGAAACAACTACAACCCAAACTGGAGAAATCATCATAACTTCTAATGGAACAACCAGACAAGGCCAAATCAGCTGCCTGGATTCTCGTAGTAGCCCCCACAACAACAACACACAAGACCAATGCAGTTCAATCCACCACAGCGAGAAGAGAAGAAATTTGATTTGAAAAACCACTTAATGCAATTCACGCAATCCTAGATCATAATGAACAGGAACCTGGAAGCTCAGATAAGCCAACTGGCCTCAGCCCTAAATAACCGGCCTCATGGTTAGTTGCCGAGCAACACCGAGCATAACCTGAAGGGAAATGGCAAAGAACAGGTCCAAGCAGTCACGCTGTGTAATGGGAAGTAGTTACCCGATGCAATTCCACCAAAATCAGTAACTGAGCCCACTAATCCTCTGATTCAGCAATCACAAGAGCCAAAAAAAAAAACCAAATACCACTCAAAAGTAACCGGACACTGAAATCGCCACGAATCAAAGGCCACCTCCTCCATTTCCTTAGCGATTCGCAAAGCCTAAAAAGGAGGGCCAATTCAAGAAGTTCTTCAAGGTATTAAAGCAGCTACACATCAATATACCTCTCGTCGAAGCCTTGAAACAGATGCCTAGCTACGCTAAATTCATGAAAGACGTGCTATCAAAGAAAAGGCAGTTGACAGAATTCAAGACAGCAGTGTTAACAGAGGAAACCAGTGCTAGGGTGTAGTGGAAGCTGCCTCCTAAGCTCAAAGACCCAGGGAGCTTCATCATCCCATGCACAATTGGAGACCAATACTAGGAGAGAGCCCTATGTGACTTGGGAGTCAACATTAATCTCATGCCTAAGTCCATTTTCAGAAAATTAGGCTTCGAGGAAGCCCAACCTATGACAGTGATGCTACAACTAGCGGATCGATCTATCACATATCCAGAAGGTATTATTGAGGATGGTCTTGTCAAGGTGGACAAGTTCATTTTTCCAGCAGATTTTATTATCCTAGATTATGAAGAGGATCAAGATGTGCTAATTATTCTCGGTCGGCCTTTCCTCGCAATGGGCAACGCAATAATCAATGTATGGTCGGAGAATTAACCATGCAGGTGCAAAATGAAAATGTTATGTTCAACGTGCTCAAGTCTATACAGAGCCTAACTGACCTAGAGGATTGCTTAAGGATTGATATGGGCAATTCGACGATTCGAAAACTTCCCCAGCCTAGTATTGAGAAGAACCTAGAGGAGATTGCAAACAAGGGCTGCAAGTTATCTGCCTAAACTAAAGACCCACTTGCTGATCACATCAGGCTCGAACGATTGACCGAGCCGGTGGAAAATCCAGGTATGGAAGTTAAAGCCAATAATGGAATAGAAGGGGTTATAATGGATAAAACTGGACAGTTTCAAGTCCAAATGCCCCTATCTCATATAATATATGTCCTTTTTCATTATATCCCATTAGGGCATTTATTCATATAAAAATCTACTAACCTTTGTAAATTCTTCTTTTCCTTTAGCAACTCATGCCCTTCATCTCTTGTCTTTCCCTATACCTGTCTGAGATTGGAAAAACAAAACATGAGCCGAAACTCAATAAGCAAGCAATTTTTTTTTAATTTCATTCCTCTCCATTCGGTAGAAGACACTTACCAAGTGATCAACTATCAATGTAATAGAAACCTTTTCGTAAACAATTTTTGGAAACCTTTCATAAACCATTGATGAAAACCATTCGTAAATGCATTTCTCTCCATTCGATAGGAGACACTTAGCAAGTGATTAGCTATAAATGGAATAGAAACCTTTTCATAAACATTGGATGTGCAAATGCTTCCTTTACACTCCTGACATAAACCTTCGTGTGCGGGTACACTAACCCAGGAAACATCTCACATAGCATGGTCTAATACGCCGGTTGTCTCCTACATGGTTCCTATATGCTTGACTTTTGATTTTTCCGGCATTATATACCTCTTATACTAGGTGACTTGTCATTCTTATGTAGAGAATTATTTGCATCATCCCTTAAAAATATCATTTCAAATTCATGCTTTTCTTTTCAATCCATGTATGAAAATGTAATGCATTCATTCACACATAACATTCCTTTGCCTCCACCTTTAGGGAGGATGCCGTTGGCACACAACCCATACGACTTGACAATAGTGAAGGGAGACTCTTTGTTCCGCTTTTTACCTCCACCAAAGCCTTTTCATTATACATCATACATGTGCACATGTCCATGAACATCATATGACATCAATATGCCGGCATGACTTTTCATAAAAGCTCATAAATATTTACAATATCAAAACATTATAGGAATGGCCACCCTTAAACACTTTTCATAAATACTTGAGAATAAAATCATATTTTAAAAAGTTTACTTGCTTACCTCCTTAGTCCGTGTCCTCCACTTTTCTTTTCCTTTTCCTATACAAGGAAAAATGATATTTTTTTCTATATGATTCCATGTCTTAGATTGCATCCCATGCATGCTTTATAATCATTATTACCTCATTTCTATCGAGGTTAATCTTATAAATATACTTGGTCTTTACCTCTTTATATTGATTTTTATCCATAAATCCTTTAAAAATTCCAACCGCATATCTCATAAAATATAAAAATAAATCTCAATTTTTTCCAAAATCACATTGTTTACTGTTCATAATTACTTTAGCAAATCACTGTAGCAGATTACTATAGCAAATCATTGTTCACATTTATTGTACACCCGAGGTTACTGTTCATGGGTTTCAAATTTTGATATTTTTTCAAAAATAGATAATACCGTAACATAGCTTATGCTTAGTACATCATGGAAAATTCATGAATTATGAATTTATCATCCTTAACTTGGCTAAATAAATCATTTTCTCCATGTACTAAAAATCAACATAAATTCACTTAAGCATAATCCTTAATTCCAAAAATCAGGGGATTAATATAGCATCATTCCAACATCATATTTATCATAATCATACATCCCAAATCATCGTTAATCAAATTTGGAACATTATTTTCACATATCGTATAATATCTTCCTGAATGCTCCATCTTTACTCTAAATTTTTTATGTTTCGGCATATTTTCAATTAAGAATTATAAATTTACTTATTTTCTAATGTTTAGGCATTATCTAAGTATGGTTTTACCTTACTTAACATCCAAAAGAAATTTGAAAAGAATTCCCTTACCTGAAGTAGAAAAACTCTCCTCCTACTTGGCCTTTGTGGCGCCCCGACTCGAGTGCCTAGAAGCCTTACTCTGGGATCTTTATTGATTGATAAATGTGACTCAGGATTGTTGCCCTGATCACACGGCGGGATTTTTAAATTGGATCTCATCTAAAAATTTTTTATTTCTTTCTTTTTTTTATTTTTTATCACATAACAAACACTTGTCATCAACTTTATGTATGATACTCATAATAACATCATATCATCATATATGAACATATTCTTGACATTAATTTCACATATATTATTCATAT
>JAXCLR010000092.1:31037798-31062631 GCA_035584095.1 Annona squamosa
TAAGGGAGATATGATGATCATGTTCATATTTTTCATATGGCATTATGCATATGAGACCCATGATGGGTACAGGATTTCATATTTTCAAGATATACCTTTGGATAAGGTATAAGATGTTTTCCAAGTTAATTTAAAATAAAAAATGTTGCCTGAAATGAATTGCCTGAAAAATGCAAATAGCTTGCTTATTGAGTTTTGACTCACATTTTCGTTTCCAAACCCAAAGACAAGTGACAGACAGGATATGGCGAAGGAGCAAGCACCGGCATAAGGAATCCGAGGAGAAAATCATGTTATGAAATTATGTGAAATGATTGTAAATTTATATGCAACGTTTTATGTTGAATAGATATAAACTATTCGAATGTTTGTATGGATGACTATGTTTTACACATGTAGTGACGTCTAAATTGTGGCAAAAGATGAAATGTCACTGAACAGCATGTTTGTATGAAATGAATGATTCAAAATGACTTAGAAATATATGAAAATGAATTTATGAGAATCTGAAGTGTTATATGAACTCTATATGACCACAATTATCAGGATAAACATCTGATAAATCCCGCCGTGTGAGAGGGCAACAATCCTGATCACGTTTACCAATCGATAGGTCCTGAGGTAAGGATGTGACGCTTGGGCCGAGGCACCACAACTTTATACCCGCTCGAGGGTATATCTTTAAACATGCTTCTCATACACATCCAGGGTATGTCATAAACAATGTCACACATTATTTAAAATCATGACATTCCTTGGGATAGAAGCTAGCTAGGCAATCATCCGCTTTTATCATCTCTCCTATTCCAAGGAGGCACTGCCGGGCCTTGGCCACCTTCGCGACTTGGCCACACCAAAGGAGGACATTCGGTCCACTTACACCTTTAAGGTGGACCTCATGCTTTTGTGCACATGCTTCTTTCATAAACATGACTTGACATGCTAGTATGATTTTTTATTCATAAATCATGAATTCGTATTTAACATAAGTACTTGAAAAGCAGTAAGCAATTTATTTATTTCAATAGAAATAATATTTCAACACTCATTTAGACAAGGAATGGCCATCCTTAAACAATTTATAAAGAATTGAAATCATTCATTTGCTAACTCCAATAAATAGTTAGAACATCATTGATAAGCATTTTATCACATTTGATAAAACAAAGCATTTTAGAAAACTGCTTGCTTACCTTTCTTGCTTAGCTTTCCTCCTCGTTAACTTCTTTACCCTTGCCTATATATAAACATAGCATTGCATTTATAACAAGTCGTTTGCTTTCATTCACTTAGTTTTCCAATCCCATAATCCATATTATTCATAATCAACTAGGACTTTCAAGTCGATCATATATACAAGACAGGCACTTATGCAATCATAGCATTCATTCCCTACTTTCTATAATGTATTTTTTTTTATGATTATATTTACATACATCTCAACGCATATTACATTGAAATTCTAAGACATTCTTACAAATACGGAGATACATAACTCCCCCAAAGAAATTTGGAGACACAGCTCCACCAAAGAATTAAGAAGACATAGCTTCCACCAAGCCAAAGGGAGACCACAACTCCCACAACATTTTCCGGGCCAGAATTCCAACATGGGATTCGAACCCCTGACCACAGCTCCGCAAATGCCCTATTACCGCTGTGGCCACCAGCTGAGCACGACTCAGTTGGTCTATAATGTGTTTTAATCCCATATTTAGGGTAAACATTTAGCATACATTCATATCTCAACATATGGGGATTTATATCTCCCATGAACTATTTTTCCTACATCTATGTTTATTCTAAGCATGTAAGTGATGTTTCAAGCTTCATCAAAAAATTTCAAATATTGACATAATAAATCCTTAATCACAGAGCAATATGCATGTTTTCGCATTTTTATGCATATTTTGCATTTTAGCAAATTCACATAAGTCACATATCAACCATTTACACGCATGCTTCATATATATTTAACATACAACACATATATTATGTGTTTCTTAAATTTTCTTAACACAGCAACTTCCACCTATTTTCATCATCATTAAACCCCTTAATTAACATGTTCTTTAGGGTTTAATTTTAGATTTTTAATCCCTTTATCACTGATTTCCAAGATAGCTATGTTAAGACACACGTTTCATCATTTCAACATTCCTTTCATGACTTAAATCATAACAGATTTTTAAGTCATGATTTTCAACAACTAAACATGCTTTTATTAACCCAAATTTAGGTTATTATCACATATTTAAAATCCAAAATTCATTGATTTCCATAACACCAACATATTCATGCATATAAGGTATCCTTTTGACCCGTTTTGATGTGTCCAAACTTATGTCCATAAAATCAGATTTATGGCTAATCTTTTCAAACACTTTGGAACACTCAAAGTACCTTAAACATAGGGTATTTTACCCTCCATAAAATTCATAAATAATTTCATTACAAATAGCAACAAAAATCATATGAAAATCATCCATTTTGGACCCCATTTGGACATCCCTCATGCATATCCTAAAAATTAGATTTAGGGTAAATTAATCTAGCCCACTTTGGCTATCCAAAGGGTCTTTAATTTATGGTACTTTACCCTAAAATTTATCCAAAAACAATTTAAGCAATCTCTTGTATCATTTTTAACATAAAAATGGAGAAATCGGGTCATTTCTTGAAACTTAGGGTTTCATATTTGCTAAAATCATCAACCAATGCTAAAATCATCAACCAATGCTTAAATCATCATATGTAATTTGAAAGAACATGACTTACATCTAAATCAACATGCTCAAATCATACAACAACTTAGTTTAGGGTTTGAGATTTTGCAAGTTAGTTTTCATCTCAAAATCCAACCTAAACTTCCATTTTCATTCTTTTAAATGATTTCATTTAAATCTTTCAAAAATCATTGAATCCCGAATATTAAGGCATTATAACTCAGCCTTTAATCATTCTTTATGAACCATATTCATGGCTCATGAATTGAGAGAGAAAACTTGATTTATGTGATTCAAAACATAGATTTCACTTATTTGAATCAACCCTAACTTGATTCCAACTTGAGTTGCTTGATTCCTCTTTTTTTTTCCTCATTTTTTTTCCTTTTTTTCTTCTCCTTTTTCATCTTTCCCTTGCTGGTTTGGACGTGCCCTTGGTGCTGAAGACTTAGCAATTTTTTTAGGAAATTTCTTCCCCTTTCTTGCCTTGCACGTTCCAAGCCTTATCTCCCTTTTATGATTTTTTTAATCAGCTAGTGGGACCCATTTGCCACATGTCATGAGGGTAATTTATTTCTACCTTATCCCTTGATGACATGGAATTTTTATATCCAAGTAAAATATGAATTTTTATATTTTAAAAAAAACCACAAAATTCATGTATTTAAGCACCATGTTGTTGTCTACTATTTGCAACATCTATGAAGCTTCCTTTTCAACGATTTTTGCCATGAAATTCCAAATTTTTAATTGCCCATTTACTTCACCTAGGTATTAGGCATTTTAGACATATTTTTTTGGATTTTTAAAAATCCAAATATCAAGCCTTATCCCCCCTTGGACGTCCATGCATATGTCACATACTCTATGCTCCCTTTGAGCTAGATATTAGGCTATTAATCCAAGCATTTAATCATTGAATTTTTCATGGATTTCACCATTAAATAATGCTTAAAAATACAGCTCCATCCACTGAATTTTTGACACCTTGCATAGCATTTAAATATGTTATTTTCAAAAAAAAAATTTTTTTCAAATGCTATGGTAGTCTAGGGTATACAAAGTCAATGCTAGGTACCTTTTTCTAATTAAACACCTTCCCATGGTTATTAGCTTAATCAAATCTACTCATTTCATATATTTCATAATTTTATTCCATCGTTCAAATTTCATCTCAATCCGACATTTTTACGTCAAGTTATGAACCTTTGAAATTTTCCTTAGAGTGTGAGATTAAAAATATATAAAAATAAATAATTATCACCTTAATTTCATCACTTGTGCCTTAATCCAATCCACTAATAAGGTTAAGCCCAAAATCATGAGCTTGCCTTTAAAATTTCATCTCATTTTTCATTACAGGCGTAAAGTTATGAATTTTCTATGATTTTCAACATAATTTCATAATATTCATTTTAATCTCCATTAATTAAATCATAGAAATTAAAATAAATATTCATACCACATTAACAACTGCTAATCCTCCTTAAGCCTCATTAGTCAAAAATTCATAAATTCATGAAAATATCCAAAACTCAATCAATTCACATGTAAATCATTCATTAAACCTTAAATGCAATTATATGAGTCCTACTTGGGTCTGGATATTATATACATCCTTTTAGTTTGGGGACATTTTATGTCCCAAAATATTTTTGACTAAGCCTTCTTTGGCAATGGAGATTTATATGTCCTAAAATATTTTTCCTCATAAATCCTTTTGGAAACAAACATTCATATGTCTTAAAATATTTTTCTATATAAACCCTTTGGTAATGGATATTCTAATGTCCATAAATATTTTTCATATAAGCCATTTTCGGCAAAAGACATTTTTATATCCAAAAACATTCTTCCATAGACATTTTTAGGTCTAAAATATTTCACCACATAAATCCTTTTTCATAATCCCCGTATTGGAGCTTGTTTATGGTAAACAAGACATAAAACACATAATTCATTTTCATGAAAACGTTTGCATAGAAAATATTTCATCTTATCTTTGATATTTATACTTTTATGTAAAATACCCTATTTTTAGGGCAAACATGTTCATTATGGTTTATAAAAATCTCATTTAGTATAAATTTTTACATAAACGCTTTTATGTCCCAATCTTTAGGGTTTTTAAAAGTAAAACATATGTAAATGCATTTCTCCCCATCCAGTAGTGACACTTAGCAAGTGTTCATTCTACATTTTGGAAGAGAATCCTTAACAGCACGCTAGCCAGGCAACTGTTCCTTCATCTTCTCCCATCTCTGGGAGGGCGTCGCTGACCTTCTATCTTCTCTTAGGACTTGATCATATGTAGAGTGGGCCCCGGTCCATCTTCGATCGTGATCTACAACAGGCCTATTTTTTGTATTGGTGCACCATACATCGTCATAGATATCTTTATACTAGCATGATCTCTTAAAACATCACAGACCGCAGTCTGTGTGGTTTAAAGTATCATAGACAACAGCCTGTGTCCCTTTAAATCATCATGAAAAAATAGGATCACAGACCGCAGTCCATATCCATCTTGAAAAACATCATAGACTGCAGTCCTTGTTAACTCGTAAAGTGAGCACACCCACTTTAGATAAGTTATTATTTGAAATCTAGTTTTATGATGACATCCCTTAAATTTTTTTTAAAATATTTTGAGTAAAACATTTTGATAAGCGTTTGAAATGCTTGAAAAAACAATAGATCTTGAAATCCTTATGATAAAGAAACTTCAAAGCTTTTGAATTTTCAAGAATAAACCGCGTATTTTCCTAGCATTTTCTTGGTTTCCATTTCAAGGCCTTTTGCCCAAAAAGGTTATGCAATTTTATCATCCCCTTCTTAACCATCCTGATATCATATCCTTGTCCACATATCCATCTTGCTATTTTTGCATAAAGAGGGGCTTGTATAGCCTTTTTCTTGCTATTTTAGCAACCCGAAATCAATTCATTTTATGAAATCAACTTATCGGGTTGGCCATCCTTAAATCCCTTTAGAAACATCCATGTAAACATTTTAGAAGCATTTTTGAAATATTTTTCTCTTTAAAGAAATCAAATCTTTTCTAATACCATTTCAAACATATGGATTATATCCAAATCATCGTTTATGTTTTAGGGTCATAGTATAGAAAACCAATCTTTTTCTATAAACAAATCCCTTTTTCTTTATAAAATCTTTATGAAAATTGCATTATGAAGAACTTGCTTATTTGTAAGCAAATTTTTAAAATTATTGTCATAAATCATTCCCAATCTTTGCAACACTTGTGATAAAATAATTATCTTAAAAATTATTGTTTGCTTCCCATGAAGCAAACCTTGAGGCTTTTCATTAAAGTCATTCTTTTTCAAAATTCATGGCTTTTCATTAAAGTCATCATTTTTCAAAACTTGTGTTTGCCCATTCGTAAAAATATCATTATAAACATATTCAATCATGTCAATATATAGGAGGAAAATAATATTTTAGAAAGTTCGCTTGCTTACCTAAGATAACTTTAATCTCCTTCTTCCATATTTTTTATTGTCTTTGCCTAGATAAATGAAAATGTTATTTTCATTTATATGCATCAAATTCAAATTCTTGCATCCCTTAGAGTTTTCCAATTTACATAAATCCATTTGGATTTACATTAAACTAACTTAACCCACTTGTCTTTCAAGTTAGGTTTTCATTTTCTAATTTCTTCATTAGTATAACTTATGCTTCCACATCACCCATTCATTTTAAAATCTACTTTTAATGGGTTAAATCCTCATAATCACTTATGATACTTATTTATATTTCATTGTAAGTTAAATTCTATCTCAAATATTTAGAATTTAATATTTATTTCGATTTATTCCTCAATCTATCCATAATGCTGAAATCAGGCACACCGATCTTTCTAATATTTGAATCATAATCAAATCAAGGAATTTAAATGTGAAATTCTAATTACTACATGAATTAATCAAAATAAATATTTTAATCATAAAATATTTAGTATCTATATTTATTTTAGTATTTTTACTTTGTTGGACAACAACATCTATTTTTAGATGGTTCAAAACACGTTAATATTAGGTATCTTTATACCCTTCTAAAATTAATTTTTATTTTGGTCAAGTGTTACTCAAGATTTCTTCTATATCATATAAAAGTTTCAGCTCAAAATTCCTTGTATAAAAATTATTAAAAATCATTTGGTGCAATTGATCCTGACACCCATTCAACCTTGTTCAGGTTGATTTTCCTGGATTTTTAATTTATAACTTTCTTATCCTTTTAAACTAAAAATTGGGTCATTCCTTAAGTACCCTATTAAGAGTTTGCACACGAATTTTCATGCTAAAACTCATTCATTTACTATTTCATCCATATTTTTCTTTTTTATTCTAGATTCAATACATATGAGCATAGGTTAGATAGCATGGGCTAATTAACAATCAAATAAATATTTATAAATAAACCTATTTTAAACTTGAAATATGTTAATAAATTACTATATACCTAAATTTTAGGAGAGAAATTAAATCCCTAAGAAATCTTCAAGATGTCTTCTTTTTTTTTTTTTTCTCTCTTCCTTGGCTTGAACGACAAGCCCTTACTTTGCTACCCCTTTTTTCCTTTTATTTTTCTTCTTTCTTGCTTCTTAAGTCTCCTCCTTTACTTGCTCCCTAAATTTTTTATTTTTTAAATATCTGAAATCCATTTAAGGAAGCCCTCTTAAATGTCCATATGGCCACCTCATCTTGGCCATTTATGGCTACACAACCTAGCCTATACTCATGTCATTAAGCACCTTGATAATTCATGGATTTTTCTGAATTTTTGAAAATGCAAAAATTCTCCCAAAAATTCATCATCGTGCCACTTCATCTTATCCCTTAATTGCCTCATTTAAGAGGTTGATTTTTCATTAATTGCATTGATCCCAAATGGATACTACAATCACGCGTGTCCCATATACTTTTCAAAAGTCAATTCTTCATTAATTTAGTTGATTTTAAATCTTGCTCAATAAATCCCGTATCGAGGCGTGTCACTCATCACTTTCAGTTCATTAATGACATGTCACTTTAAAAGTCAACCGCTTTTGTCATTTTGTAATTAAGTAATTTTTCATGATAATTAGCTTAATTAGACCTATTCATAAGATTCACTATATCGTTTTAATCATTCACGACAAATTTCATCCCAAAATGACCTTTTTATCATAAGTTATGGTCATTTAAAATTATTTTTTGGATTTGGATAAAAATAAATAATTATCACCCTAATCTCATTGCAATTTTCATAATCCAATCCATTTATAAGGTTGGGCATATCTTCATGTGCTTACCTTTCAAATTTTACCTCATTCCGCTTTGTAGGCATCAAGTTATGAATGTTTTAATATTTATCACCTTAAATCTATAATTATCAACATAATCTCCATTAATTAAACCATAATATATGAGGTAATTATCCTTAATATATTCACATTTCCTAACTCTCATTAAGTCACTTTAGTCACATTGACTCACCTTGAGATATGGTGATTAATTTAATCACCTTTCTTAATCAATAGCATTAAAATCAATCAATTAATTGACTCATACATAAACCATATATACATGTCTAATTTATATGTAAGAATTCTACTTAGGTCTGGGTATCACATTATGATTAAATGTTTCTATGACAATACTTTAAGACATACATTTGTTTTCATGATTAAAGGTTCATATGAAAACGTTTTAGGACCTAAAATTGTCCTTATGAAAAAAGGAGTATATATGAAAACATTTTAAGACATATAAATGCCCTCATGAAATTTTTTTTTATAAAAGGTTTATATAAAAGGTTTTCATGAAGGGTTTTCATGAAAAGTTTATATCAAAGGTTTTCATGAAAAGTTTCTTCCTATTAGTAATTGATCGCTTCATAAGTGTTTTCTACTGAACGGTGAGAAATGCATTTGTACGAAAATGCAAAATGCTTACTTACTGAGTTTATCACTCACGTTTGTTTTTTAAACCCTAGGCAAGTTCAAGGAAGCTCGAAAGGAGAAAGGACCTGATAATTTGAAGGGAAGAATGATTGATATTCTTTAATATGTTAACAAATTGTTAGGTATCATGGAAGAATTGATATGTTTAGAGAATGGTTGAATGCTTGTGTTGATTATGAGAATATTAGGTTATGAATGTACATGATGTATGTAAACAAGTTGATATGATACAGGTATATAATTGCTTATGAAGCGAATGGTGAGAATGATATATATAGTTAACTTCAAATGTATGTTGCTTGAAAAATGATGAAGGAAATGGAGAAAAAAAAATTCGCTAAATGAAATGAATTCAAGAATCTCACCACATGATCAGGCAACAATCCTATTTCGCATTTACTATTTGATAATGATCTTGGAGTAAGGCTCAAATATTGATGCCTTGGGTTGGGGGTACCACATATGAACTCTAGGGAAAGAGATAATTAGGCCATTGCCTTTTATCCAACCTTGGACCTTGGACCTCCCTACCTTAATACCTTATATACATTTATGTCAATCATTTTATTATTTAAGACATAACCAATTTTAATAACAAATGCTTTTGAGGCATTCAACAAGGGGTGTGTTTAAGAAGTAATAAAATTTTCAATAAAAAGATTTTGATGCAAAAGTTTTCAAAATGAAAAAAATTAATGTTATATGATAATGGTAATGATAAAAAGAAAAAAATAAAGTTAAAATAGATATATCAGATGTATGAATAGTTATGTAAAAATAATTAAAAAGTAGAGTAGTTGTATAAAAGAAGTAAAGAAATACTTAAAAAATAGGATAATTGTAAAAAGTGAAAAGTTTTAGATTGAAAAGTTTTAGGGCATATGTGTTTACTCTGAAAACTTTGCAATCTAAATTTTTTCTCCATAATTACCCTATGTTTGAATTATTTTTCACATTTTGCTTATATAGTTACTGTATTTTTTAATTATTTCTACCTAACAATCTATATGATTAATCGGTCTATTTCAGCTTTATTCTTTTTATTCTTAATTATTTCTAGAAAAATGATCATGTTAATTTGGACTAAGCATTACTTAACCTACTCAAAAAATCTATTTAATTTTTTTTACTTCTTCTTTATACACTTATTTAGTGTATTTACCATATAAATTAAGTGTTACCATTTTTGAATATATATATATATTCTTTAAAGATTTTTAAACACAGGGAAATTTTACCCATTTTCAATGGTTAAAAATGGCTAAAATAGTTCTATGTTTAAAAATTAAAAAAATAAATAAACATATCAAAAAATGGTAAAATTTTGTTATGTATTAAATACATCTATATTAACAAGTTTATATAAAAAATGTAAAAATAAAAATTTTAAATTAGTTTTTTGAGTTGGGCTAAGTATGCCATTATCCGGCTTGGACTAATAAGATTACTTTTCTTATTTATATAATCTATTGATATAATTAACTGATCTATTTTAACTTTATTCTATTTGTTCATAATTATTGTGTTTATCATATGATTTATATGATTATTTCACATAATTTTTTCTTATTTTAAAAATTTTTATGTAAAAAACTTTTCGTCCAAAAGTTTTATCACTTTTAAACACACCTTTAGTTTAAAACGTTTTAGGCGTTAATAAACACCCAAAAATAAAAATTTCTTTTATGCTCACGATATTTTCATCTAATTCCTAGCATAGTTATAATGTTTTACAAATTCTTATTATATCCATAATATTTCATTTTAAATTCTATTATATCTATACCGTTAATACAACTATTATCTAACCCATTAAAAAGACGATTATACTCTTTTATGAATTTTCTAATTAAAATAATTCAATCACAATATAAATCTTAAATTATTTAATATCATATATTAATATTTTTCTATCTTTAGTTGAGCCAATTTAAGGTTAAATTATCTCACTTATAAAATTTTCAACAGGAAAATCATCTTTTTAAAAGGGTCGATAATGATTGTATTGACCGTATAGATACAAGAGTAATTTATAGTAAAATATTATGTTCACCGAAGATATTCATCAAGGGGATGTTTGGCAATCACAAAATTTTTTTACCTAAAACTTTTCCATCTAAAACTTTTCAATCTCTACAACTCTTCCATTTTTTTATTATTTTTTTACATCTTCCAACACAAACTACTCTACTTTTCAATTATTTCTACACAATTACCTATATAACTAACCTATCTATTTTAACTTTATCCTTTTTACTCCTCATCATTACCCCTATAATATCACATCATTTGACAACTTTTATTTTTCAAAACTTTTCATCAAAAGTTTTACTCATTCTCAAACACACCCCAAATATCACTGTAATATCACCAATTCAAGGGCAAATGTCTGTGTACGAAAAGAATTTCCCCACCTATTTATAATAAACGAGGGCCAAGCGACCCGGTTTTCCAACTTCCTCACGAAGAAAAGTTTCACGGACGACGGAACCCTTGCTCCCTCAAGTCATGGCAATGACGACGGCAAGGAAATCAGGCCTTCTTCTCCTCTCAGATGTTGTCAAGACCCTAGATCGTTATCATCGACGTTTCTCGTCGGCTAGCTCTGTGAATATCTCCATCATTAGCGAGCACACAGCCAAATGGATGCAGGCAAGTTTCTCCTTATTGTTTTATTTTGTACACATTCTATATTCAGATTCTTTTTCTCTGTTGATCTCTGAAGCTGGCTCCCTTTTCGGAAGGTTCTCAATATTTGGAATTTAGGGTGTTTGACATGTTTTTGGTTCCTGCACTTTCGATTATTCTTTGCGCTTTTGGATTGTTATTACGATTCACCTTTTATCTAGATGGAATTGTCGTCTGGAGTGACCAAATCGATTGGCCAGAGGTCATATTGGGATTGGGACTTATTGTTTGGCGATGTGAATTTTCGTATTTGGGTTCTTTGCGCTTATGGATGGTTATTACGATTGACATTTTCTTCACATTTGGGCAGAGTGAGAATTATGTTTTGTAGTGTTGTTGAAATGGGTGGTGCTTTATTCACATGATGTAGAGAATTTTTGGCAGTTGCTGGGAGGCATACCTTTAGCAGGAGACACTTGCGTAGATCTACTTTTATCCATACACGTCCACTTGTTGCTTATGGTCTGCATATAACGATTTCTTTTTGCGCCTCTTCACCTTGGTGTTATTCAGTCTTCGAACTGAGTTCAACCATACACTCTTGAGAATCACTCTGGCATGTGTCTTTTTAAGTGTTACTAATGTTCAAAACCTAAAGAGGTAAAAACTTACTGCACTTTTTGCAGTACGTTGCATTGGAAGTATCAGTTCTCATCATTTGAACTTAAGCGTCTCTGAATATTATCATGCATCAGACAATGATTTATGGCTTATTTGATTCTTCTTATGTTGGGAGCTAATAGCTTATTTCTTTAAAAACAACGGACTGATAGGGATTGAATAAAAAAATGCAGGATTCTTTGCTAATTTTGAATTTAAATGGAATTTTTCAAATGCATACAAGCGAGAAATGAAATAGGGAAAGAACAGACAAAACTCAAAACAGAAATCATCGCCCTGCTATAATGTCAGTTGCCCCTTCTATAGGCAACTCCACTGACCAACCACCTGGCATTTCTGCCAACTCAGCGTCCACAAGCTGGCCAGTCAGCACTCATTACATTCCCATCAACACCCAACACACACATATGAACTACAACACATGCTTAGAGATTCATGCTCGCGGCTACTTCCACCTGGGTCCATAAACTTCGGCCACCAGATGCTAAGTAGTCTCAGCATAGTAGATCTTTGTCACTATCATGGATCCTATCTTGGACCTACAAAAATAAATGACATTTGATGGTGCTTATGCAATGGGCTTATTTTTGCCTACTTTGATGGTGGACCATAAGCAGCCAGAAGGTGCTATTTGGCTTAATAAAGTTTATATTCCTGCGATATCCTTTCATGTATTATACAATTACTGACAAATCCAGTTTTTTCATTCCTTTATGTTTTTCTCATCCAAAATCTCACTCATTTTTCTCAAAATTGGATACATTTGCATACTTGTGAACATTCAAATTTCCTTTTATTAAATTTAGTTTTTTAATCCAAATATGGCTGTAAATATTTTAATTTCCTTTCCAAGTCTAAAATTTATCTATTTTAATTATATATTCATTGTCAAATAAAAAATTGAAAAGTTCTTTAATTTTAATATCATTAGATTTTTAATTATGGGTTCCACTTCTGTGGAATTGGTTCCACAGAAGTAGATTTGTGGAATATTCATGTGGTCCCACAATGATGATTATATTGAAATACAATCCGTCCTTTTCTTTTAGAACAATTTATTTAGCTATGATTCTAATGTTCAAATTGAGGAGTTACATGCGCCATTATTGTTTAAAAGGTCTATGTGGTAAAATTTGTTTGAATTTTATATCAGTTTTAAATATTCAAGTCAAACATCTATACCTTCTTAAACATTCATCACATATAGGTGAATGATTCTAGTTTACAAATGACTATAGCATTTGATGCTCTTGTGAATGGATCCATGTGACTTTCATATTTCGCACATGAAATATCTTTTTAAAAGACATGGTTCAGACAAGACTTTTACTAAAATGATTTTTGGTAACATAATTAAACAAATGATGTTGAACAGAACCATCTGGTTGGATTTTGATTGAATCACATAGTTGGCCGAAACAGAGAGGTTCCAAGAATTCACTTCTATGGAGCTGGTTCAAAGAAGTGGAACCAATTGAATTATGTATCTTAATCAATATTTTACTATTAAACCTGTGACTCATAAAGTGTTTAGGTTTTTTACCTACGACTTCAACTGCATCAAATAAGATCAACAATAGCCATTTAGTCCTGTTGTACCGAACCTTCTCTTCTTATTTTAACTCTTTAGTCACTTCAGCCGCTTACAAGCCACAAGCAAACAAACTTCAGCAGAATTAAACAAGCCCTCAGATGTGTTGAATTATTGTTGTTGTTATTGTTATTTTTCCAATGTTGATGGAATAGTATGCAAATAAGCAGCTTGATTCTTTCAATTAGATTTTAGTGCCCATGCGATCTCGGGAAAATTTATTTAATTTGAATTGATTTGTACTTTTCTTGGAGCAGTTACCTTCCTACCATTGGTGTTTACATCAATGTGATTGTGGAAATAGTATGTTCCTGATTGTCTCAATATTTTATTCATCAATTGGCTTTGGTCACGTTGACCTGTCTATCATTCCACTCCATGAAGGGCTTTGACTTCAGTTAAACCATTTGTTACCAATTAGCTTTACCTAACTCACTCTTAAGGTAGTGTTTGGGAATGTAAAGTGGGAAAGTGGGGAGTGGGAACATACACTCTCTCATGTGATTTAACCGCTTTAACTACTTTTTACTATCTTATTTTTTCCATTTTGACCTTATATTTTAATCATTTTCTCACACAACTACCTTGTTTATTTGTACTTACCCCCGCCATATCGCATCAGTCTCATACTTTCCAAAAATTTTCCCACTTTTCAACTTCTAATTACCAAACAGATCCCAAGTCATAATTATCATGAAAAATATGATCTGAATAGACAATTGGCACATTCCTGCATAAATGGAAACATGTTTTTCTGTTCAATACTGTTTCTTTTGTTTGTGAGTTGTGACCACTGCCATAGTTGTCATACTTTATCTTGTAAATATATATTTTTACTTCATTAGTGTTTCTGTTCGGTAACTAGCTATTTTCTCTTATGTTACCCTTAATACAACCAATATGCTCTTTACGTTTAATGGTGTTTCATAAGTTCTTTACTTCCTTAATGAGTAATCATTGTGTAAAATTGTCCTCTTTGAGTGTGTTGTATTTCAGTCACTGTTTTCAAAAGTGAATCCAATCGACTGTTTCGTACGACTTTCAAGAGAAATTTACTATTTAATGACCAATCCAAATCTTAAAATTTGGATTAAACAAAAAAGGTGTTTGATTGTGGTGTTTGGGTGTCACGTTCTGTTGTCATTTATGTTAGTGATGTGTGGTTTTTTTTTTGGTTGGTTTTGGGGGGGGGGGGGGGGGGGGGGGGGGGGGGGGTTGGACCTGGAATACATGTCAGTAACACATGGATGATTGCATGATGATAGTCATCATGTCATAATCATATCCATAATTGCATATATTATCATCAGTGTGTAATGGCTCATTGGAAACCATCAAATCATGATGAAAAGACTCCCAATCTCGTATATAAATGTTACCACACGGCATTACTCTTCTTAAGGCCATTGACTGATACAAAATTTGAGAAATACACACATTGCAAAAGAATATATTTATATATAATCATTTGAACATGAAATACAATGTGTCCAAAGAAATAGATGTACATATGCAAACCTAGAGTCGGACTCTCCTAGTCCTGGTCTAAGCTCTAACTCTTTATTGGGCTCTCCTGTCTGCTCTACCGTCTAAGAAAAACATGATAAAATAGGCTGTCAAGCAACGGATCGTGCTAAATTTTAGCTGTGCCCAAATACTAAGAAGCTAAATGGGTTGAGGATGCAAATATTTGGCACCAAATCTGACAAAAAATTTGCAAAATTCAAACATGGATATGAGGTTTGTAGGGTTCTATACATCTTGCTCTTCCCAGAACCAACATTTGCAGGGGCCATTTGCACCTGGAATTTTTCTAATATTTACATCATGCTGTCTCTTTCCCTGTGTTTGTTCGTTCTTATTTGTTTTTAATATTTATGAAACACTAGAAAGGATTTTGCTTAATGGAAATAAGGATTAACATTTGGTAAGGAAAGCACTAATGTAGGTAGTTCTCTGCAATGTGTTCGTATGTATTGATTATTGAAGACTCATCAGGAAGAGTGAGGGAGCCTCCCTCTCTGTTTTGTAATGATATAGAAGAAGAGGGGAAACAACATCCATTATCAAAACTCAGAACTTGTATGCATATCCAATGAGTTGGCTTAGTTTTGAAGATGATGTTGTTAATAAATGGAGGTGAGGGTAATTTTGGTGAAGACACATGGTCCTTTCATTGGTGAGGTACAACACAAGATGAATTGGTAGGTTAATGCCACTTTGTCTACAAGGCTATATTTTGGGTCCAAGGGATGGCTTGTTTCTAGACTTATTTTTGTTTTTGTGGGTGGGAGTATGATGGCGGGATCAGATTTTGGAGAGGTAGATGACACACATCAATTCTCCTAAATGAAGGCTCAACAATTACTTGAATCATGTTATAAATTAAAACAATTACTTGAATAATGTTATAAATTAAGGACTTGGGATCATAGTTGTTAACGGCACACCTAGCAGTGTGCCTAGGTTCAAGGCTCACTCATGAACACATCTTAAGCCTTGAGGTGCTCCTAGTTCACTTAGAGTGTGTTTGGTTAAATACAAAACTTTTCAATTTAAAACTTTTCATTCTCTACAATTGCCTATTTTTTAATTATTTTACATCTTTCTATACAACCATCCTGTTTTTCAATCATTTTTACACAACTACTCGTACAACTAACCTATCTATTTTAGGAGCCCAATTCTATGCTCCCGGGTGCATATAGACATTTTTAAAATTTTTTTTGAAACTTCTTTCATGAAACTCTTAATTTAAGTATATTTAACACGTGTATTAATTTTTACCATTTTCGGAGATTTTTATATATTTTATTTGGATTTTTAAAAATCAGTGGCATTTAGTAATTTAAAAATTTTAAAAAATCCAAAAAAATCTAAAAAACTCCAAAATTGGTAAAAATTGATACACATGTTAAATATACTTATGTTAACAGTCGTGTAAATTTTTTTTTTTTTTTTTAAAAAATAGTATATGCACATTGGAGCTCTCGATAGTATACAACTGCAACCTATCTATTTTAACTCTATTCTTTTTAACTCTTTATCATTACTCCATCATATTACATCATGTCGCATACACAAATTTTATCAATTTCCAAACACACCCTTAATTTAATTTGTTTGAAGATTTAGTAATTTCTAACATTTAAATAGTTTGACTTCTTCAATTTCACCTTGCTTTTTCAATTAAACGTTGGATTAGTGAAATTTGATATTGTTTTTATTCATAATGGATTAATGTTTAGGGGTGTAACTTCATACTAGGTCAGTCTAAACTGGCTTGACCCGACCTAGGAAAAAACACGGGTATGTGTTCCATTTTTTGTGTTTCGACATCAAAGCCTGACCTTATTTGAACCTGATTTCTTTCTTAATTTGTCAAAAGAATTATAGTAGTTTATCCATTAAGCATTTTAACTATAATCATAATAAAAGTTCTTCCATGTAATCATAACCTAATTAAACTTTAAAATATTTATTTTATAATTTAAATGTCATTTATATTTGTCTATAAAAAGCCGAATCTCTTGCATATAAATCAACTCAATTTACAAATATTCGTAAATGTACTAACTCTTTAAAATTATTATATGCATAACTAATGTGCTTGAATATATATAAGTTTTATTAAACTTGTTTAGATAGCGATTTCATGCAACTTCATCTATTTATCTTACCTTCATTGTTGATGGAAAATTCATTGCGTTTATTGTACTTAGCATTATCTTTTAATTAGAAGACCAAGTTTCATTAAAATCAAAGATGTTATTATTCATATATATATTCATGTGTAAAATTATGAATAAATATATTATCATAATTAAAATTAGATTTTAGAATTAGTAAGTTTGAATGCAATAATGTTCAAAGAGTTCGATATTTTTATTGATAGATTTGAACCTTTGTTGCTTTGAGAGTAGCTCAATTTTAACATAAAACCTAGACTACAACCAATGCCAATATGGTCTTTATTTGATCTGAACATGGATTCTAAGATTAGGATTAAGTTTCATGTAAATCCAGTACAATCTTACTTGAGTTGCACCCCTATTAATGACTATAATTTAGGAACATATGGAGGTCGCGTTTGGTAACAAAAAAAAAAAAAAAAAAATGAAAAAAAAAACTTTTCCTCCTTTTTCATACTTTTTTATACAATTACCATACTTTTCAATCATTTTTTCCCCATATTTCCGTATAAGTATCCTATTTATTTTTATTTTGTTTCCTTTACTCCCAATCATTATCCTTATTAGATCTATTACTCTCATTTTTTCCAATCTTTTTCTCCAAATTTTTTTTTCCCTCACTTTTTCGCATTTACTATACACATCTAAATGTTTCCTTATTAATTACACATTATTAAATTCATTTTCAATTATATGCATCTTGCTTCACTAGGGCACGCACTTCGTTGTGTACGCATCCCGCCTAGGCCCTTGGGTTATTGGCACCGAAGTGCACCTTGCACCTCTAACAATTATGGCTGGGATATCTTGTTTTCCATGCAGTTGATCATTTTTAGGAAATTTGTGCATGCTAACTTCAACCCTATGCAAGGGATTGACTCCTCTCGTGATATCACCTGGTTTAACGCTAAAACCTTCTACTTAGCAGTTGGAATACATTTGATTTTTGACCATCGGTTGTTTTTTGGCTCTGGTTCAGCATTTCTAAGTTTACATGCATTTCAATTTCTTTTTGATGACTTCTGTGGTGTGGTCAGCCTGGTTGATTACTTGATTGTTGCAAGGCACCAGCAAAAGAACCTGGCATCTAGATATTCTGAATTTTGACTTTTTCCTGTGGCTATCATGTTCATTATCATCGCATAGTAAGAACTTGTTATTACTTGCAGAAGAAAAAATAAATCGAGAAATTTAATGTTTCCATGGAAATAGGACACTAGCAAGAAATCCCCGATGGAGTTGATAAATGAAGTTCCACCCATCAAGGTTGAGGCTCGAATTGTTGCTTGTGAAGGAGGTACCTACATTCAAAATTAACACCCTGTCTATGCCTTTTATTTTGTTCCCTCACTCACATACATATGTTTTCCCCCATGGGATTTCTGTTTGCAGATATTGATCCTGCTCTTGGACATCCTATCGAATTCATATGCCTTGACCTGAAAGAACCTGCAGTGTGCAAATATTGTGGTCTTCGATATGTTCAGCACGACCACCATTGAGCAGCTGCTATCTTCTTATTTCAATTTAACTCTTGAGGCATTGTTGCAGCCAGCGTAAGCATTCCCATCAAGCCTCTTTGCTCCTAAATATAGGCTTTTACCAAACGTACGGCTTGATGTTGCCTGCGCAGAATGCATTGACAGCATTCTTTACTGTGTTTATGTGATAATAAGATATATTGACGCCATGTTGCCTGCCTTTTTTTTTTTTAATCATTGGTCCGGGATTTGTAGCACCTTGGCTTTTATTGCTGTCGTTTTTATTATATTTGTAGCAATGCTGCGGGATGAAATGCCCTGTAGGTTTCTTCGTGAATGGTTCCTCGTAATCGATTTTCCAAGGCATCCATTGGATTAATGCCTTAGTGGGTTGATTTGTCAAATCCAACCCATTGATTATGTTTATAATTATGATTAGCTAGCCATGTAATATCATTTCATACAATTTTTTCTGTTAAAAATGTATAATTTATAAATAAACATTTACATGCGTTAATATATTTCTTTTTAGATGATTTTATTTATGAGAGATGATTCTATACATCCAGATGCATGGAAGTAATCATGAATTCGGCCAAAATACTTATTTTTAATTTTTTAAAAATTGTTATTCTATGTATATTTAATTCACATTGTAAGTTTTACAATTTTTGGAGATTCTTATCTTTGAATTTTTGAATTTCAAATATAGGAGCATTTTAATCATTTTCAAATGACTAAAATATTTCTATATTTAAAATTCTTAAAAGAACATAAATTTTAAAAATGGTAAAACTTATTATACGGATTACATACATGTAGAATAATATTTTTTGGAATTTTAAAAATAAAATTTTTTGATGTAGTATATTGTTTTTTTTTTAAATTCTAAAAATTATACAAAATTAAAAAGTTGTAAAATTTCATAGGTGAAATGTATATATTTTGGCCCAAGCATGTAGGGCGACAATGCAATCGATGTACTGAAATGAGTTTTTTTTTTTTAATGTAACAAAGGCCCACTTTGCTAATTTGATGGCAATGTGAGCCACAACAAGTTTAACATCTATAAGAAGCACCAAAATAGCATTATGAATCAAATAGATATGGTCTCATGGATGAACAAGAGATACAGATTCTGATTAGGCTACTCCTCAACAAATGAGAACACATTGAAGGGTCATGATCAACCATGGGAAGCTCAAAGAAGCATTCAAAGGCTTGGATCAAATAATCATTACAAAGTGAACTTGATATGAAGGAAGAAGATAAATAATCAACTTCGAGGTGTGCTACAGCTAAGTCGCTTAGTCGCGGTACCTCTCCTACATGCTTACCATGTGTCCATAAGACGAGGAAAATGGAATAGCAAAATGCCATGTCAAAGTGACTAGAAGACCTACCATGTGTCCACTATGGTATAAAAAATGGTGGATAGGGGTGTACCTTGGCCAAATGACTTAGCTATGGTACTCTATCCATCCTTATAAATAATAGCTTGGGTTACTTATTTGCATAAATCCCAACGCTTCCTCCTAGCCCTATGCTCTTGCTCTACTCTTCTTTTCAAATTTTATTTGGTCTAGGAGTCTTGCACTAGTAGAAGTGCAATTTGGTACCGGGTTGGTCCAAACCCACCCGACTCGACTCGATTTCAAAATCAAGTTTGGGTTTTATTTTGAGATATTTTCAAATTAAACCCAGTTTCAACTCGACTATGAAGAAAGCAAAATCAATACCGAGTTTACATCAATTGGATACTAAAATTTAACTTAGTCTGAACATGATATTCCCCTAATTTATTAAACTAATTATATTTATTTATGCAATAAGTTTTTTAATTATAATTATGATAAAAGTTCTTTTAAGTAATCATAACGTAATTAAACTGTAAAATGCAAATAGCAAACGTAAATGCTATTTACATTTGTCCATAAAATTGAGTATATTATATCTACGTTAATTTTATTTACAAATAATTACAAACATACAAACTCTTTAAAATGATTGCTTACATATCAATTAACTATGAGATATATAAGTCTCACTTTTATTAAACTTTAAATAGTGATTTCATGTAACCTTATTTATTTTTCTTACCTAGATTGTTAATGAATAAATTGTTACATTCATTGTACTTAGAATTATCTTTTAATTAGAAGATAAATTTTCATCAAAACCAAAGATATCATAGGTCATATAAATATATTTACGTATAAAATATTCATGAACGAATGAAATAATGTTCAAAAAATTCATCATCTCTATCGTTAATTTCAACTTTTATAGTTTAAGAGTAGCTCAAATTTCAATTGGTAACTAATGCCAACCCTATCCACACCCGAATTCTAATATTAAGATTAGGGCTCGGGTTTACTTAAATGCATAGGCTCGGTATTTGAGTTCACCTAACCTGATACAACCTGACTCGAGTTACACCCCTATGCACTAGCGTTGATAAGCCTTCTTCTTTTTAAGGTATAAATGAGAGACTTAATCTCTTAAGGAAGATCTTTATAAGATTTAGATAATTTGAAGACAAGGTTTAAGACTATTTCATTTTGTCTCATGTAGATCATACTTTTTTTTTCTTATTTTCTAAAATTTTCTTCTAACCCATTATGCTGTCTACTACTAGTCATTGTCTTGTCCATGTCTAGTGTGAAACCTTGACTATAAGCTTAACGAAGATAGTTTAGAACTTGTATAAGAATGAGATTTGAAAATTTCATAAAATGAAGGGTATAGGTGTGAGGACCAGGTATTTTATTTTTCATTTTCATTATAACCCTTCCCTATTTATGAGGTAATTTACGAACATGCTATTAGGAATTTATGATGTTAATAAATGCATAACATATATGGGCGTGACATCTAGGGGACGTATAGTGTATCTATGTATGTACTATGATCTTAACACATTAGGTATAAATTTAAAGGTATATGATTAACGTGCCATTGTTGAGCGCTATGACTATTTTTCACCTCACGGAGTAAAATTTTAATTATTAAGTCATAAAAGTGAGAAAGTAAATTACTAATTGCGATTAGACCTGACCCATGCTCCGACCTGGCTTGACTCAATGGGAGTTCAGTTAAAAGGAGAGCCCACGCGCATTAGGGCTTCATCTTTTTTTTGCGCTCTACCATCTTTCCCTCCTCTTCTCTTCCCGTTTTTTAGTTCTTCTTTCTTTTCCCCTTCTGTTTAGTTTGATCTAGCCCTAGATCTCTTCAAACTCTACCAATTGCCTTGAAGATCATCGATTCACATCAAAGAAGCTCAAAATCTCAGTAATTCAAGTTTAGGGTTGCTGTTTTTGAGAGAAATCACAATCAAGGTAAGTAGATGTCGCCCCTTCTTAATTTAGTGATAAAATTTCATGTTAAATATGATATAAGATTGGTGAGAATGTGTAGCGTCCAACAACTTTATGGTATGGAACGTAGGGTTCGTAATAGTTAGGGTAAGCAGAGTTTATATGGAATTTGCTGTGAATGTGCGACTTTTATGAAGTAAAGGATTCGTTAGCAGTTTTTATATCATTAAAAGGTGACGTTAGTCGATTCGGCTCAAACAAGAGTATGAACTAGAGATTCCCCTTTTTGCACCTACTATTTGTGTGGTAAAATGCTTGTGTGACAGTTTTATATATCGAATTTAAAGTAAATCTTGTTGATGTTGTACGTGTGGATTGTGACATTTATTCTTGTTTGTTATGTTTAATGTATTATTTAAAATGGTTGGTTGTAAAAGAGTTGTTCATGACCCCTGATTGACATGAGGAGAGGGTTCTTCATGGCCCTTGATTGGCATGAATAGAGGATTGTTCGTGTCCTTCTATTTATACGTGGTTATATGCTTACGATCTTAGGAGTGGGTATTAGACCCATATGCCTTATATTGATCATGACATGCGCATCCAGAATTTTACTTATTTCCACTTTGTGCTAATCACTATCTACTTATTGAGTTTATTTAGACTCATGGCAGCTTGACCCATGGATCCATGTCATCTTATAAGGATAAAGGTTGCCAAACATTGAAACGGACATAAAAGACCTTCTTACCTAGTTGGGAGTAGGATTATGATAGATCTATTGTGATCTTTGTCAATGCAAACTTTATACCACTCAAACTTGAAACGGGGTAGCATCTTTTAGCTCAAATGTTGTTTAGTTGACCTAGTTTGGCCTAAGGGCATCTAAGCCTCCTAGGTAAATTAGTTCAAGCCTGATACTTATTGTATAAAATTCAATTAAACCTGATTTTCTCGATAAAATAATGCAAAACCAATCAATAAGTTGTAAGTGAAATACATCATCTTACTGTTTTAATCCAAAAATCATATGAAATACATGTCCTTGTACTATAAATCCAAAAATTGTACACAAAATGCATTAGCTTGTTGTGTCCTTTAGGAGTTGTGTGAGTTGCATGCAAAGTGTTCCAACTTACTACATTAGGGGTCTTTTGGTAAGGTGGAAAACTTTTGTGACGTTTTTGGGGTGAAAATTCCAGCTCATTGAATCCATCACAAGTCATCAGTTGATCATGGCATTGTGTGCTCATTAATGCACCATATGCCATTAATGGGCTGTTAGCTTACAACTGTTGAGAATAATAAAGACTAGTTGCATGAATGGCTGGAAGCATGCCACGTCAAAGCAAAGGAAAGTTGGACTCGGTGCAGCTTTGCATACCTGGTAGTCTTAACTGCATGGATGATGTTGCTGTTGAAGCTTGACACGACATGTTTTCAATTTCGGTACTTGGGTGTGAAAAGTTTTACAATATTGATCAAGTTTTGGCATCTACCAAACAAACCCTAGAGTAATTATTATAGTCGATGGACTCCTCATTAATCTAAACTAAGTCATCTGTGCTCAATGGACTAAGTGTAAACTCATTCCATGTCATGGTGCACGGTGTCAAACAATGAGAAAAGTTCTATAGAAAAGAAACAAAAATATCTTTAAAGCAGGATATGCCCTGGAAAGAGTTTCAAGAGAAGCCACAACGTTAGCTAGGGGCGCACTAAATGCACAAAGCTTGTTGAGAAAAGTTTATAAGGTAGAAGGATCTTGATTAGTCAAAACAATCCTTGTAGCTTGCATTATTGTGATAACTAGAAGTTAGGAGAGATATCTTATCAAGCATTTGTAAATAAGAATTAAGGCTACAATGTAATGAAGCTCAACTTTCTTCTCTTTGAGAGAAGTAAGGATTGTCTCTACCTTTTGCTTCTTATCCTCTACATCTTGAAGAGTGACACGACAACATGCTTTGAGACTAGCAATACTACTTTGCATAGTAGCTTTCACGGGAATTTGTGTTCTAAACACTCTAACTTTGCATATTTGCATTCTAAACCACAAAGTTTGCATATTAATATTTTAAACCCTGTGAAGTTTGATTATTTGCATTTTAGGCCCTCATCCTTACTAATGTTAAAAACACTTTTAAAACCTTGTAAAATTTCTAAAAAGGCATTTTTTGGAGAATTTATATTTTAAACCCTCTAACTTTGCATATTTCATTTGAAGCCCTAAATTTGTGAATTAGCACTTTAAATCCTATGAATTTTGTTTCTTCACATTTTAGACCCTTTACCCTTAGGACGTTAAAAGTAGCATTAAAATCTTGTAAAATGTCTCAAATGTTAATTTTCATTTTAAAAGGACTGGGCTGAATTAAAAAAATAATTGAATTTCATATTGCAAAAATCAATCTACATGTGCACGAAGTGCAGTACCATTGAATCACTAGAAATTTTAGCCTTCTTCATATTTATGGAATCAACAATGGCTATCAACAAATTAAGGAAAAATCCACTACTCTTTGTCTCTTTCAAAGATTGGCCAAATCAAGCATCAAACAAAACTTTAACCGTAGATCTTGGTGTTGACTGTTGGTTCCGAGTTTATGGCAAAACCGTAGAGGGGGAGGGATGAATTGGTGTGAAACCCCGATCTTAGACACGTGTATAAAATCCTAGGGTTGTAAATCCTAGGAAATATATTTGAAAAATATACATTCATGAGTATGAAATATGTGAGAAT
>JAXCLR010000092.1:31077709-31091550 GCA_035584095.1 Annona squamosa
TATTCTCAAAACCGCGGGAAAATAATATTACACTCAACCAAGAATTGAAATGAATAATGAATTATGAAATTGAGTTATTAATATTTTTCTCACGAACGAGGCCGGAACACTTTGGTTATTCATTCACTTGATATAGCTTCAGAGAGGAAGTGCACGACTCCCTTTGGAATTGGTTTCCCTAGAAAATAAGGCTTGAGTCGTTGTCCATCAATCATTAATGCACCAGTACTCTTACTTTAGATTTCAACAGATTTCAATTTACCTAGAAACAATTAAAAATGTGAATTAAAAAGTAAAACTAGGTCATTGACTTGAATTACCTTCAATTTGATGTGCTTGTCATGCCAGTATTTGGTCTTCTCTTTGTAAAGCTTTGAATTCTCAAAGGCATCGAATCTAATTTCATCAAGTTCATTCAATTGAAGAAAAACACCTTTCCCCTACAGATTTCAAGTCAAAATTTAGAAATTTAGTTCCTAATATACTTTATGCTCAAGTTTAATAGGTAAGTGATAAGATTTTTGATACATAAGTCGAAAAGGTGTGGTGTCCCAAATCTTGAAAGATGTTCAGTTCTATGAATTTGATGAGCACTTGCACATCATTTTTTGGTGCAGTGATCGCCTCCACCCATCTAGTTACATAGTCAACCGCTAGGAGAATGTAATGGTTGTTGAATGAGGATAGAAATGGTCCTATGAAATCTATGCTCCAGACATGGAATGATTTGACTTCAAGTATGTTCGTGAGTGACATCTTATTTTGCTTTAAGATATTTCCTATTCTTTAGCACCTATCACAGGTTAGTACAAAAGATCAAGCATCGATAAATAAAGTGAGCTAGAAAAACCTAATTGCAAAACTTTTGTTATAGTTTTGGAGGGTCCCGTGTGTCCTTTATAAGGTGAGGAATGACAGTGATGTAGAATGTTCTATATTTCCTCGTGTGGAATGCATCGGCAAATCAGATTGTTGTAACATCTAGGGTAAAGGTATGGGTCCTCGCAAATGTATTGTTTCACATCCACCAAAATTTTGTCTCTACTGGTAACTGAAATCAAGAGAAAAATATTAATGAAGAGGTATACATTGAACAACATCCAGATTTTACACGTCCCCTTAGTTAGATTGGAAGCCAAACACATCTTTCTAGCTTATGCATTTCATATGGTTTCAAATATTTTGAATGGAATAAAAAGTATATTTTTGAATGGATATCTTAATGATGAGGTATATATTGAACAACATCCACATTTTGAAGAAAATGATCAATCTAAGTTTATATATAAAGTGATTAAAGCCTTATATGAATCGAGACAAGCTCCTAGAGCTTAGTATGAAAAGCTTAGTAAATTTCTAATTGATCATGTTCGTTTTCTCACAGTAAGTGCATATGTCGCAAATTACATTATATAAATATCATTCCCATAGAGAACTCGGGATTTAGAATGTTGCTTTTAAAACACTTTAATTAATAACTTGAAGATAGTTGAATGGAATAAAATAGAAAATAACAAGTAAGAAAGAGAGAGACAGAGAAAGAGAGTTCATAAGTATAGAGCAAAGGATTAAAATTAAGAGAAAGAACATCTTGGGCATGTAACAACTGCAATGGATTTATGGTATGGTTATTTAATTTGGATATTAGTTATTAAAGGAGAACTATCCCTATTTTATCCTTCCACATTCTTTCAAGACCTACAAGGTTATCATAATATTCTTAACAATCTATTTTCAAGGGATTAAATCAATTAGAATTCATTAAGTTTAGTAGAGGTTCATGGGATTCCTCAAGGTCATCATGCCTATTTTTATGGTCTTAGATCTAAAGGTTTAGCATCTTGATTATTATATATTAAAGTTTTACATTTTGGTATCATCACCTAATATATGAAATCATGCTATAATACGGGCTCATGTACCAAGTAAGCATTAATAACACAAGACGTTAAATTAATAATCAATATCTATCATAGATAATCTATTACCATAATTCCCAGTACATTACACACTTGCTATATTCTTAACCCCAGATTCAGGGCTTAGCTAAGCATGCATAAAATAAAATTTAAAATAATATTATATGTAAAATCCATCCTAAATAAGCAATTAAAAACTAAAAGAAAGAAAGAAAAGAAAGCTTGTTATTCAGAAAGCCCCGATGGTGTCTAGGCAGCTCTAAGCAACTTGTCGCTTTGCCTCTCTCTTGTTCTCTTCGCCTTCTCTAGCACCTGGACCTCCCTTTAAGCTCTAGCCACATTCTAGGATGTGTTGGGACGTTCCAAGAGGTGTTTATATAGGGTTCCGAGAGGCAACTTGCACATAGAGTCTGTTGTGCACTTTGATTATGCATCCAGGGGTCTACACGGTTTGAACCATGTGGTACTCAGCTCCACACGGTTTGAATTGCATGACACCTAGCTCCACATGGTTCAAACCGTGTTGGTCTCTATGTTGCACAATTTATCGCGCAACTCAGCCTCCTTGCTTCCTGCTTGCTTCCCTTCTACTTAAAGCTTCCTCCTACGCATTTGGGTTGTCTTTGGGCACTATTTTGCTTCAAAAGTGAATCTTGAATTTGTATTTTCAACCTTCCTTTCATCTATACTTGCCGATTTGGTCATGAGTTGCATCGAAATTGCACATTATTTCTTTTTAAAAATTGAATCAAATAATAAATGTTTTTATAAAACCAAACTAGATCAAGAAATAATGATTAAACCATCTTATTTAGCCAAATTTTAATCAAATAATGCACCAAAAAGAGTGCATGAAAATGAGTTAATAGATCACAAGTTTCAAAGAGGTAAAGTAGACTCTACCTTGTTCATTAAGTACAAAGGAAAAAATATTTTAATCATTCAAATTTATATAGATGACATAGTATTTAGTGAGAGTAATGAACTTTTATGTCAAGAATTCTCTAACCTAATGCGGAATGAGTTTGAAATAAGCATGGTAGGTGGACTTAACTTCTTCCTTGGACTGCAAGTCAAGCAATGAAGTGAGACAATTTTCATAAACTTGTCAAGTACATCAACAAAATGCTCAAAAAATTTAGAATGTAAAATAGCAAAGGAGCAAGCACACTCATGAGCTCTACAATCAAAATGGACAAAGATTAGAAAGGCAAGCAAGTAGACCGACGATTGTATAGAAGCATGATAGGATCTTTATTATATCTAATTGCTTCTAGAATAGATATATTATTTAGTGCATACATGTGTTATAAATTTCAATCAAATCCTAAAGAATCCCACATGATTGCTGTCAAGAGAATTTTTAAATATTTGATAGACAACTAACTTAGGGCTATGGTATCATAAAGGCTCAATATTTAATTTAATTGAATATTCATATGCAGATTGTACTAGTTACAAAGTGTATAGAAAGAACACTAGTAGGACTTGTGAATTCTTCAGAAGCATAATGATACCATGATTTTTAAGGAAATAAACTAGTATTATTCTATCTACTGCAAAAGCCAAATATATAGCCATCGGTAATTGTTGCTCTTAATCACTATGAATGAGAGAATAATTGAGGGATTATGACATAGAATATAGAGACATACCAATTAGGTGTGACAATACTAGTGTCATTTGTTTGACAAAAAATTTAATATTACACTCTAGAACTGAACACATAGATGTTAGACATGATTTCATTAGAGAACACTTTGTAAATTATTATATTTGCTTAGAATATATCAAAATTGAGGATCAAATTGTAGATATCTTTACTAAACTTTAATCATTGAATCATTTTATAAATTTTGAAAAGAAAAGGAAATGATTGATATTGAGGCTTGAACTTAGTATGAAATTGATTATTTTATGTAAATTTAATAAAAATTGTCTTATTGTGTTGTTTGTATGAATATAAGCTTTGAAATGTTCATAAGGATCATTAAATCTATTGCGAAAAAGGGGAAATACAAAGGTTGCATTTACACTTGGGCTGGTGGAGCCAAGTCGACTTCAAACCTAACTTAGGGTTTAGAGTCGACCTTGCATGGGGCAACTATCCAACTACCCATTTAGGCATTGAATTTTTTTTTTTCATTTCTCACTCATTCCCTCTCTCACTCTCAAGCACGAAAACTCTGAAAAACCACAAGCAAAATCTTTTGACTTGAGGATCTCCATAAATCCATTTGTAAACCCTTGGATTTCAATCTCTTTTTCTCTCATGGATCCCAAATCTGTTTCCAAACCAAGCAAACTCTTTGCTTCCTATCCCTCTTATTAGGTTTGTTTCCGTGAAAGTAATCTAGCTACATCCATTCCTAGAATAAGGATTGAGGACCCGAATGGGGAAGAAGTTATCGATAGAGAGAGGTACTCCCACTCCTAGAGCTCAAGTTCTAAAAATGTTGGTTGAATACTTTAGAACTGAGAGACAACACAGTATATTTTACAAGTATTTCTATGAAAGGAATACATTCTCGCTTAAAATCATAGACCTTGAATTTTTACAGGAATATGAGTTTGGAATTTAAGAATTATTGGATTTTTAAGGTTGGACCAACCTTCTCAAAAAGATTATAGAATTTACATTAATATGACTAGACAGTTCCACTATCTATGGGATACTAAAGAATTGAAAATTTTTGTTAAAGGAAAAGAAATTGTATTAGGTCAAGGAGCTTGTGTCTCACATGATTTTGCCTGGTTTGATATTAGCAATATCCTAGGAGTGCCTAAGGATGATGAACAAGTTCTAGAGGAGTTAATGTTGGCTCAAATATATAATTCATTGACACAGACTAACAAGTACCACTCTAGAATTAAGTTTTTACACTACATTAAATTGCCATATCAACTACAGGTATTGAGATTACTCATTACCCATTGCATATATTCCAAGGGAGGTGGAAGAAACCAAGTCTACTATTAGGAACCTAAAATACTCTAGGAAGTTGTGAATAAGAAGAAATTCAACTTGCTTAGGTTATTTATGGAGGATCTAGAGCTCAAAAAGGATAATCCATAAGGAATGTTGTCATATGGAACTTAGATTATTAAAATTCTAGAGCTTTTTTTAATAGACTTACATAAAGAACCTTTTGAAGTATTGACACTTACACATGCTATAAATAGAGCATTACTCACTTGAAGGAAGATAGATATCGGGGCATTCAAGGCATCTTAGATACACGCTCGAATGATTAGTGGATTTTAACAAGAACCTAAGCAAGAGGAAGCACCATTTGAGGGGGAGGCCCTTGTTCCTCATGGATCCCTCGCTCCATCCCCTCAGCATTAGTCCCCACTATCTCATGGATCCCACTCACCACAAGGCTCTCATACCTCTCCTACACCTACCCAACCTCCTCCATTTGATGCCTCTATCATTCTTGATCACCTACAAGGGTTAGAGTCTAGGAATTAGGGACCCTCCACTTTTTCATGACTCAAATGCATGCAAAACAAGCTCACCTAGAAGCAGAAATCACTAGAATAAGTCATCTTATTCGAATTCTTGCTGATTTGGGACCATATTGGGGAAAATCCATGGTGGTTGAACCCATAGCCTCGGACAAGTCAATCCTCTATTCACACCATATGAGTCCGCTTTCCACTATGATTCCCTCTCCTCTGACCATTCCATTCATCTTCCTACACTGTGAAACTCTAACCAATGTAGAATCCATATGTATGTAGTAATCATGTACATGATGTTTATATGTGAATTATTGAATTATGAAGATTTTATGTGATTTTGCTAATTATTGCAATTAGGGTTTTGGATTAGCAATGATGATGTGATTAATCGTTTTGAGCTAAAAAGAGACAATGGGATTAGAGCACATTGTTGTTGATTTAAATGTGCAAATATATTAAGGAAAATCATTTTCCATTATTTAAAAATGAATTATGAGTATTTATATGACAATATTCAAGTTAAGTGGAAAAATGTTAGAAAATTCATAACTCAACTCCTATAAGGCGGATTCAAGTGAAATTTGAAATGAAAATCAATGATGTTGTCTTGATATTATATGATTAATGGGTTATAAAAATTCTTGATGAAATGAGAGTTATAATTTATTGATCATATTTCAATTTCGATCGTTAACTTTAAACGACTATAATGGAAGCTAGAAAAATCGGATTGAGATGAAATTTGAAACGATTGAATGAAATTATGACATATTTATTTTTGATGGATTAGATTAATCATGGAATGTTGGGAAAATACCTGCATTGAAAAAGGTGATCTTGTTTGACTATTGCACCTCAAGAGTACTTTGCATTTAATGCTAGAGTACAATCATAATTGCATGAATTTAATGGAATTTGAGGTGTCAAGTGCAGCCCATTTTAAAGGAATTTTATGTATTAAGATAAAAAGAAAAAATTCATGAATTATCCAACTATTAAATGGTTACCATGATGGAGATACAAAAGGCATAACATGAGCATAGGTAAGGTGGCACAAGGGAACGCCTAAGGGGCTGCCATTCTGCATTTTTTTGAATTTTTAATTTTTAAAATATGGGTAAATGCAGCTGACATGTAGTTACATAAGATATACATCCAATTATAGAAATTTGCAGTAATAAAAAAATTGAAAAATGCAGATGCATGAAGCTGAAAACGTGGACAGCTTGGTTGGAAATCTGGACGTGCAATATTATGCTTATAGCTGCCATTTTGATAATTTTTTTAACACAAAATTTATAAATGAATTAAAGGCAAACTAAGTGTATGTTTTACCCTTAAATGGGAATTATTAAAAAATAAAAAAATTTGCTGGAAACCAAGGGCAGCAGGGATGTGATTCATGGAAGCAATTGATGACCACGATTTAATGCAGTTTTGTGATTTTTGAAAATTAGTAAAAACCTAATTTACATGGCTTTAAAATGGCCAAAACTTCAAATGAGATAAGTTACCATTTAATGGTGTGGAAAATGCCCATGAAGTGGGGCCCACAGCTGAAAAAAATCCAGCTTATACATACCCATGCACGTCCATATGAAAAGGGGATTTTGGAAAATGGCTAAGTGCTGAATTTTATCCCCAAGCAACCAGCAGTTCTCACGTCCATTTTTCCCAGCCAAGGAAGAAGGAAAAATAAGTAAAAAAGAGGAGAATTTGTGGAGGAAAATCACCTCCAAGTGCTAGGGTTTGAATTGGCTCAAAACCAAGTAAGTATACATGTAGTTTGAGTCGATTATTTTGAGTTTTTAAACGCCAAAATGGGATTATAGAAGGGATGTTTAAAGAATCTGTAAAATGATGATTTAACATGCTTTTGATTTGATATGGAGTGAGCATTAGGTTTCATGCATGAATTTTCATGTTTAAGTTGATGAAAGTGAAGTTTTGCATGTATATTGAGTGGAAAATCCAAGTTGATAAACTCAAAATCTCCATGACAAGTTGCTGTTTTGGTTTTATGATATGATTAGGTTATGAATCATGTATTAATGCAAAACTTATGTTGGTTTGTGCATAAATGATAAAATTTTGAAGTTATGGAATGCAAAGTGATAGTTATGACCTAATTTCCTCGTTTCTATGCTAAAAATGCTATGCAAATAGGTTTGCATGCTTTGTGAATGTTATGTAGGGTAAAATACCCTAGGTTTAAGGTATTATGGATGACTAAAAATATTTGGAAAAAGAATCTCTAAAACTGATTTTTATAGATTTTATGAAAATGTGTCTAATCGATGTGAAACGGAACTCAAAACGTGTAGATAACTTGCTGTTTTGAGAAATGATAATTCATGAATGTTATATATGTGTTAAATCCCTAAATATGGATTAAGAAAATCAAAATTACATGCTGAAATTTCAGAATTATATGGTTGTATAGGGTTATGTGTCAAACGACACGTTAAATGGGTGAAAAACGAGTTCCAAACTTGCTGTTTTGGCAACCTATGGTGAGTGGATTTAGATCGCATGAAAATACCCTGAATGTAGTAGTAATTAAGGGTAATTAAACTGCTAAAATATGGATTAAATTTCTGAGTTAGCAAATTTCATGAAATGCATTACGTACATGTTGCTAAATGGGCTTATGTGAATGGATAAGGTGAATAGGTAATGAATGACTTATGAAAGGTGACTTTGTGTAAAAATGCATGAAATGAGATTAATTCCATAATTATACATCTTTTTGGAGTGTATGATGATTTATTTCAAAATTTGAAATTGCTTAATGAAGCCTAAGGCGATAACGTGTGTTAAAACAAGCACTGATGTGTGTATTGTGGAAAAAGAGTGACAAATGATAAATTGAGGTTAATTAACCTATGTATGATGATTATTGAATGAATTTTATGTGGAAGAATGGACACCTTATGTATGGTGTTATATAAGTTATGTTATGTGGTAGGCGAAGAAATGTGTAAAAAATGTGCTATTTATGTGCATAATGACTTGTGAAGTCAAATAAATGATATATGTGAGTGGAATGGATTCAAAAACTAAATGAAATATAAGAAAAAAATATCTTATTCTCATGTAGGCAAAGGTAAAGAAAAAGCGGAAACGGAAAGCTAAGAGACACAGGTAAGCAAGCAAAGTTTCTAAAGAATTTTTTCTTTTCTAAATTGTTTACATAAATGCAATTTTTGCTTTAACTTGTTTGATGAAATTATAGAAATTACTTCTAATATATTTAAGGATGGTCATCCCTTAGCAAAATGATGTTGAAATAATGTTTTTACTTCAAATGCGATATTATGAAATTTTCTTTGATAAATGCTATAGAAAAATGATGTGGTTCTATGTTTCTAATTGAAATATCATTCTAGCATGTTAAAGATGGATTTATGCAAAAGTTTATGTGCACAGGGTACTAGGTCCACTTGAAGGGTATAAGCGGACCGATTGTACCCCTTTAGTGTGGCTAAGTTGCTTAAAATAGGTCGAAGGCCGACGGCGCTCTCTCTGAAATGGGAGTTAACATGACAGATGGTCGCCTGGCTAGCTTCCATCTAAGAGAAAAATGATATATATGTTCATATTTTCATATGAACATAAGAGAAAAATGACATATATGTTCATATTTTCATATGAACATAAGAGAAAAATGATATATATGTTCATATTTTCATATGAACATATGAATATGGTACCCATGATGGGTAAAAGATTTCATGTTTTTAAGATATACCTTTAGACAAGGTATAAGTTGCTTTCCAAGATGATTTAAATGCAAAATGTTGCTCAAAATGATTTTCCTGTAAATGCGAATAGCTTGCTTATTTAGTTTTGACTCACGATTTTGTTTTCCAATCCCAAAGACAGGTGAAGGACAGGGCATAGCGAAGGAGCAAATACTAGCTTTAGGAAACAATGGAGAAATTTTAGAATTTTTATGCTATGAAAACTCATGTGAAATAATAGTAAATTATATGAAGTGTTTTATATTGATGTTGATGATGTATATATGCCATGACATCTGATTTAGGCAAGTATTGAAATGTTGCATGAACATCATACTTGTATGTGATGATTGGAATTGAAATGACTTAAATATGTTTGAGTTGAAAATATGAGATCTTGAACTGTTATGTGAACTTCTATATGATCATAATTAATAGGTTAAATATCCGATAAAACTTGTCTATGACAGGACAATAATCCTGATCACGTTTACCAATCAATACGATCTTGAGGTAAGGCTCAAGATGTGAAGCTCGAATTTGGGGCACCACATACACTCTCCTACAAATCCCATTTTATATTTTGTGAATTCCACTTGGCCCTCAAATTCATGTTATATCATTGTTGATGCTTTCCAAATAGAGGGAGAGAGTTTCGAAGTTGTTAGACTCATGTTTTTGGGAAAGGTAGCATTTACATAGGTTATTTTATTTTGAAAATTGAAAAGTCCTTTGTTGTGACAAACGTTAGAATGAATGTTTTGAATGCAAATCAAAAGTGTTAATCTTTTGCTATGTTATCTTATGGATTGATATGATACTTGTTAGTATGATACAATGACAGGAATGGAAACTTTTTACATGAACTTGATATCTTACAGTACAAAATTATTTAATGATTTGCAAAGTATCACAATGGAAGAAAGGTTAACTACAAAATTGGGTTGTCAATCATCCTAAAGCGGAGATGGTTGTGAACTCTAGTAGAAAATCAAGAAAATCTATATTTTGATGATTAATAATTCAAATTTGAGAATTAAAGGGATTAACATGTTTGATGCAATGTTTTAATTTATAATTTTTCAAAAGCAAGATATGACAGATTAAGTTGAAGAGTTAAGTTGACTCAGACATTAATTTAGGTTAAGTTGATACCCAAGTTGACTCTAGAATTGATTTCAACAGCCAATTTTCTGTCTGAGCTAAAATTGTAGATGCATGAATAGGAAAAGTTGCAATTGAAGTCGATTTAGCATACAACTTGTGAAAAATCAAGCATTCGATGAAGAATTCAAGAAAGCCAAGTCGTATCCCAAGTCGACTTTGATATGTGACTTTGGTGAAATCCCAGATCAAATCAAGTCAACCACTCGGCTTGGGCTAGACAAGTGTAAGAATGAAGATTCTTGGAGTTCCAAGCATGCTACGGATACTGAAATTGCACACCTAAATTGACTCCTCTTACGACTTGGGTCAAATTCCAAGCAAATTGACCCAGTATATGACTTAAACACCAAAGGAACTCAAACTTTGCATAAAGGAGCTCAAAAGTCATCAAATTGAATTCTAGGAACACATATCTTGATTATTCAAAGGCAAATGGTGAAGTCGCAAATCTAAGTCGACTCCGGATATGGCTTCACATGTCTTCGAGCCAAATTTCAAGTCTGGAACATTTAATGCATTTGAAGTCATTTCTGGAGTCGACTTGGGTTTGCAACTTCACCTAAGTCGCAACTGGAGTCGACTTCGACTGTGACTTGACCTTTCTCAGAGCACAGTTTCAACTTTGAAACATTTAATGCATTTGAAGTCATTTCTGAAGTCGACTTGGGTCTATGACTTCACCTAAGTCGCAGGTAGAGTTGACTTAGGACTGCGACTTGGCCTGCTATGTTCTGAAACTTGAATTTTTAACCTTTAACAACACTTAACAACCACATTAGTACACAGTTTATTATCAAATTGAGTTGTTAATTATCAAAACAAGGATTGTGCTTAATTTGTCTTGAATTCCAACAAAGTCAACTTCAGTATTAACTTTAATAGGCTTACTTTTGATAATGCTGAAAATATGGACACTTGAGTAGGCAAAGTCGCACTCAAAGTCAACTTCGTCAGTAGCTTGGATGAGCTTCAGGGCTCCGATGTTGAATCTAACGAAGTCAAGTTGCAATCCAAGTCAACTCTGACATGCGACTTGGGTGAAGTCGTAGATGAAGTTAATTCAGACACGCAACATGAGTGAAGTTGCAAAACAAGTCGACCACAACATTCAACTTAAATACAAGAAGGTTAAAACCATGATGTTTCAAGTCTAAGAACAACAAGATTGGCTCAAGCAACATTATTTCGATATGATTCAAGGTCCAAGTCTCAAGCCTATTAAAGAACTTTGAAATAAACATGACCAAGTTCAATGACTAAGAAGTACAAATGCCTATATGTACAAATGAAAGCTTTTGAAGCCATAATATGAAAGAACAAGGAAATATATGCTATGACATTAAGTTTGAGAAGCATTAAAGTTCTAATTATCAGGATAGTGTGTAAATTCGATACCTAAGTCGATTTCACCTGTGACTTAGATCAAAGTCTAAGGCGACGTTTACCCCAAATGGAACTTGAATTTTGAAGACCAAAGTGCTAAAGAACAAAGTTGCAATTGAAGTTGATTCCGAGTGCAACTTGGGTCATAACGGTTGAAAAATTTTGAACGTTGGCGCATTAAATGTACGCTACTTACCTCATAATATTTGAATTTATTCTATTTCTATTTAAAACATGTCAAATGAAGAGGAAAGAGTTAGTCAGAGCATTGATTAAGCCTCTACCTTCTAACTTACAAGCATTCAAGTGGTCGTTAAAGAAATCTCTAATAAGAACTATGTCATTCATTGCAAGTGTTGAAGCGAACTCTCATCAATTCACTCCACACATTCTTTTTAGTGTCAAAAGTTTCCCTACACATCTATAAAGTGTAATTTTTCATTTCTATTCATTGCTTTTGTAATTCCACTTGTTTTGACGTTAGAGACCGAAACCAAGTAAAGGTAAGTAGTGTGTGATTGGAGTGTGACTCACCGCCTATTTATGTAAAAATTGTAAAGGTCCCTAGAGCTAGAATCTAATAGAGAGCAAGGACTTTAGCTGTAACTTCATTAATATAGTGGAATCTAAGGTACAAGGGTGTGTTCTTGGAGAAGTGGAGTAGGGAGGGTTGTCTTGAATTACTATAATCTCTTGTGTTTGATATATATACTCTATTTACATTTCCATTATCCATATTTTCATTCCAAGGGACTTAGTTTACAAGGAGTTACTCTCAACACATCGAAAGAATTTTAAAGAATCTAATTTACCCCTCCTATTTTGGGTTTTTTCATAAACTCGAGACCAATAAAAATAACTTCTTTTCTATTTAAAACATGGTAAGGGGATTTATGAGGATTAGCTAGAGCATTCATTGAGCCCTTACTTTCCCTCCGATAAGTATTCAAGTGTGCATTAAGTGCTCAAAGAGGAAGAACTCCATATCTCAAGCTTCCAAGGGTTCATTCCTATGCTGAATTTTCTCTGCACAATCTATAACATGTAGACTTTCTTTTTAGCTCACTCTATTGTATTGCTACTCAGCTTGGTGTTAGAGACCAGGACTAAGCAAAGATAAGTCATGTATAGTTAGAGTGAGACTCACCGTCTACTTATGTTGTGACTATGAAAGCCCTTCTAGATCTATAATTTAAAAGAGAGTAAAGGCTCAGTTGTACTTTTGTTGAAATATTGAAATCTAAGACACAATGATGTGTTCTTGGAAGAGTGGAGTAGAGAGGGCTGTCTCGAACTACTGTCTTTTGTGTGTGATTGTTATTACGTTATTTGCTCTTCACATTCTTCATTCAAGGGGACTGAAATAACAAGGATTTAAGTTTTACTTTTTAAAAGAATTTTAAAAAATCCAATTCACCCATCTCCTCTTGAGGTTTCTATAAATTGGGACCAACGGAGAGAACATAAACAACCACCTGTGCATGCTTGTAAGCACAAGATGTATTCATATTCATTCAACATAGTATAAAATAATCGAAGAAATATAAAAACCTCATTTGACATCCAAATTAATATGAAGTTTTCATGTGAAATAAATCTCAAATTTTTATCATTCATAATAATCCTCACTACTAATTCTTCATAAATCAAAGGAATAAAATGTACTGTATAGTAAATGCTTATTATAATAAACTCAAATCAAATTCAATAAAGAGATTGTCTCTTCCTTTCTCCTAGACCTGTCATGAACACCAACACCATATTGAGCCCTGTCACCTAACTTGTTATCTAAAATAATAACAAATAGTAATTGAGTCTAGCTAACTCAGTAAGTAGGTTAAGTAAATAAATTTGAATCAAATCTTTAAAAAGTACCAAATACATGTACAAATAATTTGAGATTAAATTTAAGCATAATAAATTAAAAAAATCATACACAAGCTCATCACGTCGCTGTAGACATGGATATCTACATTTCATGCTCATGCATAGTTCGTGTACCTAGAATATGTCCATTATTATAAAATTAGATCTCAATTCAAAATTAATTCTAGTTGAGAATAAACATGATAACTTGTGGCGCTCCGAACCGAGGTGCCTAGAAGCCTTACTCCGAGATCGTGTTGATTGGTAAACGTGACTCAGGATTGTTGCCCTGATC